>JARHVA010003065.1:947500-1515000 GCA_037957365.1 Torreya grandis
CTTAGAAGCATTAGGGACACCTTAAAATCACTTCCACTTGGAGTTTTCACAATTTTCACTAGCTTGGTCAATTGCCAGTTTTGAATGGCTGAGATGAGGGATATTATTTGAAAACTTAGGAGTTTCTATGAAGTAATAAATGACCATATTGAGTTATTAAAACTCCTAAAATTCTCCCCAAAATTTATTTCATCTTTAGACTCCTTCTAGAACCTATAAAACATACAAAATAGTCAAAAGTACCTTGTTTTGTACCCTGTTCATATAATTTCGTACAATCCAAAATCATGGGGAGTATATTGAGAGAGTATCTTGAAAATTTAAATAATTATACTAGGAAAAATATGCCATTATATTATCTTTCCATCTCCATTTCCTCAAACTAGTCATTGTCAAGGGTTTGGGAGGGTTTTACCCTCTTAAGGTTTGTTCATAATGATGGGATGTTAAAATTGATAAAAAATTCCATAAATTTATAGTTAAATACCTTAAAAAACATCCTTTAACTTCTTATATTCCCGTGAATATCCTCAAAGGATATGTGAGCATCCAAAATTGTCTTGTCAAGATTGATTCCTCATTTCGACAAGCTTAATATTGTCTCTAAGCCCAAAAATCGATTTTTGATGATTTATCTATAATGTGGAAGATGAAAAACAATTTTAATGAACTTATGAACATGATCCAATAAGTTATAATTCATATCTAATGCTAGGAGTGAAAATGGTTCTCTATTTGGACACTAGGCCTAAACCTTGTTTAATAGGCTTGAGTCATTTTAAAGTCCAAAATGAAGTTTTTATGGCCTTAAATACATAAAAATAGCTTATATAATTATATTATTAGCTAATAAAAATGTATAAATCTATGGGAATACTCCTCTCATGCTAGAATTGAAATTGATCTCTCAATTGGACTATAAGCATAACCATGCTTAATAGGCTTGACTGAAACTCCCAATGGTTTGGAACTCATTGTAAGGATTATAACCTCTATGAGATATATTTAATGTTTCCTTGTATATATATAAACTCCCTACACCTTATTTAAGTGTTCAATCAACTCCTATCTCACCTTATCACTTCCTTTCTTCAAAACCTATCAGTTTGCACATAAGGAGAGTGCCCTTTGTCTGAGATAAAATAGAGGGACCTCCCCTATTTCCTCAGTTAATGGTGAATATATTAATACATTATTAAATTAATATATACCCTCTACATAAAAAATTATCCCTTTTTCAGGTCATTTGACCCTCCAAAAGCTTCAAGTTCTACGACAGATTTCTAGGCAAAAAGACTGTGTACAGTGTTTCATGCTATGGGATGTGAATTATATGTTTAGAGTTCTTTATTTCATTTGTATCTACATTGGGCGTTCCATTGTAATATTATTTTCATGATGAATGTGTCTTTATATTTCCCATTCTTTTGACACTATTCCTGTAGATGTATTGTATGATTTAAAATTGGAGACAATGTATAAAATATATTAATAATATATTAGGATCATTTTATAATTTTTTTATTCACTTGTTCATATTTCTTAGTCCTTCTTCATCACTTTGAACCCCAAACCTACTCAATACCTAGTCTAGACTACTTGCTTCCTTTGACTGTGTTCTTGTTTTTTGGAGTGTACCCATTGTCATCAAATTATGCACCATATGACACTATATGAAGATCCATAAATTTTTTTTCAACATTGAATCATCTCTCAAGTTTGTGGGAACTTGTAAGAGAGATGAATCTCTAGGATTGAAAGGGCTAGCTCCCTAAATTCTTCTCTAAGTATATATCACCTAACCTAATGCTTGTTCGTGAAAAGAGTTAAGAAATTGAATAAAATTAAAATTATACTAGAGAGGTTATATAAAAATATATATCCCATAGAATATCATACTTTTTCTAAGAAACAATGCTTTTCAAGACTAATTTCATGCCTTGAAGGATCTTAACATAGTGTTTCAATGTGAAGGTAGCATACTTGGGACAATCAAAAAGATACTTGACCTAAGGGAAGATTTCACACCATACAGACAATTTCATACTTAAAATATATTTTATCACATTAAACACACTTCAAATGACCTATTAACATTAGAACTCTTGCTTAAACATGAAGGATAAAGGGAGTAAGAATGATACTATCACTTAGCTCCACTATACATCACTCACACACTTAGAAAAAATGTTCAAAAATCATAACTAGACTTTTATTAAATGTTAAAAAGAAAAGTGTAATGAAATTTTATTAGGTATTCACCATACGAACTATGGTCTCTCTTACAATGACCAAAATAACTCAATTTATAGAACTTTGAGGAAGGGAGAGAGAAGAGAAGCTGAAGAGGCACAAAGACATGTGTCACCATTGTGAATATTAGTTAAGAATTCATGAGAGAGAAGTATGGGGTGAGACATATCATTTTAATAGTTAAAAATTTCATTTCCAATCACCTAAGACCTAAAAATAGTCAAGAAACTCCTTTTCTATGCATAGAAAACTACCCCTAATGATTGGCCTTACAAAATTATCATAACTATGCAAATAATCAAATTTGATGATTAATATTATTATGGGGGGTTAATAATAATCCATCACATGCATTGGGGAGGATTATAACCCTTACTATAATTCTAGCCATGCAAGATCATACTTGGCAGTCTCAAAATAGCCCTTTTCCCTTCACCTCTCACACTTGTCACCTTCAATCTATACAAACCTACAATATGGTTTGTAAAATAAGATGCATGAAATTTTTATAAGTGTATATGGCATCAATTACAAGAAAAAAATACTTAAAAGGCTTTCCAAATGAAGATTCACCATTTTCTCTAAGTCTTTCCTAGTTAGTTCATTGGATTGGATGAAATGAGAGAAATATTAGGCATAATTAGGAGCTTATAAAATTTATCCAATAACCATGGAGAATTATAAAAAGTCCTAAAGTTTTTGCCAAAAGTGATTTGGTCTCCTGAAAGTTCACCATGCCTAAAAAACACTAAAAGTGGTCAAAATAAGCCCTATTTTACCCTATTCTATACATGTATGTACAACAAAATTACATTAGGGGGTTCTTGGGAGATTCCTCTACATCATCCAAGTGTTTTCATGGTATTTAAATTCCATCTTCATGCTTAATTTTCAATTTCTCCCTAGTTGAGTCTTTGAGAAGGGTTTGCAAGGGTTTTGAAGTGATTTTCATTTTTAGCATTCATTCATAGCCATGACACATTGGAATTCTAATAAAATGGATATTATGTATCCTAAATGACCTATTTAAACTTCCTATAATGGTTCAAGGTCTCATGAAAATCTTGGTGGAATTTCTAAGCACTTGAAGTTGACATTCAATCTCATTTTTTGCTTCTTAATGGGGTTCTGAATGCTTTGTAAGCCCAAAATGGATTCTTGGAGACTTTATTTGCAAAATAAGGGATGAAAAATCTCTGTATATACCCTAAAAACTTCCTCCAACCATTATAATGGATTTCGAAAAGGTTGAAATGGAAATTGACCCCTATTTGGATTTAGGCTTAGACCTTGCCAATAGGTCTGCCTACCTCTTTGAGCTCTTCTTGACCCTCCAATGGTTATATTTGAAATGTTATGGATTTAACACACCCAAAATACATATGTAAACATTTATTTATCACTTTGAAATCACATATTAGGTTGAAAATGCACATGACCTCCAATTTGGCTTCTAGCCCTAAGGCTTTCCTTCACACTTGACTGTAACTTTTGTTATGTAGGGTTCCCTATTTTCTTGGGAAAAGTGAGTATTTTAAAATATTAAAAAGGTACTATTTACCAATTTTACCAATGGTTTTTGTAAAATTCCATGTTTATGGGATCTAACCATCCCAATTTCTTCAAAAAGGGGTAAAACAACCTTGTTTCTATATATTCTTATCCCAACCTCCTCATGGATACTCCTTCCAAACCTCTTTGATGCATCAAAATTATTAATTCATGTTATTTTACCTCATTTAATTCTTTTGGAACATAATTATCCACTCAAAACCTCTCTCTTAAGTGGAATCCCCAAACTCACCTCTTAAAACAAGGCTTTCCCTACCCTGCCTGTACGGACTGAGTCTATTTTACTATGAGAAAAGTGTCTTGTGTGGATTAAGGATGTTATGGACATATCATTTACTTTATTTGATCACGATGAATCCAAATTATACTATTTTAAATTCCTTATTTCTTCGTTGGGCACCAAACTCTCATCATGTCCCTCTCTTGCTTATGACCTTGTCTAACTATGCCAGTGAACATGGTATCTCCTTTTAGGTGCCTTTTTTGGAGATTTTGACCAAGGTTTCAAAAAATTATATAGTAATTTTTTAATCACCTTCATTTCAATTTTGGACTCATATCTAAACCTATCCTTTTGGCCCCTTAGGACCTCTAATTGTTTCACTATCCTTCATGGACTGAGACAGTCCCAAGACCCTACCTGTAGGTTGTTTTAAGGTGAGAATGGCATGAATTTTATATTTATTAATGATTTTAAAACCTTTTTAGGTATTCTAAGCCACTATATTTGACATTTATATCTCCTTTATCCTAAGAGTGCCTTACGACTCCTCCAAAGTCCATCTCACTTCACTATTGTCTTAGCTATAGGTGGCTATCTTTCTTTCATTTTAGGTCTGTAGATGTCTTTAGGGGAAAAATATAATTTTTAATGGATATTGATGATGCTTTGGAGGTAGTGGTTTACATCCAAAACATAAAATTTCTTCACCTTATTCTTGGTTGTAGCTATTTCATAAACCTTGACCTTTCTGCCTATAGGCGATTCCTCATAGTCTTGTGTATGGACAAAGGAGTATGCATTGGAGTTTAAGACATTGAATTTCTCCTTATCTCATGACCCCTTAGCTTGAAAGCATAATTTAAGCCATTAAAATCATTCAAATTGATATCACATCCTAGAATACCATAATGAAGGGAAACGTTAACATCTTGATCAATGTCTTGTAGATAACACTGCCTTGCTTTAGTGGTTTTTATCCATTTTTAGGTTATGCAAAATCTAGTCTCCATCCATCCTTTGCTTCTCAAAATTGGCCCAATTTTTGTGGGTGGATAGGGCTACCAATTTTTCCAAATTTAAATCTTGGATCACCTTTCAAGTGAATTTTGTGAGGTTCTCAAATAACTTCAAGCCCTCTATTTGCCATTTTTAGGGACAAAGAACCTAATATGGCCTGATCATAGTCCAACTTCCCATTTGATTATTTGAAACTTTTATTTTAAAACAAGGATGATCAATAGGTATGTCTAATCCTTCCCATATCAAGGACTCTCAAATTATATTGACCAATATATTGGAACACCTCTAAAAGGTATGCCTATGACATCAGCTGTAGATGATCATTCTTTCTATACAAGCAAAATTGGGCCCATTCTCCAAATATGCAAGTTTATAGCACCTACATGCCTCCATCAAACATTTAAATCTAAAATAATAGTACCAAGAGGTTAAGGACCATGTCAAACCTTAAAACTTACATTTGTGATGTCAGCATGCTCCTGTAGGTGGAGTTTTTTAATTGTGACATACAAGGAAATCATGAAATGACAAAACATGCAAGGAATGCTTTCAAAACACCTCAAGAGAAATTTTCAACACTTTAATTCCAAATATACACTAGGATAATTTCCAAAACAAAATCAAAACATAATATTCAATGTGAAGGAAACATTTTCAAAACAATTGGGATGACTATGAATGCAAACTAGACATTTTGCAAGCCTAGAAGAAGCTTCCTCAAACAAATGAACTCTCCAAAAAAAGAAGAAGCATGGAAAAATATTGAAAATCATGTGGAGAAACTTGAAACACACAAAGCCATCAATAAAAAATAATAAACTCTGAGACGAGCTCAAGAAGTGACCCCCTCATGGTTGAACATGCATAAAAAGCTACCTAGGATCAAACTAATTGTTCATAAAGGAGGATACACCAAATCTCAAGTTATTATTATGAAAATTAAGTCCACTCAGATTAATATCCAACCCTAGAAGCACTCCTCCCAATTACACCTGTACGACCCATGCTAAGTATATGAAGTTGCTCCTTCTTTGCTTACCAAGTGAAAATGGAGGAAAATAAGTTATAGATGAAAATTTTGCTTTATCATTGAAAACCAAGCATTGAAATGTATGATGGGAGGTGAAGAGTTACTCTTTCCACGTTTTTAGCTAATGATGGACTTGAGAAGTCCATACAAGTGCCCAAAAGATCCTATTTTTTGAGGGAAAGTTGCCATCCATTGAACATAACTACTTCTTGGTCTAAAAAATAACTATTCCTAACATGATCCACATTGAAATTCACCTTGGTATAATATTTTCTTGCATGAAAATCTATACAAGTCATTAAATGGGCTAAAATATGATTAAAAGGCCCCTTTTTCTACATGAGACACAACCTATGACCAATTTATGACTTGTAAACATATTATAACATATTAAGGACCACCTTAGGATATTTTCAACACAATTTAACATTTTAAATACCTTTGACTAGGGTTGAGTAACCTTTGAATTTAGTCGACTAGCATAGCACAAAGAAGGTGGAATTTAATAAGGACTAGGGAGAAGATGAATAAGACAATAGAACAACATGACACCCTATAAGACACATGGGAACCTTCTTAAAATTTTAAAATAGTAGAAGTTGACCCAAATTTGACTTGGGGTCAAATTTGGTCAATAATACCTATATGTTTAAATGCATGTTGGAACTTGTAAAAACATTGAATGAGCTTCCCTTAAGCCTTTATATCATTCGATATTGGTTTAGACCTATTCATTCACCTTGGGTAGACTAAACCATTACTTAGGCAATGTGCTTTAGCTCACTGTTACATCACAATCATCTATAGTTGGCTATAGGTGAACATGTTTGAATTAGGCCTTGAAAGCATGCTTAGAACCCTTATTTAAGTTTTTATGGTGATCTATCAATGGTTTGATTCATTTTTTACCTTAGGTTCATGCAATACAAACCTTAGAGGCTAAGTTTAATTTCACTATGTGTAACAATCACCTACAATTTACTTTAGGTGAACATTTCTAAATGAGGGGCATAGAAAGGTGTCTATCTAATCCAGACCCAACATACTAGCCTTTCCTTCTTGGTCTTCAAGTTCAATAATATCACATCATGATCTAAAGGTGGTTAAACTATGAAAGAAACATCTTTTCAAATTTTCACATTCAGCTAGCTATAGGTGAGTATTTGGTGTGATGGGACACTTGTAGATGCTAATGGGAGGTAAAACATAGTATAATATCCTATTTAAGGTAACCATTTTGCTCCTTGAAATGCATTTTCAATCAACATGGTCATCTTCAATGATAATATACCTTAGACTACCAACCTGGGAAACAAAACTACTCAAGGACTCAAATTCCTATAGATGTTACTAAAGGAATTTAGTGTATAGATTGACAACTTTAGGACCTTCAACTAAGATCTTCCCCTAGTTAGCTACCTTCCAAACTTTGCATGGCTCTCGTCTTATGTGGAGAATACAAGATAAAACCATCTAGATGTCTCAAAAGTCCCTATAACCATGTCATAAGGCTTTGGAAAAATGCTTAGGTTCTCCATTTTTTTAAATTAGGGACAAGGGGCCTGAAACTACAGTCATCTCCTTGAACATGGTTTCCAAATTTATTTTTTTAATCTATCCTTTCAAGTAGGTATGCATGCTTTCTTAATCAAATAAAAACTTCAAGGAGGGTTCCATCACATGATCAAAACTCCAAAAATATCTTGAGCTCTCTGTCAACACCACTTATAGGTGCATCAGGGTATACTTTAAGAAACCCTTCCTTTAGAAAAGGTGTAAAAATTTGGCGAAAGGTGTAAACATAATTTATCAAATTTATTTTTTGTGGAAAAAAAAATAGTTTACAAAGAAAAAATAATAATCTCCATTGGCGAATCATTTATAGTCTCTCAAACAATGTGTAAAATCTGGGCAAATTGTGTTATTTTAAAACCACAAAAAAATTATACTATTCTATCACTTTGCAAGAGATATTTTCATACTATTCTATCACGCATACATCCCTTCATGTAGCATTCATACCTCCTATGATGTCTCCTTGAAATCTTGAAAACCTAAAATATGGCTAAGTTTGAAACCCTAAAACCTTGGAATCTGACTAACTTTGAAATATGATAGGATCCTCCAAAACCTAGAATTTGCATTATAGCTCCTAGCGGTCCGAAACCCCTCTCAAACATCCTGAAAGTATATAAATAAAATATAACTTAAAGTATAAGAAACTAGATGTCCATTATAAATGTACACTTATACTTTCTCCCTTACGGCATGGAATGGAAACTTGAAACACGGCGAACATTCCACAATAAGCGTTACCTAGTCGGCTGCGTGAAAGGCGAATACCACCAGGGAAAAACTCAAACGTAACATTTGCCTTGGTGATTACAATGCTAGCAACCAGGTAAACCCAACAAAGCTTGGTGACTAGGAAACCATGGAAGGGCTCAGAAATCACCAAAAATTACACTGGCAAAACCTCAAATTCGCCAAAATATGAAAATTTGCCAGTAAAATATTCCCTGAGGTGCATTCTCCTATATAGGCAACAAAACATGAAATGTTTAATATACTCAAGAAACATGCCATCCATGTTAATTGATTTCCCCTCATGGTTTTTAAATAAGACATCAATATGCTTGAAAATTCAAAACAAGATTTCTTGCTTTATTTTTAATGTTTAATCCTCCATGAGAGCTCCTGGTTGACTTTGAGTGATAGTTGTAGGGTAGATTGATTGTATTTCACTCAATGACTATACTTTTATTGATATTAATTTTGATAATGAAATGAGATAAAAATAAAATTATAAAAATGATAATGAACTTATCACAACTCCCTGGAGTCATTATCAAAGCATGAAAATCCTAAACATGGTGAAAAACTGCTTGTTGCACAAAAAAGTGCTTCTTATAACATAAGCTAATTTTCTCATAAAAACATTATGAAACATGAAAACAATCATGGAGAGAAGTTTAATAGGTATTAAATATCATATATAACCAATATGACCAACTGAATTATATGAAAATGCCCAAACCAAAGCAAAACCTATAGGGTACATAGATTGGTAAGTAAAAAAACATAGTCAACTTCATGAGGATGGTTCATAAATCATAGAAAACCATTATTAAAAATATTGTTATGGAAATTAATCTATATAAGTTCTATTTCACCTCCCAAAGGTGTTTGACCTAGAAGTTCTCTGATTATCCGTACCAAGTACAAACCTGAAGACTGGCTCTGTGTGCCTAGAAGGGTGAAAAAGGAGTAGAATGGTTTTAGCCCAATTTTGAAAATTTTAGAGTAATTAAAGATTGGAAATAGATTTTGGTAAGCTTAATAGTCATCTCATGACCTTATTCCATGTGGCACACTTGTTCATGGGCCATACAAGTGCCAAACTCTTCTCTTTTCCTAATAAAACTATTCTTTTTTCTAAATAACCTACCAATTTTAGTTATTAATATTACCTAATACATGATAGGACACATTTAATGTTACATAAGATTTTTACACCTTCACATTTACCTAAGAGGTTATACAACTCATTTAATGTCCTATTTTTGAGCTCAAAATGACTCAAAATGATATAAGGACTAAAAGACTAATGACCAAGGATAATATGACATTAAATAACATTAAATAATATATGATATACCTTATGAAAAGATATTAGACCCCCAAAAAACCTAAAACTTAAGTTTTTACCTATAGGGGTCCTAATTTGACCTAGAGGGTCAAATTTGGTCAATAAATTTGGCAACTCATAGGGGTAGTATGCCTAATATACTAACCAAACCATTAGCCTTATTAGTCCATTTGGATTAAGAAGTCATCTAAAGTCTAAAACAAAACAATGATACCTTTGACCATTGACAACAAGTTTTGATCAAGACAAGACCACTAACTACCTCAACCACACAAAATAAAGGACACACATAAAGTAAAACAAACACACTAACAAGACACACACATGTGCTCAAAGCACTTAGGAAAAATAGGAAAAAAAACTATATACAACCAAAAACTAAGCATACCTCCATTTCTAGGATCAAAAGGAAATTTTATTGCATTATTTTATTCATGAGATGAATTATGGTGCCAAGCATGTTGCTCTTTGGATTGAACACTTGATAAATCATACCTACTTCTTGGCACCTCACTTTCTATGCACTTAAGTAGAACATCTTCAAATAAGTCTCCAATGTAGATATATTCCAGATGGCCTTGTACACATACCTCATATTGCTGCCCATTCTTTATCTCATGATTAACTTTCATCTTCTTTGTGGGCATGGTTTCAAGAGGAATGGTTTCTTGTTCCTTGGGAGATTGAGGCCAATAAAAGCTTGTTTGATCTCCAAAGGCTGATGTGAACTTTTATATTACTCATCTATGATATTTTTAACAATGTCATCTTGCTTACCATCACTTATAGTCAGATCCAAAGAATTTGTAGACCCCTTGAGAGACTCAAACTCATTGCAAATGTTTTCAAACTACTGCCACAAGTCCTCATATTCTCTTTGATCAACATCATTAAGGGGAAAAACAAAGGAAGCTCATTCATCCTCTTCTTTATAATCCAAAAGGACTTCTTCCAAGATATCTTCTTCAACACAAGGAAGACATTATTCATCAACCAAACAAGAAGACTCAATAGAAGGACTCACCTCTTCTTCAATACTAGGACCTCTTAAGGGTTCTCAAATTATATCTCCGCTATCATAATCTGATCTTGATTATCAAAGGATATAAGATTTTCAATCTCCTTATCCTTCTTAGTGATGTTAAGACTAGGCATCTTGAAATTTAATGACCTAGCCTAATGAGGATGCCAAGGAGCTACACTTTATTCAAGCAAGAATTATAAAATTTCCTCAACCAAATGATCCTATTTAGGTTCCCTTACCATAGGTCCATCAAGGCAAAGGGTAATGGGGTGAGGATAATATGAACTAGTTGGTGGAGGTAAAACATAAGACTCAAAATCAGGCTAAGAATGAAAAGTAAGGGATTATTTTGGGTGTTCTTAAGGAAAGGGAGGTAGACCTTGGGATAAGATAGCTTGGTTATCTTCCTTATACTTCAAAATAACTTCATTCACTTTTGGTTTAGCTTTAACACTCTCTTAAGGGAGGTTAGATGGGATGTGTTTGGGCATATGATCTTCTTTTGGGTCTAAACTTTCCATCACACCTTGACTTAGAAACTTCATTCTTGACTCTAAATCTTCAATTTGATTGGATAGGTTCTCTTTGAAAAGTCTCTCTTGAAGTTGATAGGAATCATCATGAGGATGAACAATACAAGAAGGCTGACATGGAACACAAGAGGTCTCTTGAGGAAGGGTGGGAGGGACTTACATATGGAGGGACTTGCTAGCTCCCTTGATGCACCACTTATAGAACACTACTACACCTAAACTTGGGGGAAAAAGGAGAGAGAAAAATAAAATAAAAATATCCTAAGGGAAGTGATACACCAAATAAGTTGATGACTTCCAACCATTTACATGTTACACATGAAACCAAGAGACTAACCAAACATACACTTCTCCAATCTACATCTTCTTGCATTAATGTTACATTATGAGGTTATGGATGAATGTTTAGGCTAGGATTAATATACAAGAGAAATTTAATGACACTAGTGAATATACTAACTCACTCAACCTTGACACTTCCTAGAACATATCACATGTCCTATAAGATGAAGCTTTCCAATTGCAAATAGGGTGAAAGAATGAGACAACATGCTAAGGAAATTAGAGTTATCACTAAGCAAGATCAATCATCCAAGTAAAACACACTATGAAAAGTCATGAAGAGGTAAAAATTAGTAGTATTATTGATCAAATTGTTTGTAAATGAGCAGAGTTCACCATACTCAGGTGGAACATAAGTTACAATGGCCAAAATGGCTAGTTTTTATAAAACTTGAGAGAGGAGAGAGAGAGAGAAAGAGAGAGAGAGGAGAGAGAGAGAGAGAGAGAAGAGAGAGAGAGAGAGAGAGAGAGAGAGAGAGAGAGAGAGAGAGAGAGAGAGAGAGAGAGAGAGAGAGAGAGAGAGAGAGAGAGAGAGAGAAGAGAGAGAGAGAGAGAGAGAGTCCAAGGGCCATAA
The DNA here is from genome assembly GCA_037957365.1 of Torreya grandis. Lineage (NCBI taxonomy): Eukaryota > Viridiplantae > Streptophyta > Pinopsida > Cupressales > Taxaceae > Torreya > Torreya grandis. The sequence continues at coordinate 959,721 of JARHVA010003065.1, forward strand.
GGAGTTATTTGTTCATTCAAAAAGGATTTTATATGAACCATGCAAATTTAAGAAGTACAAGTGTCCATATAAGGCATGAAACTCATGAAAAGATGCATGGAAGTTCTCATTCTAGTTCAAAAAACTCCTTTCATGATTTGGACATGTTTTAACATCAAAAAAATGATTATGGATAGGTGTGATTATTGTAATGAAGGGGAAGGATTTTAGACATGATTCTTCATGCATTGGTTATAGTTTTAGTCATTTGAAATCTTCCTAAAATGAGCTATCACCATCTACAATATAAAAAACTCTTCTTTCCCACACCTTAAACACTTGGCTTCAAATTTGGCTTCAATTTAAAATTAAAATTTATAAAATGGAGTGTATGACACCTTTTAATATCCTCCATGGCCTTATAAGCATCAGGGAAACCTTAAAATCACTTCTACTTGGAGTTTTCACACTTCTCACTAGCTTGGTCACTATGCTAGTTCTGACTGGCTGAGATGAAAGCTATTATTTGAAAAATTATGAGTTTTATGAAGAAATAAATGAATATAGTGAGTTATTACAAGTCCTAATATTCCCCACAAACTTTATTTCATATTCACACTCCTTATAAAACCGGAAAAAACACATAAAATAGTCAAAAGTACCCTATTTTGTACCCTGTGTATATAATTCCATACAGTCCAAAAGCATGGGGATTATTATAAGAGAATATAATTAAATTTTAAATCATCATCCTAGAAAAAATATTGTATTATATTATCTTTCCATCTCCATTTCCTCGAACTAGTCACTATTAATTATTTACGAGGGTTTAGACCTATTTTACCCTCTTAAGGTTCATTCATAAAGATGGGATGTTAAAACTGCCAAAAAATTCCATAAATTAATATTTAAATACCTTTATAAACATCCCTAAACTTTTTATATTCCCATGCATAGCCTCAAGGGAGTTGTGAGCATCCAAAATTGTCTTGTTGAGCTTGATTCCTCATTTCCATAGGCCTAATATTATCTCTGAGCCTGAAAATGGATTTTTGATGCTTTATCTATAAGGTGGAAGATTAAAAACACCTATAATGACCTTATGAACATGACATAGTAATTTATAATTCATATCTAATTCTAGAAGTGAAAATGGTTCTCCATTTGGACACTAGGCCTAAACCTTGCTTAATAGGCCCGAGTTGTCTTAAATCCCAAAATGACCTTTTGATGGCCTCACCTACATCCCAATAGATTATATAATTATGATATTAACTAATAAACATGTATTAATCCATATGAATACTCCTCTAATGATATAATTGAAATTGGCCTTTCAATTGGACTATAGGCATAACCATGATTAGTAGGCTTGACTGCAACTCACAAGGGTTTAGGCCTCCCTATAAGGATTATCCCCTCTATGAGATATATTTAATGTTTAAATATATTTATTTCAACTCCATACACATTCCTTAAGTATTGACTCAAATATTGGCTCACCTTATCACTTCCTTTCTACAAAACCAATCAGTTTGCACATAAGGAGAACGCCCTCTATCTGAGACAAAATAGAGGGTAGTCCCCTATTTCCTTAGATAATGGTGAATATATTAACATATTTTTAAATAATATATACCATATAAAAATAATATTAGACCATTTTTAGGTCATTTGACCCTCCAAAATCTTCAAGTTTCAAGACATATTTCTAGGCAAAATGACTATGTGCAGGGTTTCATGCTATGGGATGTGAACTGTATGTTTAGAGTTATCTATTTTATTTGTATATATATTAGGAGTTACATTATGATATTATGTTAATGATGAATTTTTATTGAGATTTACCATCACTTCAAATCTTCATATGCTCTCCATACCTAGCTTTTCAAGACTGTAAATATAAACCCTAACTGTGTCTTGTTCTTTTGACACCACTCTTGTAGATGTCCTATATGATTTGAACTTAGATAAAATTTATAAAATACATTTATAATATATTATAATAATTTTATACTATTTTTAATCACTTTTTCACGTTTTGTAGTCCTTTTCCATCACTTTGAACCCCAAACCTACTCACTATCTAGTCTAGACTGCTTGCTTCCTTTGACTATGTTCTTGTTTGTTGGAGTGTACCTGTAGGTATAAATACATGTTTGAAATTGAATAAAAATTTAATGAGATTAAATTAATCCATTAAATTATTTTATATTGGTTTGGACCTATTCCTTCACCTTGGGTAGCCTAGACCATTACTTAGGCAATGTGCTTTATCTCATTATTACATCACAATCATCTATAGTTGGTTACAGGTGAACATGTTTGAATTAGGCCTTGAAAGAAATATTATAACACTTATTTAAGTTTAAATGGTTATATATAAATTTTTTTATTCAATTTTTACCTTAGGTTCATGTAATACAAACCTTAGATGCCAAGTTTCATTTCACTATCTGTAACAATCACCTACAACTAATTGTAGGTGAACATTTCCAAATGAAGGGAATTTGAAGGTGTCTATCTAATCCAAACACAAAATACTAGCCTTTCCTTCTTGGTCTTCAATTTCAAAAATTTCACATCATTCTCTAAGGTGATTAAGCTCTAGGTTCTCATGAATGAAACATCTTTTCAAATTTTCACCTTTCGCTGGCTGTAGGTGAGCATTTGGTGTGATGGGACACCTGTAGATTCTAATGGGAGGAGAAACATAGTATAATATCCTATTTAAGGTGACCCTTATACTAATAAAAACTCTTTTTCAGTAGAAAATTTCATCTTTACATGAGAATATACCTTATACTTCCAACTTGGGAAACAAAGTTACTCAAGGACTCACATTCTTGTAGATGTTACTGAAAGAATTTAATGTATAGATTGACAACTTTAGGACCTTCAAATACATATGTTCCCCTAGTTATGTTCCTTAAAAAAATTTCATGGATATTTTATTATGTGGATAATACAAAAAAAAAACATCTATATGTCTCAAATCCTTGTAACCATGTCATAAGGCTTTGACCAAATGCTTAGGTTCTTTGTTTTCTTAATTTAGGGATAAGGGGCTTGAAACTATAGTCATCTCCTTGAACATGGTTTCCAAATATATTTTAAAAATATATACTTTCAATTATGCCTTCCATGCTCTCTTTATCACATTAAAACTTCAAGGAAGGTTCCATCACATGATCAACACTCCAAAAGGATCCTTAGCTCTCTGTCAACACCACCTATAGGTGCATTTTCCTGTATAGGTAAAAAAACATAGAATGTTTAATATACTCAAGAAAATTTCCATAAATTTGAATTGATTTCCCATAATTGTGGTTAAATAAGACATAAATATGCTTCAAAACTCAAAACAAGCTTTCACACTTTCTTTTCAACATTTATTCCTCCATGAGAGCTCCTGGCTGACTATGTGTGATAGTCATAGGGTAGACTGACTGTATTGCACTGAATGACTGTAATTTCATGGATATTTATTTGGATAATGAAATTTAGATGAAATGAGATCAAAATAAAATTGTAAAAATGAGAATTAAATTATCACAACACCCTGGAGCCATTGTCAAAGCATGAAAATCCTGAACATGGTGAAAAACTACCTATTACATAGAAAAGTGATTCCTCTTGAAACCTAAGCTACTTTGCTCATAAAAAAATAATAAAACATGAAAAAAGCAATGGATATCAGCTGAAGAGGTATTAAAAATAATTTTAAACCAATATGACCAATTGGATTGTACAAAAATGCCCAAACCAAACCAAAACCTATTGGGTGTATAGATTGGCAAGCAACAAAACACCATCAGCTTCATGAGGATGGTTCATAAAGTGAAAACCACCATTATTTTAAATATTTTTATGGAAATGATTATATCTAAGTGTATTTTCACCTCCAAAAGGCATCTGACCTAGAAGTTCTCCATCTGTCTGTACTAAGGTAGAACAATTTTAGCCCAATTTTGATACTTCTAGAGTACTTAAAGTGTGGAAATGGATTTGAGGAAGATGAAGAGTCATATCATGAGCTTATCCCATGTGTAAAACTTCCACATGGGTTTTAAAATTTACAAAATCTTCTCTTTTTCTAAGAAAATTTCTCTTTCTTCTAAAGCACATGCCACTTTTAGTTATAAATAGTTCCACAAGACATAATAAGACACATGACACATGACATAACCTTTTGACACCTTCAAACTTCCATAGGAGTTCATAAAAATAATTACCAAGGATAATATGACATTAAATAACATTAAATTACCTATGATATACCTTATGACATGATATTAGACCCCTAAAAATACTTGAAACTCAATTTTTTACCTATAGGGGTCCCAATTTGACCTACGGGGTCAATTTTGGTCAACAATAACCATTACCCAATTTACCTACACAAGTAATAATTACCAAAATAAAATTTATTCCTCATGTATTTTTGGTAATAATAATAAGGCAAGATCTCTTATAAGATAAAATTCTAATAAAATCTATGAAAGTGGCTAAAAAATAAAAGATAATGCCAATCGAGGTTGTGTCTAGTTGAGATTATTTTCCATAACTCTTACCATGAAAGTCTTAATAAATTTTGATTTTATGTTTAAAAAAAATTTAAAAATATATATAAGTTCATATATATGTGATAATTATTTGATATGACCTATATAAATTGATTGTGAATAATGAAGGATCTAGCCTAAATAACATATTGTTACTATAAAAGGGATGTCCAATACATATTTCTTGAATATTAATATTGGATAGGGGAATAGGTATTGAACATGATTAGTAAGCATATTTTTTTTATAAAATTACCTATCCCTAATTGATTAGTCAGGATTACATAATTGTATGCCTTGTAGGCTAAGATTAAATATTGATCCATAAGGGAACATTATTTAAGTCTTAAAAAAATGATAGGAGATCTCATAAGTTGGTACCATGATCATAATATTAAGGATAACTTTTGACAAAAAAATGTTAGTTATGAGAAAACCTATGAAATAAATTTATTCAAACTGGAGGTAATACATTTATATGCCTCTTTAGTGCAATGAAAATTCTCTTTACTAGTCTTACTATCATAGTTGTTGTGTGAAAACAATGTAACAACTCTTTACTATATTTTTTTGCATTATTGTTACTATGTGAAATAGACAATGAGTTTAGTTATAAATAAAATAGATATTATTCTATTTTATTAGGCACTACACTCACCAAAGGCTTTGTCAATGGGGGAAGGGGATTTAGAGAGTGATAAGCCCAAAGTGGTGACTTATATTCACCATTCTTCCCATACTAACTAATGCATATATGTAAATACTAAAATCTTATTTATGTATTACCTCAATATTGTACACTTGAAAAATATCTATCATGGTTGTACATTTCATTTATAGACATGCCTGCTATTGAAAGGCTCGTGCTCATTATCTCTTTATGCCTAAATTGCTTATCTCTTAGTTAAAACATTATTATTTTGATGACTAGGCCTTATATACTATGAACAAATATCTAAACTTGATTATTATCCTTCACTACTAGTTTTGGACCTATACCTATTTTCTAGCTTCCTTGACACTTGCATCTTAGATAGATACCTTCATAGATGTAAGTGTCCATTTTTTGAAATGGACCCAAACAAACCCACATACTTTTTTTTAATCTATCCACACTTAACAAATTTATAATAAGTGTTTCAATCTTAGAGTTCACTTAACCTCCTATGCTAAATTCATAATTTAATCATTTGAACAATTGAGTTTAACTTTAAAAGTGTTACATTTTATCTTATTTAGACACAATCCATTTAGATTGGGTTCCATTTACCATGATAATCTCAATGGAGGATATAAAATCTAAGTTGGTGGTATATTAAAGACATTCATGGTCATTATGAGCCATAGGATGGGTGGATAACAAGACAATAAACCAAGCTCAATATGATGTCCTAAGGTTAAAGTATTCACATTCTATTTCCACTATAACTTGGGACCTTATAACTTCATGGATTAAACTATTATTTTGAGAGTAAAAAAAAAATTCCAGGGAAGGTTATCCAACTAAGAATCACAACCCCTTGTGAACTAGTCATCTAGGCCAACTTCATCAAGTTACCAAATAATATTTTAAAGCATAGAAAAAATAAAACCATGACACCTTAATCCTTAATTAATAAGGAGTTTAAAAATACATATAAATATTATATGTTCATTTATCTTTAGGAATCCTTCCTTTTTAAAACCTTAGGCAAATGATCCATATTTCTTTAAAGGTGAATTTACCTTAGTAAAAGTTATTCTTCAAAATGGGTAAGTCTCCATAACACAAAATGGATTATCACCAACATTAATTAATTCCTCTTTAAAATTAGAAAAATGTAGCTATATAGTTTTTACAATATTTATGATTTATCTCTACATATAACTTAGTCCAATGTATGACTTAAGAGAAGAATTCCACAAATGTTAATATTTTATATTAAATAACCACTTGAGTTCAAAAGGATGTGATCTAGAGTCAAAGTAACTTAACTAGAAATGGGCTTGAATTCACCTAAGTAAAGTATTATAACTAACCTTGTTCTAAGATGAAAAGCCATAAATATAAGTTTGTTTGAGTGAGATCACCAAGTTTTAATTTAAGAGGATGCATAAATCAAACTACTAGGGTTTTCCTAACATACTAAAGCCCTAAAAAGATATACAAGGTCCTTTATGGTGCATATTGATCCCATCTAAGGGATATATAAATCCCAACTTAGGTGGAATTCATACCCAAAAATTATATTCTAGCTATAAAGTGTTCATAACCATAAGTTATAGCTATAATATATTATCACACAAGATTTCCACATGAGAAACCCTTTGTCCAAAATGATTTTAATGAAAAAAAATCCATCAAATGATTTCAATATCCTACTCAAGAGAATAGATTTATATCCAAAAGATATTTTTCAGTCATTAGGAAATCCTCTATAGTCCAAGCATCTATCAAATGAGAAAATATGAATAAATACATAATCTCATCAAGGTAGGATTCAACCAATAATGGAAGATACTCCAATTGCTACCACTATTTACACCATTATATGAATAAGCACCAACAATTACTAGGGAATGAATTAACCCCTCAATTGTAATCATAACCAGGTATTAAAACAAAAAGTCCTTCATTGAAAACATCATTAAAGCATCGAGGATTAAGTATGGCAGTAATAGCGATACCTAAACATTCATGCTAAAAAGTAGTATCTATGTTTTATTTCTAAAATAATAATGACTAAAGAGAGGATGTCAAAGACCTAAGGCATAGTAGAAGAAATAAATATACAATCAATTAAAATGTTGCATAAAAATATAACCACCATTCCAAATTATATAACAATGAATTTCCAGTTAGAACAAGATACAATAGCTAATGGAGTTTTGAAACCTTATTTTTATGAAAGCTGAAAGATTACATTCCACAAGAAAATTATTATATGATGACATATAAATCTAGTGTGTCAATAAGACTGATTGGCTAAAAGAATACACTATCAAAAATAATTGATTCATCAATAGAAAGAAATCCAAACAAGAGATATAAAAGCATATAATGAAGTTATTTAGGACAATTATTTCCTACAATAAAACATGTTAAAACAAGGTCAACACATAGCTGACGTGCCACCTTCCTTCTATTAAATAGTTTGTATATAAATTTAAACTGCATCATGATAATTCATATTTTGGGAGTCATAAGGTATAAATAAATCCTCATGTACCACTTTTTTACTTAATTTAAATGCATATGTTAGTGAAAATTTTAAAAAAAAATTAATAATGTATAAGGATACCATTTTATACATGCATAAGTAATTTGACATACTATTCACAACAATGCCATGCACTGCTTGATTCCTTCATTCTAAATCTCATGCCACAAGGATCCAAATAAGGAAAATTTACTTTCAACATTTTATTCTTACCAACCCAAAGATGGAAGTAATAAAATAACAAATTCAATCAAAATCTAATTAGTTAGATCAAATCAACCAAGCACCTTGAAATTAACAACCTAGAGAAGGATCAGTTTTGCTATGGAAGCCTCTCAGAGTAGGGTCCAAATAACAAAGCCAAAAAGGAGAGGGTTCATTCATATTGTTGGATATAATTATTGTGAGGTTAATTTATAGGTATAAATTATTATTAATAAAAAAACTAAGGAGTTTGATATTTTTCAAGCATTAACTTCTAGGTTGCTTTGAGTTGATTTGCACATAAAAACAACGTAATCGGCTAAGAAAAATGACTTACCAAAAATAGGAAATAACCTAATTAGAAAAATATAAGGATATTTCATGAAATATAAATCTAGGGAGAGTCCATTACTAAATTTATTTTTGAGAAAATCATAAACCTACTAGAAAAATAAAGTCTCTTTCGGAGCTAACTTGCAGCGAGTTACAGTCCAAAAAATGTAGTTTTCTTCTGCAACTACCTCCTATAAATGGTGCCAACAAAAGTCATTCATGCTAGGGAGGATTAATCTAATTGTTGATGATATTGATAATATGGTAAAATAATATGTTCTATCTCTAATTTTTAGTCTATTAAAGGTTTAGGTATTTATTTAAGGTTGTTATTTGGGTTGAACTAGATTGATTTTCCAGCCAAATAACTACATCAGCATAAATGCTAGTCAAGGGGTGAAATGAAAAAATAACATAAAAACGAACTCTATAAAATTACCATGACACAACCACATGGAATTAACCTACAAATATATGTTAAATCATGCTTTAAACAACCATTTTATGCCATAATCCTATTGTGGCATTTTGTCAAATAATATGCATGCAATCTTTATAATCCATAGTTTTGTAAAATGATTAAAGTAAAAGAGGAGAAATATACATTAATACAAAGAGATAAAAACCTTGGTTTTCATAAAACCACCTAAATAGGACAAAGTAATCAAACACAATATGTGATTTGTACTCTATTTTACAAGAAAGGCTATAGGGGGTCAAGCGCCAAATTATTAAAAACCAAATTTTTTCCAAAATCCCATAAAAAGAAAATAGAGAAACAACATATATTTTTTCACAAGTTTATGATTTTGTCCAATTTAGTTATAAAGGCCATATTAGCCTATTTTAAAACGATTTACTGCCAACCATGCTAAAAAAATAAAACTCAAATTTTAATATGAAGTAGCTACTCACTAAACCTAATACTAGTAGGGCATATAAAATATGCTTGTAGAACCCTACTCAAGGTTTTCTTTTCCACTCAATGCTACAACATTTACTCTTCCAAAAGGAAACCCATGACATCAAATATATTGAGAAGTGAATCAACATGCCCAATCAAGGCCAAGTAACTAATTATACTTTCCATTCATTATTATCAAATAAGAGATAATATTCAAAGACCCAAATATAACCCAAAGAAGACCTAGACACTCATTGATTTAGAGGATCCAATATGCATGATTATACATTATTTTAAAGTCCTATATCTCAACAAGAGAAATTGAAAATTAACATAATGCAATTTCAGCCAAATACAAAAAAATTTATAAGAAAGAGGGCGACTTGCCTAGAATCATGACCTTGGCTGATAAACAAGACCCTTCTCCCCAATCCTATCCTCATGGTGCCATCAAAAACCTTCTTGAGAGTAGTATTTTATTTCCATATTATCCTCTTATATGCAACGATGTAGTTCTACAAATGTTATTGTGAGTTTTTAACTAAAATCTCAATTTTTGGCCTCTCCTACGTAGTCCTCAAAGTTACCCTTGGAGAGTATTATGCTCATGTTTTTATATTTTTGCATGTACATACTGCCTTCAAAAATTACCATGCATTTCCTCCTTCCAAATGGCTTATGGTCAAATTAAATCATGCTAATGAAACAAAACATTTTCCATGAATCTTTTTATTTGAATTTTAGAAAATCAACCTTAAATAATGTCCAAATAGTTTGATTTATGATGCCAATATTCCCAATGGAAGGAATTTGTATATATGTTTTTGACCAAAATTATCTCATAGCAAGGTCATAGTAATAATGAGTTAATCCAAGCTTTATTAGGAATTAAAATATATATGTTCCTTCATTATGGTCCTTTTACCTCTAAACAAGGTTTTTAATCAATCTTCACTCAAGAACGTCCCATGATCCTTATTTTATGGGATAAACCAATTCATATTAAACTTAAAACTAACTAGTTCAATTGAACTCATACTTAGGCATCAGGATGGACTAAAACTGGGAATGTGAAATTTTTACCATAAAGTGTCCAATGCCCAAATTTCATCCAATTTGTAAAGAAAGTGTATCCTAGAGGGTTTTCTAAGTCCTTTACTATGAGAAATTTATAAAAGGGACACACACACACACACACACACACACACACACACACACACACACACACAAACACACACACACACACACACACACACACACACACACACACACACACACACACACACACACACACACACACACACACACACACACACACACACACAAGATCAACCCTTATTCATTTCACACCTAGAAATCACCTAGTAAACATTGATAAATCACAAGGTAACATATCGAGAATCACTCAATCAAGAATTCATGTGAGATACCCTGCCCTATTCATCCCTATTTACATATCAATCATAAGATCAATATTCCCACATGTCTAAATTATTTCAAGAGTAGTTTATGATCCATATTTTTTTAAGTTACAAGTTAGGATATTGTATATCTTTGTTTATCACATATTATATACTTGTGTATACATAAGCCAACATGCATGCAAAAATTAAATAAGTATTAGGTCATATTAAGAGTAATATATATGTAGGGAACACCCATTGATAGAGGGTTCCTTGGGGTAGTTCGACACCATGATCCCACTAACCCAGTTTTCCTGTAGTCACTCCAAGGGTGAAGAAGCTAGGGTTTGATCATTTGATAAATAGTAATAGCATATGTATGTGATTTGAAGACATAAAAAGAAAGGTAGAATAAAAACCATAAGGCTCTAGTCAATTTCATCTAGATCTAGTCAGTATTCTATACATGACACCTATGGTAGCATTAGACACCTGTGTTAACACAACTATCTAGATTCAATACAAGAATTCAAGGCCATAATAAGAATACTTAATAAATTTGGTGACTATTATAGGATCACCTTCTAGTCTAGTTCCAACCCATTTTATATTAGACCTATATGAGCATAGTAAACCAACTAAATGTATACACATAATATTTTCAAAATTTTATCAATTGTTGATGTTCTTTATCTTACAGGAACCCATCGAGTCTCAATCTATTTGAGTGCATGACGTAAGGGGTGTACCAAGAAAAGGGTGGATAGATCATTGGTGATTCATAGGATTTTTATCCCTTTTTCCACTTGTTATCTATACACTCATCTCCTAAAAACCATTCCCGTAATCTTGTTCTTCTCTATTATATACTCCTCTAGTCATTTACCACTTTCATTTTCTTTTCCCCTAATCTAAAAACCTTATTAATAGTTAACATGACCATGTCAGTTATGTCAACCTTGTATTGTTATTGATAGAGATTATTAAGAACTAAGTTAGCCATTGCTAACTTAGTTCATTATCTAGTATGTGTTAGTTTAATTATAATACTAGGTCTACTAGTTTGACCCTGTTGACTAAATTTTTTAGAAGGGATTTGGGTTAAATCCACCTATATATATAAGATAATTTCACCATTTAGAAAAGAGAAGAATAATTAAGAGATATTTTACGTCTTCTTATCCACCATTCTGCTTGAGGAGCAAGCTTAGGGTTTCATACTTTCTTTAGAGATACAGATCTTGTCTTGTGGATAAGTCTCTTGGATGCATTGATAGGTTGTATAGCCTAGACCTAATTTATCCTTTTCATCCTTACATACCACAAAAACCTCTTGAAAAATACCTTGGCCAAGGAAGATATTGAGGCTCGATGGGTTCATCTTCAAAAGTGGGTAAGTGTACCAACTTGGGGGACAAAAAAAGGCCTACTCGTGGACATGATTTTTTTAAAATTTTAGAAATATGAAATTTTGTAGATAATTAGAGATGGATACACTCAAAATTTGAAGATGGTGTATGCACTAAAACGTGATCACCCTAATAATTATCACAATTCTTACTAATTTGGCCTAATTATCCCATTTTCTAGCCATAACAACCCTTGGCATAATTCCTATAATCATTTCCATATCCCATTTAACCTTTGTTCTAGCCTAAAACCAATCAATCCTATCATTAATCCTTAAATAAGACTTATTACCTATTAAACCTACCCTTAATCCCACTTGCTAATTTAAAATTCAAGAAAATCCTAACTACCCACCCACCACCCTACACTAGCCTTCTCTAAGCACCTAAAACCCTATGGAGAAATCTATAGAATTTAGAAAATTATAGAGATCTCACCATTTTAGAGCCTCTCCTCTAGAATCCTCTATTCTAGAGGATTCCATGGAAAATATTCCACCCTAGATCTTGATGGCCCAAATTTAAATTTATATCATAATATCTCCCTCCATGAATCTATAAAACTAACACACCTTCCCTTGCTCAAGCTAATGAAAATTTTGAATGAGATTTTGAATAAGAATTGAGTGCATAAGTGAGTGAGGAATTTTATCAAGAAATCCATTATCAAGTCTATCTAAAATATTATCAAGCATCTACAAGCGATCCAATAATCAAATTCAAGCACACAAACCTTAATCTTGGATCAGAGCTATGAGAAGGTAAAAGTGATGCTAAGCATGAGCTTTAAATTATAATTTACCTTTTCTATCCCTTCCTATTGGTGTCATTATTTTTGAGTTTCTATTATCTCTTATGATAATATTTTATTTGAATCCCAGCTTTGGTGCACATTTTAGCGACCAGGATGGGACCAAGGTCAGGTATCCTCTTCTAATTGTGCCAACTATCATAATGTGTGATATAATTATATTAATACCATCAAGTTTCAACACATCCCCACCTCTAAAGAGCCTCCTTATCTAGTTTTAAAAATAAATTTGGCCACATCTCATTGTACCATTACTACCAAGCATAACGAAATCACCATCCTAGCAACACCTTCCCAACAACCATCCACTTCTTTCACTATACCAAGGGGGAATACCTATAAAAAAGCCATAAATAGGCTTGATAAGTCTTATGACATCATTCAATAGCTATAAAAGACCCCTATCTATATTTCCCTTATGGAGCTTCTAAAAACATTTGCTTCACATAGGGAAATATTAAATCAAGTGCTTAAAGACCTACATATACCTAATAACTTGGACACCAATAAGTTTCAAGCACTAGTGGATTATTTATCCCCCTCCCCATAACTCACCTTCATCACTTAGTATCTACCACTCGTTGGCCCTCATCATAACTACCCACTATACATTGAAGTTTCCATTTCCCATCACCATGTCTCTTATGTCAATATAAATGGAGGATAGGAACTTAACCTATGTAATGTTGACTTCCTAAAGAATCTAAGGTAATATGAATCATTACTAGGGCCCAATCTCATCATGATCAAAGTGTACAATGATAATGAGTGGCCATCTATTGGGTCTATTTATCTTCCCATCATCGTGGGGTCCATAGTCCATCAAACATTGGTGCATGTGGTCAACATGGACTTGCCATATAATATGATTCTTAGGAGACCTTGGATTCACAAAATGTAGGCCATCTCATCCACTCTTCATCAGTGCCTTAAATTCCCCCATTTAAAGATGGAACTCACTATCCTAGGGATTATTGACCATGATAGTTTTCAAATGGATCAAACCCCTTCTCCATCATTATCTCAAGGCACTAAGAATTCCATCCTTAGTCCTACAGTTTCCAAATATGTCTCTCCTAAAAAATTAGCCACCACATCTACCCCACCATTAGACCTTACCAAGTTAAAAATCACATCTACAGGTTGTGGTGAATATTAGTAAAAAAACATTTACATTGGCCATTTCCCATTGTCTCCCCAAAGCTATGGGTCCCCCAAGATGAAGTCTGGACCATCAAGTATCAATTTGGGCCCACAAATTTTGAAAGTGAAAGATTTTTATCAAATGAACACATTGAAGATGGTGATGATTCATGGCTCTTACCTGATGATGATACCTTCATCTTGTAGAGAGGATTACAAAGCATGTTAGTCAAGCATTAGTCCATAAATAATGAAACATGAATAAAGAAATAACTAACCAAGCCTATCTATTCCTATGGGAATTACAAAGGATAGAAAGAAACAAATGAAAGAAAGCAACACCATATTACCTTCCCAAATGGATTCACCATACCCATGTGGCTCAAAAACATGTTCTCCCTTGATCAAGCATCCTTGTCTTTGTCAACAATGATGGTAAGCTCCTCTAATGCCTCAAGAACACTCCACAAAACCTAGGCTCATGATTCCAAATCACTAAAATAGCCTACCAATGAAGCTTACAACCAAAATATATAATCAAATGAAAAACCATGTGGAAAAAATTTAACATTATAACTTTACAATATTCAAGCTTAGAATTCATGTCCATGGCCTCTCTATTTATAGATTTTTGAGATTGGTCAGGATCAACCATGACCATCCATCTCAAGATTTAGATGTGTGGCCATGGATAATCCTAATATTTGGAATTAAACTTATAAATATCCTTAAGATAAATAAACATTAAAGAGGCATGAGAGGCATTAACTAGGCAAGGATGACCCATAATCCTGATATTTGTAGTATTTATGGCCTAGGGATGTCTTCCCAAGAAATGATGTCACCTAATGATGCAGTTAATAAGAATCAATTTTTAAAAAGAAATATTCAAAAACTCTAATGGAAAATCCACTTAAGTTATTGATTTGGATTAATTATCCTTAAAAAAGGTTAATTAACATTTTGTAATTATTTTAAAATTGGCCCTCAATTAATCAAAATGGTCAAAAAGTCATATTACTAGGTTGTAATTTGACGGGAGAGGAACTAGAAGGAGATGTTAGATGCATTGGAGTTGTATGTATTCCCATTTAGGATATTACCAACACAAAATAACAAAGGTACATGATGTGTATCAATGAATTAGAAGAAAAGAGTGATTTAGAGCACTAAATGGCAAAATTGTCATTTTGACTCAAAATGATCCGATCAAAGTTAGCTAGCGCATAAATTTCACTACCCTATTTAGGGATACTTTGACCTAAACTAGCACTTGTAATTGACAAGTTTGAACTATTTAGGGCATTTTATGGATTTTGACCTAAAATGTGCATTTGAGTGTAATTTGAGTAAGATTGATAATTTCAACACAGATGGTGTTAGGAATTAGATGTCTACACATGTCACCCTAGTAAAAATATCCTATTGTCCACCACATGATGGAAAACATGAACTATAAAGGCAAAGGACTAGGTAGGTAGGAACAGGGTCAGATAGAGCCCATTGATGTTCAAGATAACTTATCCCATTATGGTCTAGGGTATAAACCATATGGTGCTGACCCTCTTGATGTCATTGTGGATTCTATCCTGACCAAATAGTAAACTCTTCCTGATGAAGATACTACAATAGGGACTATTTGTAGTCAATTTGAATAACTGGCTACCAGTAACCTCTTTTTTGACACCTCCATCTTCACCATCAACATCTCCCTCTATTATCCCCCCTCATAGACTAGGATACCAAACAAGATCCCACCTTTGATACATTTAAAAATGATGAGGCTATTCTTGAATACCTAGAGGTAAGGACTTTTATGCCATATGGAGACCACAAGAAAGGATTCTCAATCAATCTATGTGAATCAACATATTTTGGAGAACAAGAGTCACTAAGTGCCGAAAGTGATGATGAAACACTTGAAGCAGAAGGGGAATATTCTATATAACCTGATGACATTCCATACAGTCCCATTCAATCAAAGATTATCTAGATGTTGATATTGAATTATTAGGAATTACCACCTCTGACATGTCAAAAATAAAATATACCCCCTTATCTATCAAAACAATCTCCCTCACTCATTAAGGAAGTAATTGTAATAAATATTAAAAATAAATAAAAACCCAAGATCGTAAAATTGGTGGTCTCTCCTATATAGTCAGAGCATGAAATTCTCACTATCTTGCTCAAAGAATTTATTGATGTCTTTGCCTGGAGCTATGAATATATGCTTGGGTTGAGTCCTTCACTAGTAGTCCATCATCTTGATTTTCATCCTAATGCTAAACCATTCAAAAAAAATTATGAAAGATGCATTCAAAGGTGGCATTGCTAGATAAGGAGGAACTATGAAAATTCTTGGATGTAGGATTTAATCATCCTATTGATTATTCTGATTGGATATCTAATATAGTCCCTATCTTGAAGATGTATGGTGGGATATAGATATGTATCGATTTCTATGACATCAATAAGGAATGCCCTGAAGATGATTTTCCACTTCCTAATATTGATATGATTGTAGATTTAATTTTTGCTTATGAGATGCTATCCCTCATGGATGGATTTTCAGGATACAACCAAATCAAAATCACTCTTGATATCACAAACTAACATTTATCACCCCATGAGGCATGTTTTGCTATTAGGTCATGCCTTTTGGCCTAAAAAATGTAGGGGAAACATATCAATGTGTGATGAATTGTATCTTCTATGACATGATGCATGATATTGTGGAATATTATGTTGATGATACCCTGGGAAAGTCTCACTCATGATCTGAGCATCTTATAGTCCTCCGTAGGATCTTTGAAAGACTACAAGAATACAAAGTGCACTTGAACCCAAAGAAGTGTGTCTTAGGCATAACATTAGGAAAGTTTCTAGGGTTAATTGTCTCTAAGAGAGGTATTGAGGTAGAGCTAGTACAATTTTGAGAAATCACTAAAATGCCACCTCCCTAGACACTTAGATATCTTTGTAGTCTTCAAGGTAAGATCAAGGATATTAGGTGTTTTATCTCATAACTCACTGTTAAGTTCCATCCATTCACTCACTTAACTTAAGAAAGGAGTAACCTTTTAGTGGGATGAAAATTGTCAGAAGGCTTTCAAGAATCTTAAGCAATACTTGGAAAATCCACCAGTCTTGTCTCCACCAGTTCTAGGCAAACCATTATTGCTATATATATCCACTACTCCTTATGTCATTAGACCCTTACACATACAACATAATGATCAAGGAAAAGAGTGAGCCATTTATTATCTTAGTCATACCTTAATAGCATATGAGTTAAACTATATGCTAGTTGATTGAACATGTTTAGATGTGTTCTTTGCCTCCTAAAAACTCTAGCATTATATGCTTAATAATCAGATACACCTAATTGCAAAAGTAGATCCTTTAAATTAACTCCTATCTAAAGTAGCATTAATAGGTTATGTGGCCAAGTGGATCATGTTGCTTAGTGATTTTGATATTGAATATGTCCATTAAAAAGTAATCAAAGAAGAAGTCATAGTAGATCAATTGGGAAAAGCTCCATTAAAATTAGCTAAGTTACTTATCTCTCCCTTTCCAAATGAATCCATTATGAGCACATCATAGATGGAAAGTTGGAATTTATATTTTTATGGCCCCTTTACCACTCATATATTATGGGTAGGATTTTTTCTGGTCACCCCACAAGGTGATCTCATTTCCAAAACATTTCATCTCACATTCCCCTATACCAACAATATGTCAGAATATGAGGCCCTCATAGTAGGACTTCATATTACCATACAGTGGAACATCCAACATTTGAAAGTATTTATGGACTCTCAACTAATCATCAAATAATTAAATGAAGAGTTCTAAATAGAGGATGAGAAGTTGCTCTCGTACAAGTAATTGTTGACCAATTAAAAGCTAGTTTTCAATATATCACATTTGAGTAAGTACTATGAGCCAATAATAAATTAGCTAAATCTATGGATACTCTAGGCTCCATAATTTATCTTCTTGAAGATGTCTTAGAGGGAAATTTTTTGATTGAATAATTGATCACCCTAACTCATCACTCTTTGGCTCTTGTATGAATTTTTTCCATTAATAATCCTAGTCTCCTTTGGTATATGCCATCTAGTAATACCTCCATGACCATACCCTACCTCATAATCTTACTTTCCATCAAATAAATCCTTTCTCCATCAAGCTAACCATTATACCATCCTAGGCATCATGCTCTATTGAAGGGGTTATGACAAAACCTTGTTAAGGTGTCTGACCTTGGATAAGGTAGCTCAAGTGGTCAAGAAAGTCCATGCTAGCATTTGTGGAAGGCACATTAGTGGGATGGCCTTAGCCAAGAAGCTCCTCTAAATTGGACACTATTGGCCAACCATGGAACATGATGCTTATCAATATTTATAGAAATGTGAAGCCTATCAAAGGCACGAAAACCTTATCCATGCATAGACATAATAACTACATCTTATCATGAGCCCATGGCCTTTCTCTATATGGGGCCTTGGTATAATTGGCAAGATTAATCCTACTTCCTCAGATGGGCACAAATTTATTATCAAAACTATAGAATATTTCATGAAATGGGTAGAGGTAATGTCATTGACTTAAGTAAATAGCTTCCAAATATCTAAATTCATCCTTAATCAAATCATCTACCACTTTGGTATCCCTACCAATATTATCTTAGACAATGGCAAGTCTTCCAAGAATCTGGATGTTGAGGCCCTTTGTCAAAATTACCACATCACACAACATTTCTCTTCCCCATATTATCACCAAGGCAATGGACAAGTGGAAGCAATGAATAAGACCCTAATCAAAATCTTGAAGAAGATAGTAAATCAAGTCGAGCACAATTAACACATTCAATTATATCCAACATTATGGGCCTATCACATTAATGTCTTCACACACATAGGGGCCACCCCTTATGCCTTGGTATATGGAGCTGAAACAATACTACCTATGGAAGTAGAGCTCCCTTCTATTTGTCTCTCATTATAAAGGATAATTACTGACTACAATCACCAACAAGAGCACCTAAAAGAGTTGGAACTCCTCAATGAAAAATGATAGTAGGCCTTGAATCACCTGAGGGTGTATCAAAATAAGCTCAAGAATTAATACTACAAGGAGATTCAAGCTCAAGAGTTTGAAATAGGTGACTTGGTCCTCAAGAAAAATTAGAGGAACATTAATGCAGAAAGAGACACGAAGGGAAAATTCAAAGCCAATTGGTTGGGCCTATACATCATTATTGCCAAATTTGGTTTAAGAGCATAAAAATTGGCCATACTTGATGGAGAAGAATTAGATGCATCTCAAGCAGTTATATGCCTAGTCCCTATATCTTCCATCTATAGGATGCATCCATTCCATCCATCCATCCATATATATATATATAATCCATCCAATGGTGAAAACTAGCTTACTAGTAATTTGAGCAAGTACCATGGTGAAAACTGGTTCCCGACACCATTGCAAGGATAGAATGGCCTTGGTCTCAATAAGTGGGAATCTACAAAAAGGAATAAACATCCTCATCACAAAAAAAATAAGGGATACCTCTAGGATAGTTGTTGGAGGGACCTTCCCAAATCATCTTCCTATCCTTGGAGACTATCCATATCCCTAAGATCCTTTATCATCCTAATCTACCTTTATCCACTCTTTTAGATAAGATTCCCTATGACAACTTTGTCTCCTCTTAGCCCCAGCCACATCACACTAAATATTTTCCATCCATGCAATCATTCGCTCCCACTATCACCAACAAAGGTCAACATAACAATGGGGTTACTATGATTCTAATTTCTCATGAAACAGTCCAACCCCCTTTATTTTAGGCATAACAGTTCAAACCTTGTCTATATATCATCTATATTACATTATTATATCACTTGTAATTAGTTATCTATCACTACATCATTATCATCTATTTTCCTAGGCACCATCATCATCATCACCATCATCATCATCATCATCATCATCATCATCATCATCATCATCATCATCATCATCATCATCATCATCATCATCAACACCTTTTAGCTAGAAACACATTGGCTTGAAGTCTTTTAGACTATGAAGGTAACACTTGGTCACATTTTTGTGCCCAAGGATAGCTCAGCCACTACCATTCTCATCTCCTCATCATCCCCATCTCTGGCCTTCATCTCAATCTTCATAATCATTTTAGAGGAATATGAATATTTTACTTATGTATATATGTGTTTTTTATGTGATCATTGTACGAGTATGTATGAAATAAAGTCTTGTATTTTTTATTAGCTTGATTTTTCATATGCATATACATAGGGGAATGAGGATAATAAGGGTAAACCATCGAAGTAAACACTTTTGGAGGGATCATCTCACTTTCAACAGAGTTCCCTTTATACATCTTTGATATAAATGTCATGGCCCTATCAAGACCATTGGCATATCTCATAAAGATGTGACATTAACATGGATTGCATGATTACTTGACAATCTCCCCAAGACAAAAATCCTACCCCCATGACCAATCCCAAGCCATGTCCTCCAAACCATCCCAAAACCTTAAGCCAAAACCTTCCCTATTCCCCCTGATCCTATAATCTTCTACCTCCATGATACAAGATCACCAAAACCTAAAGTACAATAATCTATTAAATAGGGGAAATATCTATTGTAAATAAATAAAACAATCCCATCTCATAGGCATTGATAAGGCCCCACATCAACCATCACATTAGTAGTATCATAAGGAAAATAATAAATTAGCATGACCTCATATATATATCTATCCCATGATAAACATCCTAAAGATATCCCATCACAAAAATATGCACATCACCCATAACATGATTCATAGCCATAAACATGACAATAAAAGTTGTAAATAAAACCAAGTGTATAATTAATCAAACATTTCAGTTATCATAAATAACATCCTTATCATCACATCCATCAACCATAAAAATAAAACACCATAGCCATAATCATAGTTAGCATGTCTCATCTAACATATATCACAAAGAAATGATAAATGCTCATCATCATCATATAAATATAACATCATCATATCCATCATCACATAAAACATGTCTATAACATAAGCTCATCATCATAAGGTTATAATCATCACCTAAACTGCCATAAGCTAACATAAAGCACTTAAAATACTCAAACATTATGAAATCATAAACATACATCACTATAAATCATCAAAAACATGAGAGCATCATCATAAATACATAAATAATAAAACAACATAATCATAATAATCCATC
Organism: Torreya grandis; assembly: GCA_037957365.1. Taxonomy (NCBI): domain Eukaryota; kingdom Viridiplantae; phylum Streptophyta; class Pinopsida; order Cupressales; family Taxaceae; genus Torreya; species Torreya grandis. The sequence continues at coordinate 980,958 of JARHVA010003065.1, forward strand.
ATACATCCACATATCATCACATTAAACATCATACATAAGCATCACTATGCATGAGTGTGTAAAGAATGAATCATCATATATACATATAAAATCCCTTTTATAATATATAAAAGAATGTCCTGAAGTATACATCAAAAAAAATATCATGGTTATGGTGGTGAGCATGGCCTCAACCCTTTGCTCCCCAAAGGCTACCTCACTGATGGCTAGCTCACTTAAAAATATCTTGCTCTATGCTCAATCTGTATAATAGAATCATATAGAGTTTGGTAATACTAAAACTCCCATGTCAATAACATGATCTAGTGCATCATCCCCATCATCCCCTATCCTTAAAAACTCACATCTGTAGCATCCTAGGCCCTCTCTATAATGACCAACTCTCCCTATAATCCCTAATCTCTACCCATAATGGTGCTAGATATCCTAGAAACCCATCCACTTGTCCTTATAAAGTCATAATCTATGACTATTCCTACTTAAGCTAGGTGTCCCGCTCCCTTACCTAAGCCTATAGGGTAACAATATATGTATCTCACTCATGTATCTACCTTTACAGAGCCACCACCTATGCCTAGATCTTGGATAAGTCACTTTCCTACTAAGTGACACATGCCTATAATCCTATAATCTATCCTTGTGCCTGTGTCAATCTCCCATCCTCTTACATCCTCAATGTTTGTATCCATGTCTGAAGCTAGTCTCACTCCTGACTAATACCCCCAATCTCCATGATGTAATCCTAAATCTTTAGCTATAATCTGGATACTAGTGCCTCATCATTTGTAGACCATGTAGGATGGGATGGTCATATGCCTCAAGTTGGATATGCAAGAATATATGGAATATCTACCTATGTATCCTTCCCTCCCTGGTCTTATGCCTCAGTTTGATTTGGGACCTATATGTCAATATGCCCCTATCCCTACCCACCATCCCCTATATCAATATCCATCACATCCCCCACTCTTCCTCCATCTCCTCCACCTCCCCTATCTCCTACATCCTAGGCTAGTACCTATCTCCATTACCATGCTTGCTCATGAATGTGAGCTCACACTACTAACACCCATTGCACTACTCCCCTCATCACCACTTGAGGTCAAGCCAATTTCCTTGATACTCAATCCTACCACCATGATAGATATGGTATTATAACCCCTAGCTCTAATATCACTATTAAAAAATCCCACTACTAAGGTGCCACATCCTAATAATAAAAAAGTGCATCTAACCTCGCCACTAGGCTCCCCCAATGTGGTCTCTCTCACATGCTTCATGCAAAAATATGCTCAAGATCAAGCACATCTTAAATAAAAATATATTTGAAATATACTCGATCTGGTCTATATCTCTCAATAATATTATCATGCCTCTTATTAATGTAACATAGGGTTAGCATGAACTAAATACATGCCTCATCTCCCTACCCAAAAATAATGAATTGATATGGAATTTGTGTAATATAATCTAGGTGCAAGGTGTTAAATGCCTCTCTATAATACATCATATCCCATACATGCCCTATTGCCACACCTACAATCACATGTCATCAAAACACCATCAACTACCCTGGATCTAGTCCAACAAGAGCTCCCAATGGCCACTAGATCACAATGTGCTCCCAACTCCATATCTAAAGTAGCATTGAGGGCCTAAAACTCCATTCACCCCTATAGACACCAAGATGTATCTCCTTGTATAAATGGCCAAGATGATAGGTCCCTAAGAAAACATTGACTGATCATGTATCTATCTACCACCACCTCTCCCAAGCTGAGGTGGAACCATCTCCCTCTCTTATCTAGTAATAACATGCCAGATATAAGAGCCATGACTACTAAATTCAACCTATCTAGGGTCCCCTCCCACCACTTAAATTTAGATTAATGGACCCATCTTGTACTTTAATCCATAAACTCCCACCCAACCACTACAACATCTACATCAACATCTGAGATCTCTAATAAATCCTCACCTTGGTCATTGGTAAGTGGAATATCCTGTACACATCCTCCAGTGTCACAGTCATCTCTCTAGTCACAAAGTGGAAATAACTAGTTTTTGAGTGCCATCACTCCACCAAAGTTGTGATCAATGCTAGATCAATCCAAATTGATTTCATAGTAGCCACATTGTGCATGCTTATCAGCTCCAAGACCCCATACTCCTTAACCATCACCCACCACATCTCATGTAAGACCTATAGGTTCCTCGATTGAGATGATAATATCCTCAAACACTCCTACATCATGACCACATAATCAGTCACCTCATCTCCCTCACTTTCCTTATTTACCTTATCTTTCCATTACTTGACCCATTTACCCTTATTTATTTTCCCCACCCATCTAGCCTACCCATTTTTCTAAGTTAACTACCCCCTAATCAGATCTAGATCCTTTTTCCCTCTTGCCTAGTCCTTAACCTTTATCCACCCATCCCCATCACAATCTTACCACTCTTATCCTAGTCCTAGTGGTGGTATTGCAATACTGCTACTTCCCAGTCATAGCATTACAATATTATGACTTCCCACTCACAGGGTTGTAAACCCAAGGCTATCTCCTTGGGATTACAATCTTGTATCTCCCTAGTAGTGGGATTACAATATTATTATTTTCCCTAGTAGTAGTAGTTCAATCCTTCTACTCCCCCCACACATGATTAAAATCTTTCCATTTCTACCCCTGATGCTGCTATTCACATCTACAATATTGTGATCGAGGGCATAAATCATAGTCATGAGATTACAGATCCATAATGCCCTAATCCTTTTTATTTTTAATTTAGCCTAAAAATCCACTAAAAATACACAAAATTAATAGAAACATAAAAAACATGATGATCTACTCATAAAAGGTCCTACCTCAAGCTCTCTCTGATAAACACAAACTCATTCACCATGGTGTGAAGCTCAAGGAATACGGTCCATGATTCTCAGCTGGAGCTTTGGATTTATATGAACAAAATAATGTAAATGACCTCCTCACCTACCCCCTAACCTATATCAACCCCCCTCTCCCCCTACCATTCTTTTCCTTAGGATAAAGTTTCCATTCCTTCTTCATTCTACTATCTCCCTACTAAGTTCCTTTCAAGCTTCCCATCTACCTAATCCATTTAGGATTCCTAATCGATCTCTAATCATTATCTCTATCCCAACCTAAACTATATCAGCCTAAGCTCTCATCAAGGTCTCACTTGGCCACTTTTTAATACTCAAGGCCATTATTCCTCCCTTGCTCCCTTCTACATGTCTCTATTAGGGGTATCCTCCTAATTCTTTTAGTCACTTGATCACACCAGTTCTTCTTTATCATCTTAATTGAGTTAGATTTGAGCTACACCCATCCTTAATATTATCAAATCATAAATTTTATCCTATCCCAAAACTCTCCCTAGCATGCATCCCTGATTAGGATACGTCTAAAGTTTACAACCTCTTAATCTTATCACTCATCTTATCCTAGCCTAGAGCTATCCCTTATATGCATCCTTGCTTTGGATACATATAAAGATTATGGCCTTTTAATCCTATCATCATCATGTTAAGGTTGATTCCCATATATGTGTCCTTACTTTGGATGTGTCTATAACTATGACACCCATCACCTCTATTCCTTGAGCATGTGTCCTTGCCAGGGGCATCATTATCAATTTGTAGCTCATTGCTTGATCTTGATTTCATCTTCTTTATCTTCTATATAACATCTGGCATCCCAACCCCTCACTTTTCCATCACATCCCATCCCTCATATCCTCTTTTTGAGTGACCATCCAACTCATTTTTCCTTGCATGGTCCTTCAAGGGGGCATCATACCCACTGACATCATCATTCATTCATGTCATGGTTTTATTTCTTTGAAAGACTATTACTCCTTCAATCCCATCCACTCATAATGCCCTTTCAAAGAGGGGAAAAATGTATGCACTAAAATGTGCTTGCCCTACTAATTATCACAATTCCTATTAATTTGGCCTAATTATCCCATTTCTTAGCCATAACAACCCTTGGCCTAATTCCTATAATCATTCCCATATCCCATTTAACCTTTGTTCTAGCCTAAAACCAATTAATCCTATCATTAATCCCTAAATAAGACTTATTACCTATTAAACCTACCCTTAATCCTATCATTAATCCCTATATTCAAGAAAATCATAACTACCCACCCACAACCCTACACTAGCATTCCCTAAGCACCTAAAACCCTATGGAGAAATCTCTAGAATTTAGAAAATTCTAGAGATCTCTCCATTTTAGAACCTCTCCTCTATAGTCCTCTATTTTAGAGGATTCCATGGAATTAAAAATTCCATTGAAAATCTTCCACCCTAGATCTTGATGGTCTAAATTAAAATTTGGACCATAAGATCTCCCTCTATGAATCTATAAAACCAACACACCTTCCCTTGCTCAAGATAATGAACATTTTGAATGAGATTTTGAATAATAATTGAGTGCACAAGTGAGTGAGGAATTGTATTAGGCAAGCTGTTATCAAGTCTATCCAAAATATTATCAAGCATCTACAAGAAATCCAACAATCAAATTCAAGCACACAAACCTCAATCTTGGATTAGAGCTATGAGAAGGTAAAAATGATGGTAAGCATGAGCTTTGCATTTTGATTTACCTTTTCTGTCCCTTCTTATTGGTGTCATTATTTTTGGGTTTCCATTATCTCTTTTGACAATATTTTGTTTGAATCCTAATTTTGGTGCACAGATGGTATAAAAACATGAATTTTAGAATTTCAAGCCTAGTTTCCAAATAACTATTTTTTTTGAAAAATGGTTAAGTATAAATAGATTAAACATCTAAAATTTGAAGAGGACCTCCTATTTTTTTAAGAGAAATTGAATTGTACCATTCTGTGCAACCCACCATTTTTTGAGCATTGTTAAATGTTGTTAGAAACCCTTTGGTGAATTTCTAGATTAGATCTTTTAGTGTGTTACAAACTTTTTTTAATATTTTTTTATGAATATTTTTTTATTGATTTTTTAGTTTAGTATATCCTAAAAATTGAAAAAAAAATGGATACCCATCTTTGTGACCCACCCTAACTACCTCAAAAAAAAAATGAAAATTAATTTTTTTTGAATGTATGTAGAATTAGGCCTAGTTTGTTACCATATAATTTTTTTCTAGTTGGATAAACGAAAACCAAATTATATATCCATGAATAGGAATGTATGGGTGATGCATGTAGTGGCCTAAAAAGGTGTTGTTAGAAATAAATTTATTTTGAACCATTAAAATAGGCCAAAAATTATAAAAATCATACATTTAGAAAGAGGACAATGTGCTCGTCATAATGGTAATAATTTTTCAAAATTTTATGTTGAAATCGATAATGTATTTGGTAATTGAAGTTAAAATTTGTCAATTTTTCCTAAAACTCTTGGTCTCAACTGTAGATGCACAGTCCCAAGCCATAGGTTCAAAAAACCAAGCCATTTCTAAGCCTAAAAGGGAGGTTTTAAATTTGAATTTAAATAAAATGTATGCGCTATGGAATGCATAGACGTTCTATAACACATACATGTTATATAATGCAATATACAACATGTACACATTATATAACACATATACATTTGTTAGACATAAAATTAAAAAAACAAATTTCATGTTTGTTATGGGGGAAAGATCCCATTATCCATGCATCCTTATAGGGTAGATGTCTAATTCATGTTTATTATAGGGGAAAGGTACCATTAGCTCTAGACAGTGAATTAAGGTGACATAACATTGCATTAGAATTCAAAAATTTTACTTATTTCAATATGTCATCTTAACTAATTATAACTAAGGTTTCAAGGTCAAACACATTATACATTTGATAATATAACTAATTTTATTACAAGAGGTCATGAAATGTATTTTTTAAACCTATGATCAAAACTTAACCTTTAGTGTACCAATCATTGTGCATTAGAGTATCAATAATTGACTCTTACTTGTCAATATGTGATTGGTTCCTTTTAATTTTATAGAATAAATATTGAACAAGTATTAGATATTACATGTTTAGCTTTTGGTACACTTTAATATATAAATATATACACTAATATGTTTCATAAATAGAACACATGTTAAAAAAAGCCTTGTTTGACAATTGAAACATGTACAACTATTGGGATCTTTCCCCTAGTAGGGCAAGGATATAGCTTACCCTCTTACTTGCCTAAAATTCTGCTTACCCTTAAATTTTGTGATTCTTATTAATATTATCCTACTTGCCTAAAATCTTATCTTACCCTTTTGTTGTTTCTTTAATATCTTTGATCAGACCCATTTATTTATAAATTTTAGACTAATTTATTTAAATGGAAAACCTGTTGAATTGGACTATGTAGTATAGATAATCTTATGTAAGTAAAAAAAAGAATTGAGCCCTTGGTGTAACATTGCATCTCTTTGATATATATATTTAAGAATGCTATCTAATGGAGCCTAATACCTATGAATCATGCCTTGGATTTTATGAAAAACATTCCTAAATTATGTTGAATAAAGTCACTTAAGTTTCCTCTAAGGTGATTTAGTGTATCTAATTCAATAGGTGCATTTTGAGGTCCCAATTGAATGTCTAACAAGAGTCTTATATTGTTATAACTATTCACTTGATTTCCCTAATGTATTCAAATACATTATTCAAATTTTACCTAAAATTAAGATCTCTTGTGAAAAAATGGTTAATTCTCCATTCTATGCACATCCTTCATATACCCCTCTATCACACATGGGATAACCATCAACCTCTCCATCTATTCCCATGTTATTTGAAGAGTGTGTATTTAACATGGGACTAGTCCTAGGCACACCATGGATGTAAAAATTACAAGTTAAAAAATAAGCTAGATGACAATTGATGCTTATCAATACCATAGAGTTTTATACCTTACTATGTAATTGGGATGGTAAGATATGAAAGTAGGATGATAGACCTACAATGTATTTACATGTTAAATTTTTAAATATTTTGGTTAAGTTAGGTATGCATTTTGTTTTGTATAAGATGTGGTTTTGAGCTCAATAAACTTGAAATGGTGATGATGTGGTAATTTATTAAGATGTTGTTTTAAGATGATGTGCCTAGTGATGAATGTATAGATTAGAAAATATCTATTTGCACTAGGGACTTTATTCAAAACAATTAAGGGATGGCATAAACCTAGAATTGACCAAGTATGACATATGTATAAGTCATACCAGCTCAAACTCTATTGAGCTTATTCAAGATACATTAAACCTATGGTCTAATGTTCCCTAAATCTGAGACCTGCTTCCCCTCAAGGATGATGTTGAATAGAGAGACCCATGCGGATGATGAATTGCTCACCTCATATAGATGGTTGATCAGAATTAAATACTAGTGTGCACCCCCTCACCGAAGGTTTAAAGATTATATATTTTATACATATATCTTTAATCACCTTATTCATATTTCATTGTAATGAGATTAAACCTTATGATGTGGATTGCAATAAAGTAGTACAATGTCTTAGAATTCTTGCTTCAGCTTGGGATTTGAGGTTGAGGTTCATCCATTATTAAATTGTGTTCTCTCTTGCATGTAGGACTCTATTTCAAAGTTATTAAGGTAAGGGATCCATAAACTAACCTTCTCAACCTGAACATTGATCTTTGTTTCATAATTGTGATCTCTAGAGGTAATGTAGGTCTCTGTTTCATATTTTTGATCTCTAGAGGTAATTCAAGGTAGAGGGATATAAATAATATGAATATGTATATATGTAGAAAACTAATAATTTTTGGTGCTTGCTTGAAATTTAGATGGGAACTTAAAGGGCTCTACATGATAATTTTCATATAGTAATGGAAATTCATGGGCTCACACCACATGTGTGAATTATTTACTAGACATGCCTTGATTGGATCGATGCCTATATTTAAACATTATTGGATTTTATGTATGTATGATAATTTTGTGAATAAGCCTTAGTTATATTGGTTGGCTTAGTGATGGAACATGTATAAGTATCAAAGATGTGCATATTTGACAACTCTAACACTTCTCTAGGTGTATGAAATGTACACATGTATGTGGAAATATTTAATTGGATTGGGCATCTTGAGGCTCTGACAAATTTGATGCTTCTAAGACAAGTGACAGTTAGATCTCTAACATAAATATATGTGTATACAAGATACACATGTACATACATATATAATTAGACTGAGTCTCATAGGGATCTGATATCCAACTCTTTAAAGCTTTTAGGACCTGATACCTCTAATAGTGTTGACACTTTGAAGCATGTATGAGGTACAAATGGTGATATGTAATTAAATTTGGCCTCCCAGGGTATTGTCAACTCTAAAACTTCCAAGACTTGATGTATCTCTGATAGCTTTAAAATAAGTTTGGGTGTATGAGGTACACACATGGCACAACAAGGTTCAATTATAAGGGAAATTTAATCGAGGAAGCATGGGAGGCCAATTTAATTCCCCTTTTGACATAACTATAAAATCATGATATATATGATTTTGGTCAAAATTAAATATGATTATATCTATCATGAATTGAACCAATTAGTTGATTGGTTTAATTAGGGATGTGATTTGGGCAAAGTTGACCCTTACACCAAATTTATGGCCTAATAAATTGTATAATTGAGATATAACATGTATGACTTAACTAACCCTAATTTAATCAAAAATTCATATTTGAATGTAAATGTGGCCAATTTCAACCCATTAAACCTAAATTAGAGTCTACAATGTGATTGAAAGGGCTAAATTAGGTCACATTTTGTGACATGTTGATCGTAAACCCAAATTGTATCACTTGAATATGTATGTAGTTCCCTTAAACCCTAATTTTATGACATATACACATGTACAAACCTACTACACTAAACCGCTAACCCTAAATCCTAATTTTATAACAAACATAACCCTTAAGTTCTTTGATTTCATCACAAATGCATAAATTCATGAATGTGGTTAGTGCTAATTTATGAATCTATTATTCACCTAGTTTTGTAAGGACCTATGATGGGATTTTGGATAAAATTAGCTCATTTTGTGTTACATATTGAGACTTATTGAATCATTCATTAGTCTTATTTATTCATAGTCTTATCAAGAGTATTATTACATCATGTATTGGAGATTTATGCATCACATTGGGATTTATGCATCATATTGAGCCTTATTGCATCATATGATAGCCTAATTACATCATATTGAGCCTTATTGTATTATATGATAGACTAATTGCATCATATGATAGCCTAAATGCATCATATTAGAGATTTATTATGTATGATAGTCTTATTACATCACATGATAGTCTTATTACATCCCATGATAGTCTTATTACATCGCATGATAGTCTTATTACATCACATGATAGTCTTATTGCATCATATTAAGCCTTATTTCATGATATGATAGCATTATTACAACATATTATAGTCTTATTACATCATATTAGGGATTTATGCATCATATTATAGTTTTATTGAGTGTTATTACATCATATTATAATATTATAATGGAAAAAATAGTTGAATATGAGCCTTTTTGCTTATTTATATAGTATATGTCTATAATTCAAGGAATGTGTATGTGTTCTTATAACATGTATAGGTTATAGAAACACATACACATTCCTATAACAAGTATGCATTCATTGAAACAAAAATAAAAACTCACTTTTCAACATCTCTTTTTATCCCTAATTGAGATTACTGTCCCCATAGACATTCCTTGCATACTTTATTTACTCTGTATACTTTCTTGGTTGCAAATTTTTTTGGACCCCACATTTGAAGTACTTTCTTGGTTGATTTTGTCAAAATGGGCTCTGGTTCACATTCAGGGAGGAGGAAGAAGTTTTAGAATAAAACATCAAAGCAATTAGAAGAGTTGAGAGAAAAAAAGTATAAATGCAAGCAATTTATTTCAGACAAGATATAAACACTAACCTTGATGTAAATGGCTTAGATAATGAGGAAATTGACAAGAATCAATTAAACAATGGTGAAATTTATAATAATTAATTGAATTATGATGAAATTCACAATAATGAATTTAATTATGATGAAATTGAGAATAGAAAATCAGATAATGTTGAAAACTCACATTCAAAGTTTAAAGTTTTTGATTATGTTGATGAAGAGACTATGCATGATACTTTACCCACAAACAATGAAGAAAATTTAATGGACTCGAATAATGATGAAATTAACAATGAAGAAAATTTCGTGGAAACACATGATGAAGAAATAAAAATATTTGAAGAAATTTTTGTGGAATCATATAATGATTTTGAAATGCCCTTTGAATGGATTCCACCAATAACAACACCTCCAATAATTGTGCATAGAAAAGATAAGTACTTAATCAACGTTGATGAAAATATTTTGAAATCAATGCATAAAAAAAATGTTTGACCACCATTTAAGAAGATTGGCTCAAGAAATTTGGGATAATTTCTTTCATAAATTAGAGTATGATAGTCAAAGATGTCAATTATTTGTTTCATTGATGAAATTTCTTAAAATGAGACCTATAATGTATGCATTAGGACTAAGAACATCTAACATGGAAAATGAAAATGATGAAATTGTTGAAAATCTACATGATGTGTATCATATTGTAGGCCTAAAATCATGCAAAAATATTGTAATGCTACTAAACGTATAATGATAACTTGTGCAGTAATTGGTAAAATAAATAAAAATGATTGATTTCAAAAACAAGTCATAAACTTGATATAAATAGAAAAACATTAATGAAAGTGATTTCAAGATGTGAAAGATTTAATGAACCCAATATGAAATAGCTCTAGTCATTCTTGGGTAGACTTCCATGAAAGGACAAGGCTATAGCTGGTGCTTTGAAAGAGTTACTTGCAAAATTTTAGAAAGATAATATAAGAGTTTCACCCAATGTAAGAGATGTAGTGAAAAGAAGAGTTGGTTCTCATAATCATGAACCACATCTGAAACATTTCTTGGATATGACTCAAACACAATTGTACTCTAAGTTTTTATAAAAATATCCCCAAATTACTATTAGTCAAACACTTTTTGAGATGGCCAAACCTTTTTATGTAAAAATAAATCACACACACACCACTTGTTTTTGTAGGCAACATGTTGAATTTTCAATGCACTATGATGTTTTCTTACACATTCATTATAATTTTCATACTAATAACATTTTTTAGGAGTGTGGCATAGAATTTCCATGAAAATTAGCTAGGGAATTTATTTTAGATAATTTTTGTGAAAGACTAGATGGATAATTATTTTATAATAAAGCATATTTGGATGGAAATTGTAACATTTGTGATGGATTTCCAAAATCAAAAAAATGTATCCATGAGGAGTTTAAAATTATAATTTGACAAGAATTAGTTGGTTTGATCAAATAAAAATCTATGACTTATCAAGTAAAAGATGGCAAATAATCTAAAATGTGTGAGCTTGTTACGAAAGAGATACCTATTTCAGGTTTTATGGTCAAATTCATGGAGAAAATTATTAATGAGTATGCAAGGCACACACATAGGGATAAATGGTTATATGAACATTTAAATATAAGAAAGGACACATTCCCACTTGATTCTATTATTTTAGTAGTCAACTTTAGAGAAAATTACACATTCAAACCACAAGTAAAAGTTTAATCGTAGTATTACAACTCAAAATAAATTGCCATATTAATGCATATAACATTTATGAATGCACTTGATAGTATATAAGAAGATCAAAATATATTAAGGGAGTACTATTTCTATATCAGTGATGACCAATCACATTGTATAGATTATGTGCAAGGATTTTTTTATAAGTTATATGGACAATTGACTCAGAGGAACATTAATTTCAAATAACATTACATTTGGTCAGACAATTGCACATCACAATTTAAGAATGCATAAATGTTTTATTGGTTAAGTAGGATGCATGTTACCATTGGTGTAGAACATATTTGAAGTTTGACTAAGTCTAGCCATATAAAAGGGGAGCATAATGGTGCTGAACCATGTATAAAAGGAGCCATTGCAAGGGAGGAGTTAAAATATGATAATGTTGCTAATTTGATTGATTCAAAAAGTGTGGTTGACTGGTAAAATGAGAACATATGTCATGGTGCTCAACCAAATTTTACTATTCATAGACATTTTTGGTTAATGGAGGAAAAGGACTTGGCAAACTATGAGGACTATATGAATCTAACAAGTTCAAGTGAGCTCCACTCATTTCATAGTTCAAATGTAGATTCTTTGACTACTCATACATGACATTTGACATGATTTTGTTCTGCATGCATAGAATTTCTTTGGAATGAGTGTGAGCCACAAGAGTGGGTGGATGGTTGAAGTTCCAGATCTCTAATTCAAATCAACATATATCAGGTTCCACCAACATTTCAACTTACTGGCATGACATCCTCACATGACTTTGACCATGTATTTGATCTAATACAACTAGGTAGAAGATTAATCTTTATGAACTATTTCTTCTCATAATATATCTTCATAAAGCCATTAAAAATTATTTTTTATGATGTAGGCCCTATTTTTTGCAATTATTTCAGATGAGGACAATGAAGAGGGAAAAAAATACTACTTATGTCAGTGTGTAGATGGAAAGAAAAAATTAACTTCTCAGGTTGTAGATGGAGAAAACATTGATTATCCCACTAGGTCTATGGTAGTCACTAAAACTTGGTTTCAATGATATCCTATAAAAAAATTAAATGTGTGGTTATTTGAAGACTTTGAAAATCATAGGAACATTCTACACTATTCAAATTTGGTTCTTGCAATGAATATTCAATTGCAAAAATATCTTGGGAAGCCAAGAAATAAGATTGTATAAAAAGTTCACGAGTCAAACCATGAAGCTATTATTTATACTATCAAGATTAGAGCATATCTAAGTGCTTCATTAGATTGAAATGTGCATGTATGTGACTTATAAAATGTAGATGTAATAAATTTTACCAAATGTTTTTGATTTTGTAGGTAGTACATGCATAAATTTCATCTTTAATTACTTATTAACATTTTTTTGTAGGTTAGTGGTGCCAAATTAGCTTTGACCTTCACATGGTTGGCACCGTTAGTAAATAATTTCATATTATTGAAGCTAAGAGAAGCTTAGTAAAATTACGTGGCATTTATGCACTCCTAAATAATTGCTCATGACAAGTTTATTTCTCCTTATAGCCTTCCAAACACATTTGTTGTTAGTGTTTCCATGCTCTAGAACAGTAGTGAAAATTCACTTATGGGTGGAAGTGGGTGTCAATATTCTTGGAAAATGTGTAATTTGCCTATATAGACATGATCAAAGTGGTGGATTTGCACCTGCTAGTCCTAGAGGTAAAGTTTCTAGTTGGAGGTCATGAAGTTGTCTTTTCATTAACAAAAATTTACATTTTAGGACCCTTTACTGCAACTTTTGGCATAGATTGCTCCTAGAGGTTATTTATAATATATTCAAGGTGTAATTAGAGGAATTTCCCAAGCACATGATGGATCTTATGGTTATTCCATATGACTTACAATTTTGTTTTTATGCATGCCTAAAGTTAGGCTAAAAATCAACCTCTTTCTTGTATTGGGAAGGATGTTCTTGAGCTCAAAATGGGTGGTGGGTTTTTTGTCCAAGCCAAATGGGAGGTTAAGAACCTGGTAATAGATGATATTCTCCCCTTTAGACATGTTGGTAGTGATATTTTTCATCCAACAAGCACCAAAAATTGAGTTCTCAGACTGTAGCTTCAACTTTGACAACATTTGTTAGTGTTTCTGTGCTCCAGAATAGTAGCAAAAATTCATTTACAGGTAGAAGTGGGTCTCAAGGTTATTGGAAAACATGTAATTTGAATATATAGATGTGATTTAAGTGGTGAATTTGCACCTACAAATTTTTAAGGAAAAATTTCTAGTTGTAGGTCAAGAAGTTGTCTCTTCACTACCAAAAAATTACATTTTAGGACCCTTCACTGCAACTTCTAGCACGGATTGCTATTAGAGGTGATTTAGACTAGATTTAAGGTGAAATTAAAGGAATTTACCATGAAAATTAGGGATCTTATGGTTCCTATATATGAATTACATTTTTATCTTTATGCATGCCTAAAGTTAGGCTAAAAATCAACATTTTTTTTTGTTTTGGGAAGGACATTCTTGAGCTCAAAATGGGTGGTGGGTTTATCATTTAGGCCAAATGGAAGGTCAATAACATGGTAATAGACATTATTATCCCATTATAACATGTTGTAAGTTCTATTTTTCATCCAAAAATCACCAAAAATTGAGTTCTTAGACCGTAGCTTCAAGTTTAACAACATTATTATCAGTGTTTCTGTGTTCTAAAACAGTAGTGAAAATTCAAAAGTGAGTGGGAGTGGGTGTCAAGGTTATTGAAACACATGTAATTTGAATATATATATGTGATTTAAGTGGTGAATTTTCAATTGCTACTTATAGAGGCAAAGTTTCTAGTTGTCGGTCAAGAAGTTGTCTCTTCACTACCAAAAATTTGCATTATAGGACCCTTTAATGCAACTTTTGGCACAGATTGATATTAAAGGTGATTAAAAGTAGATTAAGTGTGAAATTAGAGGAATTTAAAATACATACAAAGGATCTTATGGTTCCTCGATATGACTTACAATTTTTTTTTTAGGCATGCTTGAAGTTAGGCTAAAAAATAACCTCTTTCTTGTATTGGGATTGACATTTTTGAGCCTAAAATGGGTGGTGGGTTTGTTGTCAAGGATAGATGGGAGGTCAATAACCTAGTCATAGAAATTATTCACCCATTAAAATGTGTTTTTAGTGCCATTTTTTTTCCAAAAATCACTAAAAATTGAGTTCTTAGACCGTAGCTTCAACTTTGACAACATTTGTTGTCAGTGTTTTCGTGCTTCAAAATAGTAGTGAAAATTCATTTACAAGTGAAAGTGGGTGTCAAGGTTATTAAAAAACATGTAATTTGTCTATATAGATGTGATCTAAGGGGTATATTTTCACCTACCAATTTAAAAGGCAAATTTGTTAGTTGGAGGTAGAGGATATTATGACAAAACATTTGGTGAGGAGAGAAAAGATGGATCAATTATGCCAATCCACAAAACTTATACCCACAAACCCTCTTTTCACATAACATATAAATTTAACATAATGCAATGAAAATTATGATAAATAAATTTATGGCTTCCCTACTTCAAGTGTTGAAGGTGGTTTGGAGGTTGGGGTAAGTCTATGGGAGGAGATATGGCCAACAGTTAATATTATATGTGAGAGTGGGGTCAAGAGTGAGAAATAAGGTCACAGGGGAAAAGTAATCTTTAAGAACATGAATTAGGCATACTAGGCCTTATAGTAATACTTGGGAAAAAGTGGAAAATAGGTACAAGGAAGAATTAGGGCCTTTAATGAAAAGGTCCAATTAGTATGTTTTAGATGTCATGAGTATGTTTTCAACAAAATAAGATTAGTGGGAAGGTCAAATTGGTCCTTTGGAGAATATGTAAAGTTTATGGAAAACCCTAGATTAACAAGCTTTTGGCATTTTAAAAATATTTAACCATGGAAATTTAATGAAACTTTGTAATCTTGCTCCCCTATAAATATACAAGGTGAATCAAAAGGTTTTAACATGAGATTGTAAGAATGTGTATAGATTCTAGGACTGAGGGTTTGGAATAGGGATAATTAGGCCTAAATAAGGGTAGGGCAATGAAGGAAGTTATAGTTAGATGTGGATTTGGGATATGAAATTTAACATAGACATGAAAAAAAATAGAGTGTACCTATAAATTCCCTATAATCTCTTGAGAAATCATAATGTTTTTGTACAAGGCAAAATACAGTAAAAAAGGCTATAAGCCTTGAGAGAGCATTGTGTCTATAAGGTGTGGAATGAGAGCATACTAGTGTTTGAGTACTTGAAGGGGGTTATACTAAGTATGTTATGATCATATAAGACCATATGTGATAATAGGTTGAGCTCTTGAAACATAAACCAAGATTTGGTCCTTAAGACCTAAAGAAGGTGCCTAGGAAGAAACTAGAAAGAGATTGAGAGGAAATTTGTGAATGAGACATGAATGGAATGAGGTAAAATATGTATAAAAATAGATCAATGCCATCAAGGAAGTATTACTAAGAGTACAAGGAATAATTTCTAGATGTAAGAAGCGAAATCAAGTCCACAGAGTTAAAAAAGGAGTTAGCTTATGAAAGAAGATTCAAATCAAACCATAGTAAGTGAATGCTTTATTTGCAACATTATCCTAAAAAAATATAGAATATAAAACCATATCATAGTATTGAAAACCATAAAAGACCATAGAAAGTGAATATCAATTGGGTCTTAATTACTTATAAGGGTTTGATTTTCAATATTATCCTAACAAGTTATTCTCAATATCATAACATTTGTAATCCTTAAGAATACTTCAAAACCAATCATTTATAATAATCTAAACACAAGTGATTCAAACAAGATTTAATTCATTAGTTTTCTTAAATATTCATGAAAAAAATAATAATGTCATGTATGAATTTGATAAATAGGCATACAATGTCAATAATACATGCATTTCAATATAGGCATACAAAAAATTACATCATGTCTAACAACATAGTATCTAATGTTGAGTGAATACATCATATACACATGTACATTGCCATACAGGCATATAAAAAAGTACAACATCTACAAAATACTAATCATCAAATAGTCTCCCTATCTTTGCCTTCTTCAAAGAAGACTCTCCTTGGGATGCCCTACTTGTAGATGGAGAGATCCCAAATGCCTTAGATTGCTCCAAGGTTTGACTTCAGGTACTATGTTAATTTCTCACTTACAACCAAACCTATTCAAACACAAAATTATTATAAATTTAAAAAGTATACATGAAACCAAGTTAAGAAACTCATGTTTTAAACTATAATAAAAAAATCATTTTAGCATGCACTTACTACAATCTAATGGTCCTCCTTAATTTGTCATTGATGTTTGACTGGGTCAATGCTGGGTTTAGCTATACGAATAGGCATGTCAAATGATGAAGAAACATGAGGAGCTATCATAGTAGTCATTTGAATCAGACTATCAAATGTCATATTAAAACACTACATACACAATACATTCATGCATATAAGTTATATTTGACAAAGTATATATTAAAATTATTAAAACAAAAGTACTAAATTACAATTCAAAATTACAAGTGAATATACATACCTCGGTGAGTGCCTATGAAGATGACATTATAGTAGTAATTCCTGAGTCTATCTTGACTCATAATGATGGAGGAGTGTCCACCCTAGTAATCAGCTGAAGAAACAACCTAATAATTAGTAACTTGGACAATTCATTGACTAAACAAGTTGCTAACAAATTTAGTCTTGCATACAGTCCAAGATTCAACAATAGTCCAAGCCTTTTATTCTTTTGGCATAAATTTATATGGAAGGTTAACTAAGGAACGTGCATAAGAGTGTTGAGAATAATATTTTTAGGAATCTAATTGGTTAAGAAGTGGTAAAATCCTATTTGTCCACAGTCAATATTCTTGGAAAACATATTGTTTATAAACTAAGAAATTATGTGCCTTGTGTTTAGTCTTGTAAATTGTTATTTATTCTAGGGATTTAAATAAGGATTTTGAATGATCATAGAAAGGGGGAGATCATCTTGTTATAGGTTTATAGTGATTTGACATTGAAAGAGGAAACAATCCCTGAGTACCCTATTTTCTAAAGGGCAACATATAGTCAAAAGACAATTATATTATGTTGAAATTAGTTTGGGATTCCATTGATATTTTAAGGGGTATAATATAGTCAATGGAAGTGTATACAATCCCATATTAAGTTTTAAATATATTGGGAGTTGAAGGAAAGGAAAAGTAACTTTGTACCCTATTTTCTTATGTGCATAGGTAGGGTTGTAAACTAAGAGTTTTGAGTTTGAAATTGATTGTGGGCTTTCGAAAATTCTTGTCTAAATGAGAAATTTGTATAGGTTCAGTCAAAACCCAATGAAAAAGGTTTGGGGTTTTGAAACCCACTAAGATAAAATTTATCCCCTTTAGTATGCTCTCAGCCTTGGTAATGGCCTAGAAACCCTAATTCTAGTGTTTAGTGTATAAAATGAGATTTGACCATTAAAAAATTCCAAAAAATTGTAATATTACATTATTTTATGTCTTCTCACTAATGGAAATAGTTTTAGGCTTGTAACATACAAAAAAGTATGTAAATGAGGTTGTGATCTTGTGCTAAGCCTAGAGAAGGGTTAAGGGAGAATGGGTGATATAGAAATAGGAGAATTTATCCAAATAAGGTGGTTAAAAAATGATTGATTAATTCAAAAGAGCCAAATGGGTATATATAAAGGTTAATATATTATAGATAAAGTTTTTACATGTTTTATACTAAGGAGGTTTGCATAAATGGAGGGCTAATTGGTGAGAGGCCTAAAGAAAGAAGTACAATTTTATTTGAGAGTTGTGTCAAAGGGTTAATTTGGAGTTGTATGGGCCAAATGGGTCCTTAAGTATGTAATTATTTTCTAGTGAATATCTGTCAGATGCTTGTAACAAGGAGCTTTGCCCAAAAATAGGGTTAGTAGAAGGTAAAACTAGAAAGGTGTATATGAGGGGTAAGTAGATAGATAATTTGAGTTAGTGACATGTCCAAGGAGTAGAGAGAGAGAGAGTGATAATAATATACAAAGATCTATTTGACTAATATTATCATTTTTATTTGATTACCCAAAGGACTAAGGGAATGAATCATGAATGGATGAAGGAGAACCTTGAAAGAAAGGGATATAGGTAGAGTTTGGTATAGAAATTGATATAGCTCTGAATCAATAGATATAGATAGAAACTCTCCCCAAAATAGATATAGTAGGTTTTTGAGCCCCCTAAGTAGGTGGTGGTAACAAATTACTCAACCCCATCTATCTATATGGGGTTGAGGTCCCTTATTTGTATATGGTTTCAAGGCCTATGCCATATATATAGGCTATAGTTTATAGTCAACACTCTCCCAAAAAACCAATGGGATCTAATGGATGTACTCTCCTAACATACCAATGGAATTGACTAGGTACAATGGGATCAAGAGGCTATGTCATCTAAATTTATAACTCCTTATATAGAGATGAAATTATTATGCTCGAATGGAATTAAGATGGGAATTAAATTTATAGCTATGACCATTTTGGATATCGATCATAGAGATCGAATCACTATATGTTATTAGGATAACAAGGAATCAAGTGATTGGGTATGAGGCTAGTATTTAAAATAAAGGAGTGGTGTGCATATTGATGAAGACATGGTATGTTTGATTGGCAAATTGATAGAAATATATTATACCAAACAACTTTTATCAAATGAATTATATATATATATATATATATATATATATATATATATATATATATATATATATATATATATATAGACACACACACACACACATATACACATCTAATCCTACTGATTGGGATTGACCCACTATGGAAACTACATACAATGGGATATCGAGCAAATGTTTAACTCATTATGTTGGTTATTGTAAACATAGTTGAGATTGAGGATGGGTTTATAAAAAGTTATGCCAATCCATGTTAATACATCAAACAATACAACGTCTAACAAAATTATATTAGGTATTTTATATAAATTATTAAAAAAAATATACGAAGGATGCAATTAGGGTGTATGAATGTATATTTAGATTATATAAGATTCCCTTGAAAATTTATCTCTATAAATATATATGGTGTCATACTGACAAGGATAGATATAATAGCCTAGGTTAGCCCACTACCTGGTTGTTATGTCAAAGGCAACATCTCTTCTTGGAACACAAAAAAATACATATATATTATTTAATTTAAACATGTAAATTATTTTTCACTTTTTTAAATTGAAAATATAACTTAAAATTAAAACATTAAATTTGTATAAAAGATAATTGCATGTGTGTAGAGACTCCCAACGTATCTAAACCAAATGTGTGTGATAACAACTCATTAGTCAAGACCACATCCTCCAAGGCCCCTGAAGCACCAACATTATCATCTAAAGGTCTAGTTCATATATCACCACATCTACATCGATGGGATTAGGCATGACCACTAGCTAGAGTATCTCAAGCATCTGTCTCTGAAAGTCTACTCATATGATAAATGAGTGTATCAATAAGTACATTAAGTTCATGCAAAGTGTCTATCTCTAAAACCTCTATCACCATAGAGTTAATCTCTAGATGAAGTGGATTTTGGGTAGGGATCCTTGCAGGCTGATTAGGTGTATGATGTGTACCTAGTTGATCCTACATGGAGCCTTTCCTTTGGCCCTAAAATTCACCATAGTCAAAGTATTTTAGAATTTGATTGAGGACAAACTCATAATAGAGTTTCCTAAAAAAGTAAAAAGGGACCTCATGGTTATTATAATGGAAATAGTTAAACACCATTCACCATCATTCTAAAAAATTGGCCTTAATCAAATCGTGTTGGCATCGGTGGATTAGAAAATGTTTAGTTATTATGGGAAATGGGGCATTGGTGGTCAGGTTGATAAATAAGGCACAAATTTGATCTTTTGTTATATTTTTTTATTCACCTCAGATGCTGATAATTTGTCAGCATAGTAAGCACTACAACTATCCCTATATGACCACCATCTATCAATTTGACTCATTATTGAGTCAACTTGACCTAATACTAGCTCTAAGTTATTGGCCAAATAGGTGTGGTGATTGTTTGTGGAAGTGGGATCCCTTTTTATCCTAATTATTTGTTTAATTTTAATTGTATTCTCCACTATGTGAGCAACTAATTCCTCCTGACTATCTAGGGGATCTAGGGGAACTACAGGAGGGTTAGGATGGTTGGGTGGAAGGTTAGGTAGAGGATTAGGTGGAGGGTTATGTGGAATATGCTGACCTGTTGTAGAAAAATAAAAAACAACTTTGCAATTCACATTAAATTTTTTAAAAAAAATTGATTTAATCTACAAAAAACATACCTCTTATTCATGGTGGCATCATCGATGTAGCGAATAGAGGGAAAAGCATGAATTAGGAACTCAAAAAACACAAATGGGAAGCCAAAATGTGAATGGGCAGTGAAAATGTGAATGAGAAGCCAAAACACTAATGGTAGAATGAGGGTTTTTTTATAGATATAATAATGCATACATCTTATTAAAACATATAAGAATGTGTACACATTCCTATATGTTTTAATAATGAATATGCATTATTATATATTTTAATAACACTATTGTTATAATGCATACATGTTATGTTATAATATGTACGCATTGTAGGGCATGTCCATAGAATTTTCCCCCAACTTCGTGTACATACCCAAGTAAGTATTCCTAACTTTGTTCCTCATTTATATGAGTAGATAGATATGAATTTGTACTTCTCTTCCATGCATTATGATTCTATATACATTGACATGAGTATATGTCTTCTATGCATGTTTACTTTTTTTATTTATTACACCCACATTGTGCCACAAGATTTGGTGAGCACTAGATTATACTTTAATTTAATTTTTATTAGTTTAGTGAATATGAAAACATAGGGATTAGTTATAATTATTACTTGATTATGTTTAACTAGAGGCTTTAGAACCCTTGCTAGTATTATTATTGTGATAAAAGCTCCCTTAATTGGGTCTTGCAGATCCACATATTTGTCATGTTCTTGATTATCTAATGTATCCCTAATCAGAAGTGTAAGTATTATCTATCCTCTCTGAGTTAGGATTGATTTATAAATATGATGAATTTATGATTGCATACATTCTAGTGAAACTGATGTGGATCTAACCCTTGTAGGTTTTCCTTCACATTTTTATAATTTTATTTATTATTTTCCTATATTTGTGATACTAGGTCGATAGGGCCATTATAGTTTCTAACTTTGATAAATAGGTTTAACACATAGTTGTATCAAGATGACTTTACTCTATTTGTGTAGGTCTTCATCAGATATAGGTTACTAGATCAAAAAGGTTGACACAATATAGGTTTTCTTCTAGACATGCTACTAAGTTGAATAGGTTGACATAGTACTCTTACAGGTTTCCTCAAAACATACTAGGTTGACCAAGTTAATATAGTCATCTTCACAGGGTTTAGCAAATAGGGAACTATAGAACTAGGTTGACCCAGTTGACATAGTTTGTAGAGTTTACAAGTAATATTCAGGGCACTTAAATAACAATCTCACTTTCCTCTACATCTTCCAACCCACCAAAGTTCTTTTTTATCTTTATTTATCATTATGGCATTCATTACAATTCTATTTTTTATAGTTTACACTATTTAAAACTACCTTATACAACAATATAGTTTGACTTGGTCAACCTAGTTCTTTATTCTATATTTTGTCTACAAGATTAGGTCAACATTATTGACATAGTTCTTAACAAACCTCTACTTCAATAGTACAGTAGCGACACTATCGACTCTATACTATCATATTTGCATACACTGTGTTCTGAACTAACATTGCACTATGTTTTAAAGTTGGAATTAACATTTATATGCTAGTAATTACTTCACACTTTTAATTTTAGTTACTTGCATGATTATAATATATCACATAGTATAATTTGGTGGTTTTTCAATATACCATTTAGTTTCACTATTTTTCTCTTTCTTACACACACTACCAAATCACATAATCTCAAAAAACATTTAAATAATTGTCTACCCAAGGCCTACCTACTTGGATTTCATCACCAAGGGGGAAGCTATCTTGGTTTTATGGTCAAGTATAAACATGTGGTTAATGGTATATATTTTCAAAGCACCTAACACTCTTATCCCTGTCGTATTATGAAGTGAGGGGGTGGGCCCCAATACCAAGTCAGTACCATTACCAACATAGATCTCTTTCAGCTTAAACATCCTAAAACCATCTATAGATTGCTTTTTAGTTCCTTACTTTCAGCCAAATTCCTTATCACACTTAAAATAACACTTAATAATCTAACAACATTCAGGATGACCACTTAGTTAGCATTTTCTTTTTAGTTGACTACTTAATCTTTGATCATTGTATGTTGTATTGTACAAACTTTCATTGGCTAGCATTGGTGTAAGGTTTTGTGCTATGTGCCTTAATTGGATCATCCCCATTGACCCAATTGATCATGTTTTTACTTCTATTTCTTGATTTTAAAGTACATTGTAATTTTTTCCCTATTTTTAGAACATTTTCATCTCTATTGACATAGTCTCTTATAAATTGATTTACCTATTTCCTAAGCATACTAAGTTGATTATGTCAACTTAGTATCATTTATAACTATCTTTTTAACATAATAAGTCAACTATGTGGACTTAATATCATTCAAAACTATCTCTTTATCATACTAAATTGACTGTCAACTTAGTATCATTCAGAACTATCTCCTTATCATACTAAGTCAGTTGTGTCAACTTAGTATCATTCATAACTATCTCCCTAGCATACTAAGTTAATTGTGTTGACTTAGTACCTTTTAGGCTAACCTTATACCTCTTTTTGGCTAATTTTGTCCCTATTTTTGTTCCTAGCTTCCTGATCTCTGATCCTTCTTAGCATCATGAAGTCACTTATCAAATTATTTCTTTACAATATTAACCCATTCTGAATTTACATGGTTTATTCTCTCCTACCTCACCTATCCACCATAGAAGATAACTCTTTATTGTGCAAATTTTCACCACATGGTTCTAAATATTATCAATTTCAATGTACCCCATACCATATAGTAGATCTAGAGAATCTTAGTACACAAATCCCAAACCATGACAATTATATCATTCAGAACTATCTCTTTATTATACTAAGTCAACTGTGTCTACTTAATATCATTCAAAATTGTCTCCTTAGCATACTAAGTCAACTATGTTGACTTAGTATCATTCAAAACTATCTCACTATCATACTAAGTTAATTGGGTCAGCTTTTTTTTTGGCTAATTTTCTCCCTATTTTTCATCCTATCTTCCTAATCTCTGATCCTTCTTGGCATCATGAATCCACTTATCAAATTCTTTCTTGACAGTCTCAACCCATTCTAAATCTACATGGGTTGTTCTCTCCTACCTCACCTTTCCACCATAGAAGATAACTCTTTATGGTGAAGCTTTTTACCACATGTATCTAAATCTTATAAATCTAAATCTACCCCATACCATATAGTAGATCTAGAGAATCCTAGTAGACAAATCCCAAACCATGACAATTATATACCTTATACCACTTTTACACCTTCTAAATCTAGAAGTTGTAAACTCATTAACCCATCTACATCAAATGTTGTAACGTCACATTACGTTCCACCTATTACAACCAATATTCATAATCCTCTTATTACACCCATAACCAAAGGACCAAGCCTTATTGCCTTCTAAAGTAATTTAGTTGAAAACAATGTTGGTAAGCCTCTTCCCACCAACACCACCAATACTCCTCCTAACAACACTAATACCCCACCTTCAAATTCTAGTGCACAAATTGACACAACTCAAATTCTTTCTCAAACAGTTCAACAAATGAACATCATGCAAATAACTAATCATTATCAAATGATGCACATGCAAAAGCATTTATTACACATGACTAGTCAACCTCCTCAAATTATCATATCTCAACCAAATAATTTTTTTTATCTCTCCTCCTCTTAGAGATGCCAATGGGAACATCATCTCTCAACCTCCAACGAGTAAAAAAATCTTCAACATCTTCAAAATGAACCTTTATCTCCATTCATTACATCCATAGATATTGGAAACATTTATCTAACTATCACATATGATGGGAATAAGGACCCTACTATCTTCCTTAAGTATTTTAGAAATATCTATAAGGAATGGGTCCAAATTAAAACCTTTGCTACCACCAACCTCTTATCCAAAATTTTTATTGGTGATGCACTTGAATGGTACAACCAAATTCCTAGACATTCCATCTCACAACTGGAGGATTTAGTCAATTCTTTAGTGAAGGAATTATAACATGATAACCTTCATGAAAATTACCTTAGCCATTTCATCAATGCTAAGCAACTTCATAATGAATCTGATCACACTTTCATCAAATGATGTAAGTCTCTACCTCATAAAGTGGACCATAACATGAATGATGATACTCTTTTAAAACTATTTGTTATTACTCTTAAATCTCCCCTTCAATACAAATTTTGAATCTTTTCCCCTAAAAATTTAGAAGAAGCCTTAGACCAATCAAAAAGGAAAGACTTTCTTTTGACTCAATTTGAAACACATCAAATAACTACTAAATAAAAATTTCAATCATTTTATAATAAAATTGATTCATCCAAGCCTCCCAAACCTCAATATGGAGCATCCAATTCAACCAATTTTAACCCAACCCACCACCATTTGAGTATAGAAAAACTTAATAAGAAATTTCAACCCTTTAAACCCATGATCTTTGATCCTTCCACACCTCCTCCAAAATGGTACAATCTCGATAAGTTTTGTTGGTGGCATGATACTATAGGTAATTCTCATGAGTCTTGTCATGATCTTTAGCTATTTATTCTTGCTTTCTTTCTTGGTCCACATTTCAATCTTTATACTCTCACAAAACAACGATATCAAGACTATCTTCAAGCTTATCAAATTCAATCTAAAGAACCACACTCACATCAACATAAATTACCCAATGAATTTTTTTTATCTCATACCTACACCTCATCCACTAATGTTTTTTCAAACCATAGTTTATCCTTATTATTAAATCAATAAGGAAAGGATAGATAACATGAATAACTTTAAACATATCATTGCATGCATTGAACCATAACCCCTTTGGTCACATAGACCAAGGAAGTACCTAGTTTGAATGCCTAGTATAAAGCATATAATACATGGTCCTCCTTTACCTCCTTTACCTCTTCGTACCTCTCTTACACATCGTATGTTAAATTTGAGCTCCTTAAAATCTAAGAAACCCAATGCACCTATCAAATCAATGAAAATCATTTTAATGGTTCAATATTACCTCACTCCACCTCACATGTTGGGGCATATTACAATACCCATCCACATGTCCCTTCAGAATTTTGGGCATCTTGTGATGCCCATCCCTACATCCACTTACCATTTAGGGAATTTTATGATGCCCAATCGTATTATACAATGCATGATAAAAAAAAATTAACTTCAAGAAACCTTCCAAATATTATACACTTGTATTTCACATGCGCATATTTGATACATGCATTAACATATATTTTACTTATTATTATTTTTTTTCATGTTTCTTTGTTTTTGTACACTTTACCTTTTTTAGTCAAACTTTACTAGCATCATTGTCACCTTTGGGTTCTTTGGTTTTATTAGACATTAAATTTGGCATTTGTTTGGATTTTCATTCTTATATATCTCTTTCTTTTCTGTCTTTTTATGTCATTATTTGCCTTAGTAGCTTTATGATTATTCCACCCACAACCCCCCCTCCCCCACCATTATTTAACATTCAACTCATTGGTTTTCACCTTGTGAGTTGTAGTGTAAGGCCATGGATGGGACCTAGAATTGCTCACAAATTATTACATTAAAACATCTTTTAGACCACTTTTTAGGATGACTACTACTTTCATTGGTGCTTTTACTATATCTATTATATGTTATCATGGATTCTCTAGTGACATGACTATCATAAGAATAACCCCATCTCTTTCATATCAATATTTTACCTCTTTGTGATTAGATACAAAAACATACATTATTATATCACTTATTACATAGATATATATCTCATGATCCCCATATTTCCCTTATTCATTTTCATTTGAGGCTCACATCTGTCAATTTTGAGATTGTACACTTGTGGGTAAGTCTAGGAGTTTTTAGACACTCTAGTATTTAGGTATTTTTATCTATTGACCATGTGTAAGCTATCTTATGCTTGTCACTTGTCACTTAATTTTAGTTCTCTAAATCCATATGGAGGAGGAAGAATAGAAAAATCCAAATAATAAAATACAAACAAAAGGCAATGATTTAAAGGAAAAAAACAATCTCAAAAGTAAAAATCACACCAAAAGACATGATTAAAAGCACATCTACTATCTCCAATTAAATCTCAAACTCCATAGTTATCCTCAGATAGAGATGAGGTCCATTGGGGTGTAGTAGGCCATTAGATTGAAATAGGAGAATTCAAAAAATTAAACTCTATGGTGTTACCTACTTTCTTATGTAAGTACCCAATATTCATAATAGACTGACAACTTTGTAAGGGGTCCTAAGGAATGAGGAACATGTTGTGGGAAGGTAGGTCCATTTTAATTTTCATGCATATATCATTCATGGGTTGATCTATGTACTTCACTTGTTATCCCAATCTTTGTGTTCACTGGTCAAAATGTCTAAAGTCCTTGGTGTTGATAGAACTTAACTTTTCTAACTTGTCTAGTGTGTCTCACTCTTGTTAAGGATGTTCACATCACCCATGTGGCACATAATGTTCATTATTTACATCATATTTTTCTTATATTCCCGTCGTTGGATATTAAATTTATATAATCACATATACGTTATTACTTCTCTTGGTTTATAGTTTGTGAGTTGCTTTTTAAGACCTTGGATAGGATTAGGCCTTCCTCACAAACACCTTTACACCATTTAATTACAACACCATCTCATTGTCATACTATTCAAGTCATTAAGTAGTTGTGTTTTATTACATTTTATCTTATAACAAGCACTAATTTTGTGTTTCCATCCTTTAGAGCTTTTGATTTTCATTTCTCCATCATGTTCTTATTTTTTATGAACTTCACTTATCTTATATATTAAATTTAGCATTCTTACATGTTTCTCTTTATGTATGACTTATTCATGTTTGTCTCACATCTTGAATTACATTTCATTTTTAGTCATTCATGATTTTCTTTATTTTTGCTTTGGCATGCTTATCTTATATGGTGTTACTTGTCACTTACATATCTTTGTTAGGGTTTTCTTGCATTGATATTTCATTTGTCATTCATGTTTTACACTATGATTTAGTATGTCATAAATTTACTTTTACCATTTATGTTTTCCATGCTTTCCAATGTGATTTACTATTTTCTACAATCAATTGTCATTCATTTTTGATCATTTTTTCATTCATTTTCCATCAATCTTTTTTTCCTAACCTTGCCATAACAATCCTAATTTGCCAATTTTCCTAAGACCCTCATATCTTTGTCTATACTAACTCTTTTTCCAAACCATAACATGTTCTATATTCCTCATGTTGTATATAATTTTTTCCACTATTATATGTATATATTGCAAAAATTTCAATTTTTTTCTCTTTTTTGCACCAATCTCTACAGGTTCACCTAATGTTCCTCACATTGGATGCATTCAAATCTCTAACATCTCCTTATTTATCTACAATAGTAAGGGAAGTAAAGATATGCAATTTTTAATTCTATCCTTTCATTTATCTTATTTGCTCCTTACTATACTTTACTTAGCATCAACATGATGTGTTATCACATTCTATTCCCAAAGTACCATCTCATGTTAAACTCATGTGACACATGATGAGATTTGAGTGGGGCATATGTATACACATAATATTTTCAAACTTTTATAAATTAATGATGCTATTTATCTTGTAGGAACCCATAAAGTCTTAATCTCTCCAGTGTATGCCTTAAGGGGTACACTGGGAAAGGGGTGGGCAAACCATTGGTGCTTCATATGATTGTTGTCCCTTTTTCCACTTGTTATCTATATACTTATCTCCTAAAAACCATTCCCCTAAGATTTTTAATCTCTCTTGTATACTCTAGTCATTTTCCACGTTCATTTGCTCTTTCCCTAACCTAAACCCCTTCTTGATAGTTTACATGACTATGTCGGCTATGTCAACCTTGTATTATTATTGACAAAGCTTATTAAGTGCCAAGTCAGCCATGGCTAACTTAGTTCCTTATCTAGTATGTTTTTTGTCAATTAAAATACTAGGTTAACCAAATAAACCCTATCAGCCAAAACTTTGAAAGGGCTTAGGGTAAAATCTACCTATATATATAAGATCATTTTTCCATTATTTAGAATAGAGAAGAAGTAAGATCTATTATGCATCTATTTATCCACCATTCTACTTGAGGATCAAGATTAGGGTTTCATATTTTCTTTAGAGATACATATCTTGTCTTGTGGACAAGTATTTTGGATGCATTGATAGGTTGTGTATCCTATAACTAATTTGTCCTTATCATCCTTACATACCACAATAACCTCTTATTAAGCACCTTTGCTAAGGGAGAGATTGAGGCTCTATGGGTCCATCTTCAAAGGTAAGTATTCCTAACTTTGTTCTTCCTTTGTAAGAGTAGATATATGTGCATTTGTACTTATCTTCTATGTATTGGGATTCTGTATACATTGACATGAGTATATGTCTTCTATGCATGTTTACTTTTGTTGTTTATTACCCCCACTTTGTGCCACAAGATTTGGAGAGCACTAGATTAGAATTTAATTTACTTGTTATTAATTTAGTGAATATAAAAACATAGGGCTTAGTAGAGTTATTACTTGATTGTGCTTGATTTGAGGCTTTGGAACCCTCCATAGTATTTTTGTTGTGATAAGAGATTCCCTAATTGGGTCTATTAGATCCACATATTGGTCATGTTCCCAATTATCTAATGTATCCTCAATTAGAAGTGTAAGTATGATCTATCTTCTCTGAGATAGGATTAATTTATAGATAATTGAATTTATAATTGCATACAATAAGTATAATTATTCCTTATTTATTTAATATCCATCAAATGTTATACTTTACATTTTTTTATATCAAATATCAATTATACAAATTCAAAATATTATTCGTCTAAGTTTTCTATATGATGGTTATTCTAAATTCAAGGTTATGATTTCTTGAATATTATCCAAAACTTAGGGCACTTTCACTATGTGTGTGCGTCTGATATTTTGGTCTCATCTTATGCCACCAATATTTATTAATTCAAAGATATACCAAAGAATATTTCTTTGATTAATCATGAGCCCATTAATTTTATTAAAATTCCTTTGATTTTGAAAAATAAAATGGAGATTGTTAATATAACTATTATTACTAAAAAATTATGATTTATGTTACACATGATAATGATAGGAATTGAATGAAAATTCTATAATTGGCTCTCAAATTTATAATGCATGCAAAGTTTATCACAATAATAAATATTGCCTAGATGAGAAAGATAGGGCTAAAAACATTACAACTTCAAGGAAACATATTTTGGAAATCCTTAATAAGATAATGTATACACTCATTTGGTAATAGACATTTGAAAATTTATAATTTGACCAAACCATAACATACTTGAATTATATTAACATACATGACTATTAATCACCATTCCTCATATCCATTCTCTCATCTCTCATATATAAGTTTGACCTTTGAAATTGTTGTTATTGTTACACATGCTATTCCTTGTCTCTACCCAATAAACTTAATATCAATATCAGAAATCTCCTAGCCTTAAGTCATTGTTCATGTTTTTTTGATAACTTTGCACCTCTGAGATAGGTCTAATACAATGGACTTGTCCATTAAAGGTAGACTTTTCTTATGACCTTTAATGGCTAGTTTTTGAAATTCAAAGTGATCCTAGTGATTAGTTTGCATGTTTTATATGTAATTTTGGAGGAAATAACCCAAAGAGGTAGATATATAAACAAATCAATCCTAAGTATTCATCTAGATAGATATCATCTACCTATACTTATAAATTACTCAACACATTGACAATAAATTTCCTAAAGCTTCCAAATTTGAGTTCCATCAAAGGAGAAAGCCTTGAGTTAAATCTAAATACCATTTACAAGTTCAAGTCATATGTTTTCAAGTGATAAAAGCCATACATAAGATTGCACAACATATTAGTATTACACAAGATTGCACACACTCAACTAGGTGGGAGAACTACATGTGGTTTTATTCCCTCCTTAGAGTATTAAACATTGATTTAACTTGTAAGGAGTTATAGAGTTTAAGGTCTAAGTTGTTAAAGGGTCTGAGTACAATAAATTAGGGTATAAAATATGCATTTTAATAAAACCAATGATTTATGAAATAATTGATATAATATGATATTTTTAATAATAGCAAAGAATATTACAAATAAGTGCTTAGCTCGAAACTAACTATGATAATGGATTTGAAGCTAAAAAATGGTATAAGAGTTGGTCTGAGTGTCACAAACATGATCAAAATTTATACATCATTATCTAATCATTACAAGTTTTTTGGGTTATCTTTTGATTAGTGTTGGGCATTGGTTTTTAGTCAGATTCTAACTTGCCTCATTTGATATTTTGATATTCAAAATACTCTCTAAAAATAATCGATTCATTAAATCTGAACATATTTATAAGACTTTGGACTTATAGCACTATCATTTTTTTATTTTATAATTATTAAAATTAGATTTATACATCAATTTATTGGTTTTTAAATAGTTGGATATTGGATTCCAATATTGATATTATTGGTTTCAAATAGTATGATATTGGATTCCAAATAGCTATTATTAGATTCCAACTAGTGTAGAATTAGATTCTAATTATATATTAATAATTTGATTTTTCACATTTAAATTCATATTTTATTATATAATTATCAAAGTTGGAAAGGTTGTTATCCTTGGGAATATTTACAATGAAATTATAAGAGAATGGTGCATGCATTTTATAGAGATGAGTGATTAGTCCACCACTAGTAGAAAATATTTTGTAATGTGATCTAAGAATCCAATGTAGAACTCTACCATCCACCCATCTAGACTAGGTGCCTTCCCTTACTAAAAATTAAAAAGGGTTTTGGGTAGCTCATCCAAACTAATTGGTTAGAGGAGGATTTTTATTTATTTATCACTAACCCAACCATAAAATAAAATCTCCACCATCGTGATGTCTCTAATACTTTCTTGAGGTGGCTCTGTATAAATGTGTTTATAGTGGAGACTACAACCTTGGAGATAGATGTAAGTTATGTAAATTACACCCCATTTTAATCTTTGATGTTATGATGGTTTTATTTTCCTTCTGTCCCATAGAATGCTAATGAATTTTTTTTGTCTTGTGATACCCTAAATGAGATAGTTAACTCTACTCGATTCACCACTTAGCTTCTTCCCATTCTAGCAATCTAGCGTTTTCTTTTTCTAGGTTATCAATTTCTAGTAAAGTATCTATCTTGAAGTCACCTTAGTGGAAGGTGTTGAGATATACCTTGATTTTTTATTCCAATATATGGAGTTATACACCACATTCTTGGAATTTATTTTTATCCCAAAACTTGGCAACAACCTTTGCCTTAATGAGATTCTTTTGAAAATTCACCATAGTAGGTTCATCTTATCCAATAGAGTAGGTAGTCCAAGTCCCCTTGATTAAATATTTGAAGTCCTCATATATCAACCAATGTGGGTTAAATTTTAATGGATTATGTGGATGATTTGGTCCTATAACCACTTCCAGTTGTATGGAGTTGTGATCAGATGTAAAAATATTCAAAGTAATGGCCTTATATGCATTTATCTGAAGAAAGAGTGTTTCCTTTTTAATGAAATGATCCAATGTATTAGAAATATATTATGGTACAATACAATGGCTTGATCATGTGGGCTACATGATCATGGGTGTAGCATCTACTAGGTTGTGTTGTTTCATGTAATTCAAAAAATGGTCCTCTAGAGGATTTGATCTAGCTTGGTCACCCCAAACTTTAGAATGGTGTGTACTAAAGTCTGACCTCCCCTATAATGAGATGTGATATAAAAAAAATACCAGTATTCTATAGGTTTATCTAAGACACAAACACACATGCATGCATGTGCACACACACACAAATGCATTCACACATGTACGCATATGTGTGTGTATGTACACACACACCATTAAGGGGGAGTGGCAAGGACTGTGCTAACACAAAAAACCATCTCATGGAGGAAGGTATAAGGGGTTGGGATAACCACATTCCCCCTCTCCATTGACTCCCTTTATTAGATATATGTGGGCCATAAATTGACCATCATCCCATGACCATAGCTGAGGGGATTTGCATCCTGACCAAGCCTACAGGCCATGGAAATATTATATAATAATAATAATAATAATAATAATAATTCATTTTTATGTTTATAAAATAATAAAAAATTAAATAAATAGATAAATCACAAATTGTATAGTGTTTTATAATATGTGTGTGTGTGTGTGTGTGTGTTTGTGTGTGTGTGTGTGTGTGTGTGTGTGTGTGTGTGTGTGTATGTATATGTATGTGTGTGTGTGTGTGTGTGTGTGTTTTATAATATGTGTGTGTGTGTGTGTGTGTGTGTGTGTGTGTGTGTGTGTGTGTGTGTGTGTGTGTGTGTGTGTGTGTGTGTGTGTGTGTGTGTGTGTGTCTATATATATATATAAGTGTGTATATATATATGTATAGATATGTGTATATATGTGGATATATATATGTATATATGTGTATATATATATGTATATATGTGTATATATATATGTATATATGTGTATGTATATATATCTATATATGTGTATGTGTATATATATATGTATATATATATATATATTTATATATATATATACACATACACATATATAGATATATATACATACACATATATACATATATATATATATCCACATATATACACATATCTATACATATATATATATATACACACTTATATATATATATACACACACACATATATACATATATATATATATCCACATATATACACATATCTATATATATGTATAGATATGTGTATATATGTGGATATATATATATATATGTATATATGTGTATATATATGTATATATGTGTATGTGTATATATATATAAATATATATATATATATATATATATATATATATATGTATGTATATATATATGTGTGTGTGTGTATATATATATATATATATATAGACACACACACATACGTGTGTGTGTGTGTGTATTGCATACATACACACACACACACACACATACATACATACATACATGTGTGTGTGTGTGTATTCTTCTATTGAAAATATATACACATGGAGTATGTTTATACACTTGAGGAATGAGTATATGCTATGCTAATTATATAGTGAGGAATGTTAATAAATTGTTAAGTTAAAGTATGTGTATATATAGTGAATACATACATCAAAAATTAAAGTGGCCATAAACGTGTGTTCTTTCCTTTGAGTTGTTCTCTAAATCCTCCAACCTAAAAAATGAAAAAAAGAAATGAGAACATAATTGGATTTTTTTTATCTTGTCATGAGAAGATTAGGACAACCTTTGAAGCCCTAATCAAGTAATGGTGATTCACTCAATCCAATAGCGATAATTTGAACCACCACCACTTAAGACAATTGGAGACCTTATGTTATTTATTAGATTAATTTAATAAATTAATTTACATTTAGCCCTCATGTATTAAGCTAATTTATAATTTAACTCTTCTAATCATTCCATTAAATTGAGCTATGAATTAACTAACCCTTTAGTGTTAGATTTGGTACCCAAAAATAATTTGAAAATTCTAATAATAAATCAATATGTATTGACAAAATTAATTCTATAAAAAAAGAATCCAATAAGTCACTCTAATGTCTCCCCAACCTAGTCAGAACCTGTTTGAAATTAGATAAAAAATAAATACTTAAACTAAGAATTTATCAAAACTAAGACTTAAGATTGATTTTGTTAAGTTATGGAATATGTAATAAATAATTAGAAGAAATTAATCTTGTCAAACACTATCTTTTTCAACCATTTCTAGATGGCATTTGTAGGAGTAAAATTTTAAGTTCTTTTTCTCACCTCCAAAGTCATTTTGGATTTGGCATAAATTAAATCCTTAAAATATGAAATTTATAAAATTTAAGACTTGGAAATAATTAAATTTGGATACAAAATATGGAATCAGTAATCATAAAGAATTTACAGTCATCAAGGATCATCATTTTCAACCAATTCTAGGAGATGATTATATGGGGAAAATATTTTTACTCCCTCTTATTCCCATAGTCGATTTAGAATCAACGTAAATAAAATTTCAAGACTAAGGGGTTGAAACCAATTATAACTTAAAATTTATATTATAAAATTAAAATAAATTTTATCATAAGTTATGTTATTTTTAGCAAGGTAAATTTGAAGCCAGTTTAAATATAATTATTGTAAGGCAAGATTTGTAACCTATTAAATTTAATTTGGATTGCCTAGTAAAATCATCAATTTTTTTTTCAAATTAAAATATTCCTAAGCCTTAAACATGATGATTATAGATTATAGAATAGTTTATAATAGTTATTAAAATCAATCTATCTCATTATAAATAAAAATAATGGTGTTTGTATCCTAGTTTATCCAACTTGGAGTTGATGTGTCCTATAGCACTCTAGACCTTTGTCGGCTATGAAACTCTGTTTAAGTGTATTTTTCCATTTATAAGTAAATTAATGGGTTTTATGCATGTTATTATCCTTATACAATTGTTCTAACCTTAGGTTGGGTTCTAAACTAAAAACTCTTTCAAACATCTAAGGCCTTAGTTACACTTAGGCCAAAAGGGGTAATTTTAGTTATGAAATTTGATCATGATTTTAGAGTAAGTCTTGTTTTTCATGATCATACTTATAATTATTAAAACATGTACTTTAAATTTGTTGGACACTCCTTGTAACCTCTTTTTAGTGCCTAGATGCTCTTGGGCCATCTAGGGTTTGTAGTGTTATTTGTAAGGGGTAACTACGCTCACTTAGTTAGGATTCTAATAGATGAAGGTAAAATGAGTTTGATTATAATTTAAAACTAAATTAGGAATGGGTGAATTATAACTGGCCATTATTTTTCATGTGAAGGAATCACCACATATATATAGATAACTTAGGGAGTGGGAGTGGGCATAATGAACTACATCTTAGGATGATCTCCTAGATTCAATATTATGACTAAGTTTGGGTATTATTTAAGCACATGATTAAAAAACTAACCCTACTATCACTTTCCTTAGCATAGATTGTATAACATTATTATTAATGTATGTGTATCTTTCTGATGTTAAGATGTGTGGTATGCTGAGATGTACAATATTTTCTAAGTAATGACCATCTTTGATTATTTTTTAAGTAAGCTTGTTCTCTTATGTCATGACATTGGTCATAATTATAGAACTGTTATAGAGACATAGCTTTTCATAGTATCATGAGCAAAGGATTTCTTAGACTTAGGTTTTGTTGGATTAAATGATCATGGTTCCTTGTTATGATTGACTCTCATTTATGTTATTACATGAGAATGATTTGGGTAAGGACACAAGCATTAGGATGATAAGGTGTTTTAAGTTTATTAACCCTTGAGTGTGTCATTTCCACTTTAGTGGATGAATAGAGTTTTAGAATCTTGCTTAACTGGTGTAGTAGATCCCATGTTGGATTATATTTCCTACCTAATTTTGGTGATTATGTCTAACAGAGGAGGCCATCACAAGCATAAGGAGAACTATATGAGACCTTGATTCTATGGAGTGTATATGTAGGCTACCCAATTTATGGTGAGAACATTAGGTCTAGGTCATAGGCTAGGTTAAGGGTGTTTCATCATCATCCTCTTGTTAGGCATGTGTTGTTGTTTGGATTAACTATATATTATATTAATTAAATAAAATTGAGTTTGATCATCATGTAATTTTTTTCAACCCCTTCACATCAAGTTTGGTTTGTATTTTATTAACCTTCCTTATTTTGTATGCCTTAAGAAGTATGCTTTAATGTATACATGATCTAGTAAATCAATAAATTATAATTAAGTTAGATATTCTATCTAGGACATAATATTGATGTGACTTGTCCCTCTTCCTTATTAAGGACATTAAGTAAAAGTATGTTATAAACCACATTTTGATCTTAATCTCACTTTTGTATGTTTATTTACTGATTCCTAGGGAAACCTTATGGTGGGAAGTAAATTAATTAAATAATCACATAATAATTTTATGTCACACATTAATTGCACATTGATAGAATCACAAAATTTAAACTACTAATAAATTGAAGTTAGTAGCTATAATTGAAATAAGTGAAAAAAACCATAGGTTTTGGGAAAATTTTTAGGCATGACATTTTGGTATCAAATCCTAGGTTTAGTATAGGGAACTATAGGAAAATTGGTATAGTTGGTTTAGTTACCCTCGATAATAGAAAAAAATTGAATGTGTACTTTCAATTTGGTCAATATTATTCATGATAATTTTATACACACAAGTACTATAGAATTTGAGATTCATTAGTGGTCATACATACAAAACATTCATAATTCCATGGGACACTCTTATGGCACTAGGTGTTATGTGGGGAATGACCACTTATTATACTACATTGATTATAGCATTGGTATATGGTTGTCAGCAATGCCATTAATGATGATATATGTAAATCAATTGGGTTCATGAGAGTGTTGTCACTTGTATTTGAATCCCTTGAGGAGATGCCTATCTCTCCTTATCCAAGTGGAAAAATGGAAACATCTCTCTTGCTATGAGTAACAATTTGTTGAGATGAATATCTAGAAGGGCTAGTTCCCTTGATGAAATCTTTGAAGTAATTTTTTGCCTATCAATTTTAGATGAAAAGGGTTAATAAAACAACTAAGAAATATAAAAAAATGTAATTAACCAATATTATATTCCCTCCTATGGACTAAAATTATACTACTTAGAAATTAATAAGGCTTATTTCACACAAAACTCATAATTCAAGTTGCATTATCACATCAGTATTTCATAAGCTAGGTTCAAGAAGGTATTTGATACTTAGGAGAGAAATGAATGATTCCTTGAGAGAATAAAATCATAGACCACTTATAATACACTCCTACACTTTAAAATAACACTAACAGAGGCCTATAACAATCACTCTTTTGCACACTTGGTGAGCAATCAAGGATAACATGCTAGAAAAGATCATCTTATACTAGACAAGACCAAAAAGATTGAAATAAAACCCAATTGTACAAAATGTAAGTAGGAAAAATAACTTGTTTATTTATTCAAGAGTCATTCAAGTATGAACTTGGCTAGGTTTTCACCATTAACCAATGGAGGCTCTAAAAAGAGCCAAAAGAGTCAATATTTATAGCCTTTGAGAGAAGAGCAATACAAAAGAAGTCCAAAGGTCAATTAAAAACTTGTAAATTTGAGAAAATAGGTTGAAATTGCATGGTAAAAATAAATGGGATGAACCATGCAATGTCAAGGGGTCTAAATGTCCATAGAAGTCACGATTCTTATGAAAAGTGGCATGAAACTCCTAGTCTTGGCTCAAAAAACTATCTTCATAATTTGAACCTATTTTAACATCCCAAAACTAAATAGGGATAGGTATTATGATTGGGATAAGAGGTAAGGCCTTAAATCATGCATATCCATGTATTGGTTACATTCCTACTCATCTAAAAACTCCTAGAAGGAAGCCATCACTGTTTGTAGTCTAAAAAACTCATTTTTCAGTCACCCCTCACACTTGGCATAAAAAATTACTTAAATTTTCCATGAAAATACATGATATGGAGTGAATTAAACTTGTGAAGACCCTCCATAGCCTTAGAGGCAATATTCATACTTTAAAAAGGCTCACACTTAGTTTTCACCCTTTTCACCGTTGTGTCCACTATGCCAATTTTGACTGGCTGAAAGGAAGGCTATAGTTCAAATAATTAAAGGTTTTTTTTATGAAATAAATTACCATATGGAGTTATAAGAAGTCTAATTTATCCCAAACTTTATTGCATCTTCAAATTCCTCTTGTAGCCTGCACAACACATAAAATGGTCAAGAAAACCCTATTTTGCACTCCATCCATACAAGTACATACAAAAAAAAGTGTGGGAGGGATCCTAAGTGAGTATTATAAAAATTAAAATAGGTTTAATGAGAAAAATATGACATTAGGATAGCTATCCAACTCCATTTTCTCCTTCAGGTCCTGGTTGAGGGTTTAATAGGGTTTTAGGCAGTTTTTGGTCTTAAGCTTTGTTCATAAAGCTTGAAAA
This sequence comes from Torreya grandis, assembly GCA_037957365.1. Classification (NCBI taxonomy): domain Eukaryota; kingdom Viridiplantae; phylum Streptophyta; class Pinopsida; order Cupressales; family Taxaceae; genus Torreya; species Torreya grandis. The sequence continues at coordinate 1,020,128 of JARHVA010003065.1, forward strand.
TTAAACCTACCACAAAATTACATAAAATTTATTCCAAGGGAAAATAATAACTTCTCATAATAAATTTTTTTCCCATGTAAAATTTTATAAAAGATCTAAACATTTGAAAACACTTCTTTGAGCTTGTCCTTACTTTTCCTTCATACTTGTGTTCTCTTTGAGCTAAACATGGATTTATAGTTAGTTTCTATACATAATATGAGTTATATAATGTGTATATACACCTCCATAACATGCCTCAATCAATTTTATAGTCCCCCAAGGGGTAGAAATGAAGTTGTACTACCATTTGTCACTAGGTCTTCTCAATGCCTAATAGGTCTAATAGGCACCCTATTAGATTTGGCTACTAAGATTGATATCTCATAGATAGGGTTATTTTTTTATTAATTATTACATACCATTTGAGCTTAAAATATCATTACATAATCCTCCAATCACCCTTATTCATCATCTTTCCTCATTGACAACTAGGCCTAGTGGAAGTTTACCATGTTGGACTGTGTGTATGAGCAATTTGCTCACCCTGAGGGGTCTTAACTTGATCTAGGGATACCATATCATAAATTTTACTTACATAAAACTTATTATATGTTTCCATGAGGTTTCCAAATCTCCATATCAAGTATTTTTATAATTTTATATAGCCCTGATCCATATGAAAAATTGAATATTTTATGAGTTGTGCCAAGTAATAATGATCATTGTTACAAAAGGGTTTTTCTTGATTCCATGTTTTAGGTATCTAACCATCTCCAAATGCCTAAAAAAGGCCTAAAAAAACCTTGTTTTCCTACATTTTTGTCAAACCTTCCAAAGAGTGACCTCTCCAAGACAAGATAATGCCTCTAGGTTGTTATAATATGTTGTTCATATCTAGTTCATGATATTAGAGCTTTGGATTCATACAAAAACACTCTTATCCTTGGATTCCACATGTTCCTCTATTTGGAAAAGAGGTTTCCTAGCTTATGTATAAATTGATGCCCCTTAGCTAGGTAGGAAAATTAGATAGGCATCTTGAGGAAGTGTTAAGATTGTGTAAACACTCTATTACCTATCATGGAACATTCTCCATTGATTTAAACCTTCATATAATCCCTAATAAAGTCTTCTATTTTCTCTCTCGTTACCCTTGCTATCTAGAACCCTGTTGTAGGTCTATATAGGGGCCTTAGGACCCTATTTAAGCCTTATATCTCCCCTATTTGAATATTATGAAGTCATAATGACAATAATTGAGGTGTTACATGATATTTAATTTGGTATAAACTCCTTTCAACCCTACTAAATATCTCAACTCTACCAAAACACTTTACTAGACCCTGCCTATATACTTGGTGAACTATTGATTAAAACACATGAGTTTGCCCTTAACAATAGGTTAGTTTTCCTTGATTAGAGATTATGAAGATCATTATAGTCATATATAAGGTGTAATTTTTTTGATTCATCATGTTAATCTTTCTAATCATTCAATACACAACCTCAACTCATTAGACTAAGTCCTCTCCAAATGACTAAGCAACCCTGATATAGACTACTTCTTGTAGGTGTTTGTGCTTAAAATTGACTTGTTCATGAAGTTTGAAAAATATATTGAAACATCTTAATTTCACACAAAATACTTTCCAACATGAATATCACCTAAGTGTCCTACAACCACACTTACATACTTATTCTATCTTTTACCTATTGATTGAGACACTTGAGTTCTCACTAACCCTTGTAGGTATTTGTTGCCTCAAAATATTCTAGTCAAGATGATAAAGAACTCTTTTTTAGTTTTTATTACTCAAAAATACCTACTTGATCCTACACTCACCTTTTTAGTATCCCAAATCATCCAATTACATTAAAGTAGAGGTCATTGTCTCATACTCTGTTAGATTGAGATACCCCTACTTGTAGGGCCTATTGTAGGTATTCATAACCCTATCCATTTGTTCATAATGATTATAAACCTACTTAAACCCTATTTGGGGTCATACAACATATTTAACCATCTTAGGTTCATTTATATGCTTCCATAAAACATAAAGCTTTATTCTCTTTTCCATGACTAAGAAACTTGTTGTAGGTATGCATTTTTCCATACAAAGGACAACTGTAGATAGTCATGGAGGTGCATAAGACCATGTCTTTACCATTTCCTTATGAATTTTATTTCATTTGAATTCATGGCATCAAAATAGCCAACTTAAACATGAAGTTTTTTCCATTTGTTGCTTTTTAGGAGGTAAAAGGCCATTTGCATCTTTAGGCCTGTAGATGTTATTAAAATGTTTCAGTGTGTTTTAGAGCATAATTGAGGCATTCAAAAACCTATCTCCCTCTACTATTTGACCTTCATTCTTAGTATAGGTTTTTTTTCTACTAGGGGATGTAATATGGGTTAGGTTAGATGCCTTGTAACCTTTTCAAATCATTTTTTGAGACACTCATAAGAAGCCTCCTGACCTCTATTTTGACACTTTAGGGACAATTTTCCTAAAACATAACTCCTTGGCTCTCCAACATGATCATACACCTCTTTTTATTAATTATCACTTTAATTAGTCTATCAATGATTGGTCATTCATCCCATATCCTTTATTAGGTGTTAAGTTGATTTACCATATTTGTCTAAGCATTTACGCAACCTGTTCAGCGACCTATATGTGGATGCTTTGTAACATCAACAATGGGTTAGATATGAGAAATTATGAAAACATCCATGTACATAAAATTTTTATGCTTATATCAAAAATCCAAATGAACCTTTAACAAGACTAAGAGGTTGGAATACACATGTCAAGATTTTCACCCCAAGGATGATTTCAACAATCGTTGTAAGTGGATGTTTTAGTTGTGTGTAAATAATGAGGGTATGAAGTATGGAAAATCATGGTGGAAAATGGCTTAAAAAAATAAAAATGAATTTTTAAAACTTAAAATATATGATATCCATAAATAAAACTTTGAAACCAATTTAAATAATGCCTTTTCCAACCTGAAACCACTTGCACACATATGAGATAAAGCAGGCATAAACATCTCATGATTATTTCAGCATGGAAATTGAGCATGTGACAACATTACAAATATTTCACAAGCATATAAATCAACTCATTCCAAATATTTATTGTTTTTAAAACTATTATAATATGATTAAAACTTCATGGACAAGTTGAACAAGCTCCTATAGGTGACTGCAAGTGAAGCCAAGCATGAAGTTGACAATGGAGGAAGACAAGCTTACAAAATACTCAAAGTATGGCATGATGGAACAAAAACATGGAAGGAGGTGAAAATATTAATTTTAGGAATGTGGGACATCCTTTTCAATCCACATAAAACCTCTGTAAAAGACTAATTTTTTAGGACAAGGCAAAAATGATTGTAACTTCACTCCCTCACTCTTCCTTGCAATCTAAGCTATTGGCTCATCAAATCAAAATAAAAACTAAAAAAAATAATGGAGTACATGAGGGAATGGATTAAATATCCTCTATAACCAATATTAGTAAGTGAATTACACATAATTTCACAAACAATAGAAAAACTTGTAGGGTTCACAGATTAACAAGCAGATTTGAAAGGTCAACTTCTTAGGAATGGTTCATAAAGCTCAAACCACCATTAATCTATAACAAAACATAAATTGGAATATTACTAAGTTTATAATACACCCCAAAGAGTATTTTTCTTGAAACCCCTTGTGCTGACCATACCAAATCTACATGCCACTTTTACTTGCCAAGAAAGGTAAAAAGGAGTAGAATAATTTTGACATTAAAAAAACACTTTTAGATCATCTAAAATGTGGATATAAGCATGGATAATCTTAAGAGTCACATTTAAACCTTTTAAAAGTGTCACACTTCCCAAGGATGTTGTACAAGTGCCATTTTCTTCTCCTTTCACTAGAAAACTACCATTACTTTTGCATAATCTACTATCTTTCAATTTTTTTAGTTAATTAATACTTATAGGGACACATGGGGAATTAAATAATCTTTTATAACCTTAAAATTTCCCAAAAAACCTATAAAAATATTAAATCTAGCCTTTTGACCCCTAAATGACTCAAAATGACATGTTGGCTAATGACATTCATGACCAAGGCTAATATATCATTAAATAACGTTAAATTACCTAAGAAAAACCTCATGAAAATATATTATGCTCCCCTCAACATCTATAAAACCATGTTTTTACCTAGGGGTGCCCCAATTTAACATAAAAATCAAATTTAGTCAATAAATTAGTGACTCATAGGGGTAGTATGCCTTCTATACTATTAGAAAGTAGCCTTATCCTATCATAGGCCAATGGAGGAAATGAATTATTAAAGAAAACTATCAAGGAATTACTTAAAACACACACAAAAAAAACACACCACACCAAGCAAACACATGACAAAATAAGACATAAATAAGACTCACACATGTGTATAAGCACTTAGGGAACTCAAGGAAGAAAAACTATGTAAAAAGAGATAGGAAAACCTTAGTAACAATATTTGAGATATATTCCATTGACTGGGATATGAAGCTCCTCTTTATCTAACTTTGAGAGTTGGAAAGTGTTATGTTTCTTGCATTGGGTGATAACATAAGGGCCACTCCACAAAGCATCAAAATTTATGCGTCTTCCAGGCTTAGACCTAGCTTCATCCCACTTTAGAACAACATCTCCCTTTTTAAATCTCCTTGGCATGGATTTATTTTCAAATTATCTCTTTGTTTGATCTTGGTAAGCTCTCATAGTTTTCATAGCTTGATCTTTTATCTCCTCAAGCTCCATGAACTCACACAACCTAACTTCCATGCTTTCATTTCCCATCAGTTCTAGCTGATAAGTGAGATCCAAGGTTGGTAGCTCAAGTGAAATGGGTAGTATAGCTTCTCTCCCATAAAAAATTGTGCATGATGAATTTCCAATGGATCCTTTTGGGGTGATCCTATTATCCCAAAGTGTTGTCTTTAACTTGGAATGCCAAGTCTATTGGTTATCATCCATTATTCTCTTTATGATTCTAATTAGGTTCTTATTGTTGGACTAATTTATTCCATTCCCTTGTGGATAATAGGAGGAGGAGATACTAATATATATGCCATGTTTTAAAGCCCATTCATTTGTCTTCATACCAAGGAAAACCAGTGCATTATCTGAAATTATTGTTGAAGGAGCTCCAAACCTTGTCACTATGCCTTTATAGAAGTCTAAAATTGAAATTCAATTTGCTTCCTTGAGGGAAATAGCCTCTACCCAAATTTTAAAGTAATCTTTAGTAGTCAACACCCATTTATGGATATCACTATAAGGTGGGTTGATTAGGCCTATGAAATCCAAACCCCATTGCATAAAGGGTTGATTAACCTGAATTGGATGAAAAAGCAAGGTATTTTTTTTTAAACCATAAAAGAGAGTACAATTTTGACACTTACCCAATCATGGGGTGTATTTGAACAAACTAGGCCAAAAGTATCCATATCTCATAATCCTAACAACTATGGTTCTTGGAGCAAAGTGACCACCAACTGGTCCATCCTAAAACTCAAGCAAAATTTTCTTAATCTGATCTAATTCAACACACATCAATAAAACACATAAGAAGTCCTTCCTAAATATCACTCCATTAATAAGTACATAAGGAATGGATTTCAATCTAAAGTACCTTCTTCTACCTCTATCAAGGCCTTATGGACACTCACCAGTTTGAATAAAATGGATCATATCTTGTGTCCAACTCCTCATTGATGAAGGTTAAAATGCTATAGGGTCATTATGGAGTGATAAAATAACCTCATTTTTTTCCTTCAAATCTAAATCAAGATGTTCACATAGCCCTCTTCCTTTCACTAGCTTGGTTAAATTGATTTACACATCATACTCCATTACTTTTGTGATCAAACTAGCCCTTTTTTCATTCAAATATCTACTCAAAAGGAAGTCTTTGACCCTAGGATGAGGTACCAATATGTGAATATTATTTTTAGATAACATATTCCTAAACTTCTTTAGACTTATAATAATTGAAAGTACTTGCTTCTCAATATAGGTGTATCTTACCTCATATCCTTCCAAACCTTGACTAAAAAAGGCAATAGGCTACTCTAAGTTTTCTTCATTTGATTGAGTAAGAATAGAATATATTACTTCCTCATTTCCAAAGGTATAAAAGTTGCAATCCTTTAATAAATTAGCACTTGCAAGAGTTGAAGCTTGGGCAATGGCTTGTTTAATCTCTTCAAAACTTTCTTTCCTTCTTCTATTCCAAGTGAACACTTCATCCTTGTGTAGCATAGAGGTTAAAGGCTTGAATAAATTATAAAAATTAAGGATGAACCTTCTTATAAAATTAATTTCCCCAAAGAAACTTTTCAAACCTTTTTTATGTTTGGGCAAAGCCAATGCAAGGATTTCAGTCACCCTTTTAGGATCTATGGATAGGCCCTTCTTGGAGAAAATGTGTCCTAAATATTTACCTTCATGGATAGAAAACACACACTTATTTGGGTTAATAGAGACTCCAAACTCTCTACATCTCTCAAAAATATACCTAAGGTGTTTAATTGATCCTTTGCATCCCTATAAAAAAACTATGACATCATCAAGATACACCAACACAATGTCATTTATTAGTCTTTGAAAATCCATATCCATTGCATGTTGAAATGTAGCTCCAACATTAGACAAGACAAAAGTAATTTTCCTTCACCAAAATTTGATTGTACCTAGAATATCCATCAAGGAGAGAAAACCTTTCACTACCTTCCACAACTTGAAAAATTTTCTCCATGAATGGAAGAGGATAATGGTCCTTCAAGGAAACTCCATTTAAGTCCCTAAAATCTACACACAACCTGATTTTTCCATTCTTCTTCCTAACAAGACTAAGTTTGCCAACCAAGATGAATGCTTAATAGGAATGATGATTTTGGACTCAATCAATTTAATAAGCTCTTTCTTCATAAGGGGCTCAATATTAGGATTGATTGGCCTTTGTCTTTGCTTGATAGGCTTAGCATTCTCATCTATCTCTATGGTATGTTGAGCTAATTTTGGATCAAAGCCCTTCAAACCACTATATTCCCATGCAAAGACATCAGAAAACTCTTTGCATAACTCAATGAAAGCATGCTTCTCTTCACTAGTACATACCTTCCCTAGTTTAAGAAACTTATCCTTGAATATTTGTACTTTTTCATAGTTTTCTTACTTTTTATAAATGCTTACCTTTTCCTTCTTCAACTGGTCATCATCATTGAAGATACTCTCAACTGTGACTAGGCCTTTAGGGAGCTTGTTTGACTTTAATTATACAATCTACCCTCCATATTGCTGCTGTAGTTTGGATTGATTCTTGGAAGAGAACTCAGCCACCTCCCTTATAAAAAGTGATATTTATTGGTCACTATCAAACACTTACAAATTAATGACATTATCTGTTATGGATGGCCTTACACTCACCTTGAGATGTGGCTAATTCTTATCTTCTCTTATCCCTTTTGGAACATCAAATTGAGCTCTAATTTATACCAACCTATCAACATGTTTGTTGTCTTCTCTTGGGATAGATGTGATGTTTAAATCTTGGAAATCTTCCACAAGAACCCACATTCTATGCTTATAAGACTTAAGCAAAGAGTTCTTAGTCACATTTTAGCCTCTTACTTGATTCATAATCAACTCACTATCACCATACACTTGTAATTATTTCACACCTCTTTTCCTAGCCCATTCAAGGCCATGAATGAAGGCCTCATATTTTTCTACATTACAAGTAAAATATAATTTAAATCTAAAATTGGAATAGTACCTTTCCTTGGAAGGAGAAATTAACATTGCTGCACCACCTACCCCAATCTTACTTCTTGATCCATCAAAGAAAAGCTGCCATAAACCATCCATGTCTTCACTTGGATTCATCAAATTTGGCATGACAGAGTCCTCCTCATGCATAAAATACACCCCAAGACTAGCTTCCTCTATGAATTTGTAAGGATCATGCTCATAATGTTCATCTCCCCATTCATATAAGTACAAATCAAAAAGTCCTTCAAGAGAAGATATTGGAAAATGATCTATATGAAGTTCCTCCTCATCAATGATGGCATAATTGACATTTTACACTTTAGGAATTTAAGGCTCTAAGTGATTGTGATGGATAGGCTCTGATTAAATCTTCACATTAGTACCATACTTTGTCCTAAAAACCATATAAGACCAATTAGCTACCAAGTATCCACTTATCTTAGATGTAAGCTCTCTTGACAAACAAAGAGGGAAGTATGGTGGTAAATCTATCACAACTACATCATGAGGAATAGAAAAAGTATTAAAATCATGTAAAACCAAGTTTAAGTCCTTGACTACTCCCAAGGTATTTTCTAGTGATCCATCCAATTGTAAAACTACTATAGCCATTGGCTCATACTTGAGGCCTAGTTTATCCACTATACACTTGGACATAACTAAATTATTAGCCCCACTATCTATGATGAAATTGTGAACTAATAAATCACCAATGATAAATTATAAGTAAAAAGGAGGAGTCTTATCAGTCTTCTTCACTTGTCCATCAATGGGCTGGGTTCCATTCACCAAGACAACATTTTCATTCCTAGCTGATCCAACTTGCTTACCAATTCCTTGAAATTCTTTTTAAAGCATATATTTTTGTCCAAGTATTGTTAATTAATCCCATAATTAAATATTCATGTGTAAATTCTTCATTTTATCCACAACATTAATATAAGGATTGCTCACCTTGGAAGGTTCTTTGGAAGCTCTAGTACCTTGTGGTGTAGCTTATGAAGGTGGATGTGTAGGAGCAGGCCTTACATTCTAAAACTTCTAATTTTCCTACACCTTAGAAGTTGAATTAGACACACCCACCATTGGAGATTTTTTAGGAGTCAAAATATGTCCTTTATTATCCCCTAGTGCCTCTTTAACAACCCTCTTCTTATACCTAGTGTTAGAAGTCACACTAGTATTCACATTGCTTAAACTCCCTAAACAATTGATGGCACAAAAATCTCTATCAAAATGATTTATAAGAGGAGAATCAGATTTTGTTTGTCCACTCTCCATTCCAATTTTCATTCCATTTTTCATTGGTATCTCAAAAGTGGGAACTTGAGATGCTTGAGTTCTTTACATTGTCATGTCTTGACTAGGCATTTCATTGGTATATGCAATTTGGCCTTAATTTTGGTCATAGGAGGGATACCATGGTTGTTATTAAACAAATTTATTTTAAGTAGGAAAAAGAGATTTGGAATAAGAGGAAACATTAGGATTTTAACTTTGGTAAGGTCTAGCTTGAGTGATTTGACCTTGTCCTTGAGCATTACCTTGAAAATGAGGTCTATTTTCTTGTCCAAACTGATTATAAGACTGAAAAAGTCTATAAATTTGATCTTGTTTCCTTTTTAGGACAAATAATTCATTAGTGATACCTTGGATCAAACTCTTGACTTCATGAATCTCATTTGTGGGAGCAATGGTAAACCTTTTTTGACTTGGCAAAGGAGTCAAAGTAGGTAATGTAACTTGACTAGGAGGTTTCAAATCAAGGAATAATGGCATTGGTGGCCTCGGAACAATATTCCCTACTTGAACAATATAATTATCATCATTGATGGCTATCTCATAGGTATCAAGGAGTGTATTCCCACCCATGAATTAGATCATCATAGCTATATCACTATTCAATGCTTCTAGATAGTACACAAAGACATAATTTGGAGTAGGTCTCACAAGGGCTGAAATCCTATCCCATGTCTTTTGAAATATAATATTAAAATCTTACATAAAATCTTATGGTGCCCTCTTGATAGTGGTCAATTTCTTAGCTAGTGATAGATGATCACCTTTCTTTGTAAACCTCTTCATCAATATATCTCCTAGTTCATCTCATGAACCAATAGAATTCTTAAGTAGAGTCTCATACCAATCCAAAGCTTAACTTTGAAAGACAATGCCAATAACCTAATTAGCACATTCTCTTGGGTAAAAGGGTATACCTATAATAACATACCTAGTGGTCACCTTTTCCATGTAAACTAGGGACTGATCAACAACCAAAGAGTTGAAAAATTTATGGGAGTTTTTAGGTATTGAATGTAGATGTTATTGTAGCTACAAATATGTGAAGACCAACACCAATCTTGGATAATATTCTAGGACTTAGAGTCCCATCAAGCATGCCAAAAACTATTGTCACAAATTTTCACCCCTTGAGGAGATGCCTATCTCTCCTCATCCAAGTGGCACAATGGAAACACCTCTCTTGTTGTGGGTAACAATTTATTGAGATGAATCTCTAAAAGGGCTAGTTCCCTTGATGAACTCTTTAAAGTACTTTTTGCCTATAAATTTTAGATGAAAAGGGTAAAGAAAACAACTAATAAAGATAAAAACAAGGTGATGCACCAATATTATATTCCCTCCTATGGAATGAACTTGTACTACTTAGAGACAAATGAGGATTCTTTCACACAAAACTCATAATTCAAGTTTCATTATCACATCAATGTTTCATAAGCTAGGTTTAAGAAGATATTTGATACTTAGGAGATAAATTAATGATTCCTTGAGAGATTACAATCATATAACACTTCTAAGACACTCCTACACTTGAAAATAACACTAACAAAGACCTATAATAGTCACTCTTCTGCACATTTTGTGAACAATCAAGGATAACATGGTAGAAAAGATCATCTTCTACTAGACAAGACCAACAATATTACAATAACACCCAATTATACAATATGTAAGTAGGTAAAATCACTTATTTATTTATTCAAGATTCATTCAAGTAAAAATTTAACTAGGGTTTCAACATTAACCAATGAAGGCTCTAAAAAGAGCCAAAAGAGTCAATATTTATAGCCTTTAAGAGAAGAAAAAGACAAAGGAAGTCCAAAGGTCACTTGGACACTTGTAAAACTAAGAAAAGAGGTTATAATTGCATGGGAAAAATATATGGGATGAACCATGCAATTTTAGGAGGTCCAAATGTCCATACAAGTCATGAAACTTATGAGAAGTGGCATGAAACTCTTAGTCTTGGCTCAGAAAACTACCTCCATAATTTTAACATATTTAAACATCCCACATATGATGAGGGATAGGTCTAATGATTAGGGTAATAGGGAAGGCCTTCAATCATGCATTTCTATGCATTGGTTGCAATCATACTCATCTAGAAACTCATAGATCTCAGTCATGGCTTCCTTATCTATAGTATCAAAAATGCCTTCAATTTTCCATGAAAATCCATGGGAGGGAGTGAATTACACCTATCAAGACCATCCCTATCCTTATAGGCACTAGGCATGCTTTAAAAGGGATCACACTTGGATTTTTAAACCTTCTCACCCTTGTGTCCACTATGTCAGTTCTGACTGGCTGAAAGGAATGCTATTATTTAAACAATTAAAATATTTTTTATGAAATAAATGACCATAGGGAGTTATTTCAAGTCTAATTTCTCCCAAACTTGATTGCATCTTCAAATTCCTCTTGTATCCTATACAACATAAAAAATGGTCAAGAAAAACCTATTTTGCACTCCATCTATACAAGTCCATACAAAAAAAAGTGTGGGAGGGAGCCTGAGTGAGTATTATATAACTTATAATATGTTTCTAGAGCAATATATGACATTAGGATAGCTATCCAACTCCATTTTTATCATTGAGTCCTAGCTGAGGATTTAGTAGGGTTTTAGGCAATTTTTGGTCTTAAGCTTTGTTCATAAAGCTTGGAAATTGAACATAAAAAAATTACAAAAAATTGATTCCAAGTTACCCTAATAACTTATCCTAATCCCTTTGGTTCCCATGAAAAACTTTATAAAAGATCTGAGAATTTGAAAACACTTCTTTGAGCTTGTCCTTGCTTTTCTTGCATTCTTGTGTTCTCTCTAAGCTAGACATAGATTTGGTTTAATTAAATAATATGAGTTATATAATGTGTATATCCACCTCAATAACATTCCCAAACAATATTTATAGTCCACAAAAGGGTAGAAATGAAGTTGTATTACCATTTGACACTAGGTCTTCTCAAAGCCTAATACGTCTAACAGGCACACTATTAGATTTGGATATTAGGATTGATATAATATATTTAGGTTTGTTTTTATGAATTATTACATCCAATTTAATCTTAAAAGATAATTTTATAAACCTATAAACATCCTTCTTCATCCTCTTTCCTCATTTGCCAACTAGGCCTAATGGAAGTTTGCCATGTTAGATTATGTGCATGAGCAATTTGGTCACCCTGAGGGGTTTGAGATTGATATATTTATTCCATATAATAAATTTTACTTGCATAAAACTTATCAGATGTTTCCGTGAGGTTAAAAAATCTCCATTTTAAGTGTTTTGATCATTTTTTCACTCACTAGCTCACTTTGACAAAGTTTGATTTTCCTAGACTGGTTAACCTCTGAGACAAAATAGTGAGGTATAGACCTCATACCCATGGAAAAATGATTATTTTATGATATTTTAGAATTAATAATGATCATTTTTTAATATTTTTTTAATTTATTCCATGTTTTAGGTATTTAACCATCTCTAAATACCAAAAAAGGCCTCAAAAACCCCTATTTTCCTGCATTTTCCTCAAACCTTTCTAAGAGTGACCTCTCCAAGACATGAAAATGCCTCTAAGTTGATATAATTTTTTAATAACATATATTTCATGATACTAGAGCTTTGGATTCATCCAAAAACACTCTTCTCCTTGGATTCCAGATGTTCCTTTATTTGGCAAAGAGGTTTCCTAACTTATGTATGGACTGATAACCCCTTAGCCAAGTAAAAATATTAGATAGCCATCTTGGGGAAGTGTTGAGATTATTTAAACACTATATTACCTATAATGAAAGATTATACATTGATTTAAACCTTCATATAATCCCTAGGTAAGTCTACTCTTTTCTCTCTCCTTACCCTTTCTATTTAGAACCCTACTGTCTGTGTGTACAAGGGCCTTAGGATCCTATTTAAGAATTATCTCTCCCATATTTTTTGCTTATGAATTCATAATGAAATTAATTTGTGTAAAATTATCTTTCATTATGTACAAACTCTTTCCAACCCTGATAGATGCCTCAACTCTACTAAAACACTTTACTAGACCCTTCCTATATACTTAGTGAGCTGTTGACTGAGACACATGAGTTTGCCCTTACAAGTAGGTTAGTTTTACTTGATTAGAGATTATGAAGATCATTAAATTCATAGATAAGGTTCCTAGTTTTTTGATTCATCATGTTACTCTTTCCAAGCATTCAATATACACCCTCAACTCATTAGACTGAGTCCTCTCCAAATGACCAAGCAACCCTGATATAGACTACTACCTATAGGTGTTTGTGCTTCAAATTAAATTGTTCATGAAGTTTGAAAAAACTCTTAAAAATAATTAATGTAACATAAAATCCTTTTCCAACATTAAGATCACCTAAGTATCTTATAACCACACTTACACACTTATGTTATCTTTTTCCTATTGACAGAGATATTTGAGTTTTCATTGACCCATGTAGGTGTCTCTTGCCTTAAAAGAGTCTAGTCAAGATGATAAAGAACTCAATTTTGAGTCCTTATTTCTCAAAAAATACCTTCTTTATCCAACACTCAAAATTTTAGGACCCAAAAGCAACAAAAGGAATTAAGGTTGGGGTCATTATCTCATACCTTGTTGGATTGAGACACCCCTACCTATAGGGCTTGTTATAGGTATTCATAAACCTATCCATTTATTCATATTATTATAAACATCCTTGAACCATATTTGGGGTCATAAAACATATTTAATTGTCTTGGGTTAATTTATATGCTTCCATTAGACACAAAACTTTTTTCTCTTTGCCATGACTAAGAAACTTGGTGTAGGTATGCATTTTTCTATACAAAGGACACCTGTAGAAAGCCATGGAGGTGAATAAGACCATGTATTTACCCTTTACTTATGAATTTTATTTCATTTGACTTCATGTAATACAATTATCCAACCTAATAATAATTTTTTTTCCATTTGTTGCTTCTTAGGTGGCAAAAGGCCATTTGCATCTTCAGGCCTGTAGATGTTACTAAAACATTTTAGTGTGTTTTTGAGCATAATTAAGGCATTCAAAAACCTATCTCTCTCTAATATTTTACCTTAATTATTGGTAGAGGTTTTTTTAATGATATTGGATGTAAGATGGGTTAGGTTATATGCTTTAAAACCTTTTGAAAGCATGCTTTGATACACTGATAAGAAGCCCCCTGACCTCTGTTTTGACACTTTAAGGACAATTTTCCTAGAACAGAGCTCCTTGGCTCTTCAACATGATTATACACCTATTTTTCTCAATTTTAACTTGAATTGGTATATTAAGGCTTGGTCATGCATCCCATAGCCTTAAGTGGGTGTTAAGTTTCTTCACCCTCTCTACCTAAGCATTTAAGCACCTTGCTTAGCCACCTATAGGTGGATGCTTTGTAAAACCAAAAATGGGTTAGATATGAGATATTATGAAAACATTCATATACATAAAATTTTTATGCTTATATAAAACCTCCCAATATATGTTTAACAAGATTAAGATGTTGGAACACACATGTCAAGCTTTTCATCCCAATGATGATGTCAACAATGGCTATAGGTGGATGTTTTGACTGTGTGTAGACAATGAGGGTATGAATTATGGTAAAACATGGTGGAAAATGGATTAAAAACAAATAAAAATGAATTTTTCAACCTTAAAATAGATGATCTCCATAAATAAAACTTTGAAACCAGTTTTAAAAATTCCTTTTCCAATTTGAAACCACTTGCACATATTTGGCATAAAGCAAGCATAAGCATCTCATGACTATTTTAGTATGTAAATTGAGCATGTGAAAAAATTAAAACTCATTAAAAATCATATAAATTAACTCCTTATAACTCCTTATGGTTTGAACAACTAGTATACTCTAATTACAACTCTATGGACAAGTTGAACAAGCTCTTACAAGTGACTACAAGTGAAGCCAAACATGAATTTGACAATGGAGGAAGACAAGCTTATGAACTAAAAAAAGGATGAAATGATGGAAAAAAACATGTAATTATTTTAAAATATGAATTTTATGCATGTGGGACATCCTTTTACTTTCACATAAAACCTCTATAAAAGACTAATTTTATGGAACAAGGTAGAAATGATTGTAACTTCACTCCTTCACTCCTCCTTGTAAATTGAGCTAGTTGGCTCATAAAATCAAAAAAAAAAGTTAAAATAATAATGTATGACATGAGGGAATGAATAAAAAATCCTTTTTAACCAATATCATCAAGTGAATTATATATAATTTCACAAACAAGATTAAAACTTGCAAGGTACACATATTAACAAGTGGATTTGAAAGTTCAAATTCTTAGGAATGGTTCATAAAGCTTAGACCAAAATTAATCTATATAAAAACATAAAATTTAATATAAATTAGTGTATAATAAATCCCTAAGATAATTTTTCTTGAAACTCCTTGTGTTGATCGTACCAAGTACAAATCTATAGGTCACTTTTGCTTGCCAAAAAGGTGAAAAGGAGTAGAATAGTTTTGGTATTAAAATGACACTTATAGATAATATAAAATGTGGATAGTATCATGAGGAAGTTTGAGAGTCACATTTAAACCTTTTAAAAGTGGCACACTTCCCAAAGAGGCCATATAAGTACTATTTTCTTCTCCTTTCACTAGAAAATAGCCTTTTCTTCTGCATAACTTGCCATCTTTCAGTTATGTCAGTTACTTAAGACTTTTATGGATACATGGGGAATTAAATCATAGTTTATAACCTTAAAATTTCCCAAAAAACTTGTATCAATCATTAAATAAACCCTTCTGACCCCTAAAATGACTCAAAATGACATGTTAGCTAGTGAAATTCATGACCAAGGCTAATATATCATTTAATAACATTAAATGACCTATGAAACACCTCATGAAAAGATATTATGCTCCAAAAAAATCTATAAAACCATGTTTTTACCTAGGGGTGCCCCAATTTGACCTAAAAGTCAACTTTGGTCAATAGAGACCACTTTGAATCTTGTGTATTACTAGTTAACTTTTACTATTGTATTATGATGTGTTTGTAATAATTATCGAGAATCAATGAAAGTATTATATTTTGAGCTAAATGTGTGTATCATTAACGCTTATAGATATCAATGTATAGGTGTAATTATAACATATTATGTATTCCATCGTATCATCTTTTATATGTACTAGATGTCTTAAACAATTCATCCTCTCTAAATAAACAACATTATTGTATGATCTTAGTGTGTGTGTTATGGTGCTAGTGTGACAATGGTGTTGTGTAACTAAAATTTACTTTTATGGTTGTAAATATTTTTGTGATATACCTCATGTGTGTAAATGTTGTGTGAAGTAACATCCATTCATGAAAATATATAATGTCTAAATGAAACTATTGTTATGTAGTGACATGTTCCTCCACCCATTCCTTTAGTGTTTGCCTTGTGATTTACTCTATGATGTACCCAAGTGCACATATATTTTAAGACTAGTGTTTGGATAGGGATATTCTCAGTGAGGAATGTTAACTAGGCAACAATTTAGGTTATGATTGATCAAACATGGGAGATAAGAATATTTTCATGGGATAATTTTGAGGCACTTGGATGACATGTATGAGGGTTCTCTATTTGTTTCCATTCTTATTTATACTGCAATAGTAATATATGTTGTGGTATCACTATTATAAAGGATGACATTATAATTTTTTTTCTCTTATCTCTTAGAGGTAATCAAATTATTATTTCTCTTACGTCTAAAAGGTAATCGATTTATTTTTATCTTACCTATGAGAGGTAATTAAGTTATTTCATCTTACCTCTAGGAGGTAAGTGAGATATTTCTCTCTTACCTCTAGGAGATAATCAAGACTTATTATTTTTTCCCCTTGGGTGGATTTCTAAGCCACATAGTGTTCATGATGTGATCCATTTTTGACATTGTTTTGAGAAAACTTATTTTGATTTGATTTCTAATTTAAGTTGTTTTGAAACCAACAACACTTTCTTGTTTTTGAAAATTGATAAATTATTCAACCAATCATTCAATTATTTTGTTGAAATTTAAAATTTAAAATTTTGGATTTAAATTTTATTTTTATAGAAATTAGTTTTATTTTTTTATTTGATCAGTTGATTTTTATTTTTTCCTTTTTTTGATTGTACATGTATGTTTCATATATGTTTGTAATGTGTATGACTGGAGCTTTGTGCACATATGGGGGATAAGAAGTAGTTTGAAAAATAGTTATTATGTTGAGATGGGAACTAATATGGGCAAGTTCATGACACCATCCTTCCTACCCACTAAACATGGTGGTTTCATACATGATTTTTATTTTGATGTCTAAGGAAGATTTTTCTAGGAGGTATAATCAAGGATTTTATTGGGAGGTCTAAGAAGGTTATTTGTAGAGTACAATTGTTGGGTTATTTTCCTTTAGTCTAGAATGTCTTTTCCTAGTCACGTGCCTAAGAGAACAAGTATTCTAATGAGCTAGCACATCAACATATCACATGAGAAAAGGTTTTCACATGCTCACCTAAAGTACATAGCTTAAAATTGATTCCTATTGGTTTCATCATGCATTGGTGTATTCATTTAGTTTCTTAAGATAGGGTGCTCTAACAGGGACTTAGTTTAAATTCATACTTAGTTTCATGTCTAACTCTTAATTATTCATTCATTCCCTACTTAACTAATCACAAAAAATAAGCTAGGTGAAAACTAAGAATAAAATAGTAATAATTCCATTGTATTCATAATCAGAGTAAATCAACAAAATAATTTCCTCTCATTGTATACATATGTCATATCTAGGATTACAACAGCTCAAGATTACAATTATCAACCAACACACCAAGTAATAATAGGGGGTATTTATACATGTTTCTACCCCAAGCATTTATTTATAGAATTAATTACATAAATATGACTTAATAATGAGTCATGGGAATACATTACATTAAATTTATAAGGACATGAACCTAACTTCCCTAATATTCTCTCTCTATATTGGATATTCATTGCTGTGTGCCTATCTTCATGTAGATTGTTGCTAGATTCATGCTTGAATTTTCTCTTCTAAAGTCTATGTAAATCAATCCTTAATTATATTCACTTTATTCACCATTGCCTAAGTATTTTACTATTGTTAATGTCCTACATTCTTGATTTTTCCATGTTTCATGTATCTTTGTTCTTCATGACTTGCCTCTTTCATGCCATGGTCTTATATGCCATGCCTCTTCCATGCCTATAATTTTTTCCATGATTTTGTAATGAAAAAGTACTTAATAAAAATATATTCAAAAATTGAGTGCCCAAAATCACCCCACACTAAGCTAATAATTTGTCCTAGACTATGCATTATCGTTCAGTCAGCAAGCTTGTAGGTAAGGTTTTAGGAGAGTTTAAGCCCAATAAAGGTGGAATATCTTTGAAAAAACTCATAAAAAGTACATGAAATTTTGTTTATAGTTTTCTTATAATGTTTTTAAACTAATAAATTTTGTTTTAGTCCTTTAAAATTACTAAAAAAAAGCTATACATGACTATGTTGTTTTTGTAGGCTTAAATGAGGGTTGAAAATTTCAAAACTAAGATATTTTAAAAATGAATTATACAAACTTATTGAAACTTTTTATAAAGGTTAAGGAATATATTTATGAGGTTTTAAAAGTGATTTAATGATTTAGAGGTGATTTTTAATGAATATATTCTCAAAACCCATGATGATAGTCTTGTTGGGAAGTTTAGAAACCCTATTTGACAGTCTAAAAAGAGAGCATAACTTCAAAAGGAATAAGAAGGTTTTGAAATTTTCAAGGAGATAAAATAGTTTGTGTATGAATATTTCAATATGCTTTCAAGATTTATTTACCTTTATACCTCATATTATAGTCATTTGATCAGTTTTGTAGGTCTAGATACAAGGACTAAAAGGTAGAATTCTCTATTCTTTCAAAAAGAATGACAAAGGAGGAAGGTTGAAGTATATAGAAGGAGATATAAAAAATTATAAATCATGGAAGGAAATTTTTTAAGAATAAATATTTTGATATTGAGGTTAAAATACAATGAACAAGGTTTCAAGCATGAAGAACGTGTCAGGACATACCTAGTGTAAGGTAAGAGGACCCTTGTAAGCCTATTTGCATAAGATTAAAATCATTTTGGTGAAGTTTTTAACCAATTTTTAGGTTTAGATAATATTCAAGTAACTAAATTACATTAAATCAAACCAAGAATACTTAGTGTAATATATCTAGAAGATGTATACTTACATCATAATTTCTTAAAATGTGCTTACACAATGAAGTCAAAGACTATAAGCGATATCTAATTGTAGATTGGTAGTAAAGGCTATGACTAACTGTTTATCAAGGGGATTTTTTAGGAATAAGATGACCATTGTACACCACCTTTTCAATTAACTAAAAAAACTCTTGCCCAACCAAAATATGAGGAAAAAATGAAGCAAGTATATGATATTGTATGCGACTTCTTGAAAATTAATGAAAAACTAGTTCAAGTGTTATTTTGGATCACCTTTCCCTTTGTGTTTGTCAAATTTAGGCATCTCAAAATGATGTGGGAATGGAATCTGGAAATAGTGTATATCAAAGTGATAAGAGCATATGTCATCTAAATTGAACTTTTAACCTAAATTTCCTACTTGGATGGAAAAAAATCATCTTTTACCTCTTACAAATCTTGAAAAGTGGGAATGGATTGAGAAAGATTGGGCATCTGTTGTTGGATATTTGGAGGTGGATTACCTTGACTTGGATAAACTAGTGGTATGGGGTATTGGGGAATCTATACCCAATTGCTTTTACCAAGTATGATCACCCATTAATTGGGTTTATATGGATGGTAGGGTACTTGTTTTTGGTATGGTACTTTTTGCTAAAGGAAATATTTAATTGGAGGAAATTATGGCCTGAATAGAAGAAGGTTTGTTGGGGATTAAATGATATTTGTTGGGAATGGAAGGGAAATTATTTTTTAATTGTAAGGATTTGCTATATTTGTTGTTAGTTAGGTGGAATATGTGTTTGTCTTGAAGAGGCATATTATTTACTAGAATCATTGTGTTTAAATAGTAAGAACATGTTGTTGGTTAGACAAAATCTATTGGGGATTAATTACCACTTATTAAAGTGGAGGATTGGCCACCACCTATTGGAGTGGAATATTGGTTATCACTTGTTGAGGTGTAGGATTAGTCTCCACTTGTTGGAGTGGAATATTTGTTTCCACTTATTGAGGTAGAGGATTGGTCACCATCTTTTGGGTTGGAGTATTGTTAGCAACTTGATGTTGCAACTTAGGCACATTTGTAATTATATATTGTAAAGTGTTAAAAATGTTTGAAGAAAGGATTTACTAGTGAGTTGAAGGAATGTTTTGTTGGACTTTGGATAACACTTGATGTGGATTGGGATGTCTTAGTTGAGAATTATCAACCACCAAATATAAATAAATATTAGCCAACATATTAATTTTAGTTATAGGTATGTTAAACAATTTGTGACTAAGGTGTTACTAGGAAAAATATCAATATTAGGTGTTAGATGGACTAATAACTATAGTTGCATTTTAGTTGGTGGACTCAATTATATAAGTGACAAATTTTTAATATATAATGTAGTGAAGGAGTTATCCAAAGTATCAAATACATGCCTAGCTTGTTATATAATAAATTATATTTTTAAAGGTGGGTCAATGAGTTGACCTTTTCCTTTGCTAGACATCACAAGGGATTCATTAGGGGTTTGCACAAAAGTCTAACCTTGGATAGAAGTAGTCTGATTGTCTAGTAATATAAGGGATGCATTTTGAAGAGCTCTATCCAAATAGTGTAAATTATCTGCAATAAATTTAAAACCTATTTCTAACAACCTTATAAGATGTTTTTATTTGTTATCAAAGATATTTCATGTGAATTGGTCCTATCCATATTCCATATTAGATTTCATGTTTAAGGCATATTATTGGTTTTGTCCATGTTCAACATTATATGGTAGAATCATGATGCACATTTGAGATGGTCCATATTCAACACTTGGTGGTATAGATGGGAGGTATTTTTGATGTTGTTTAGGTTCCATATTAGATGTCATGATGGTAAAGTATTGTTTATCTTGTCTTTGGTTAGTATGGAATGGTATATTTGTGAGGTATTGTTGATTTACCTCCTCTTCAACATAATTGTCATATCCCTACCCAATCAATAAAATATCTAGGCATCTAATTGAATTTAGTTACTTGTTGAGATGTTTGGCATTGAAAAATTGCTGATTATGTCTAACTAGCTAGGATGATAACATAGGGAAACTTGGACTTATAGTTGGTTAATTTAATCTATGTGAATTTTCTATCTTAGGTGATTGCGCAAGTGTTGAGCCACTTCTAGGTGTATTTTTACATATTGATTATAAGCACATATTTGGTGCATTATAATCAATACTTTGGTGTGTTTTCCCATTAAACAAAATATAATATTTTTTCTATAATTAAATGACTATTTGTGAAGCAATCTAGGTCAATTAGACCAAAGGTGTCCTTGAGGTGAATATTGTGGAATTATTATTATTAAAATGAAAACTATCATATATTAGACTTCATTTTAAAAATAAAAAATTTACTATCATTAAAAATTGATATTTTTCAAGTCAAAATAAAAATAAGTGCAAAATTATTATTTTCATTATGTATTTCCCATAGTCAACCTGTGGCATGGAGGAGCTACCAAAATGCCATTAGGGAAAATGAGGTACTACAGGCTTCATGGCACTTGACAAGAGCTATAGATGCATGAATATCACTATGGAAAGATAAACACAAACATTTTATTAAGAGGATAGTGTTGGGCTAGATGTGGTGCTACTTTGTGAGAAGGTTTTTGGAAAATTTGGGATTTGTTTAACAACCAGGTATGAGATGCATTTTAGTCTAAAACAACTCAATATGAGTGAGGTCATATTTTTCCTCTTAATGTGAGATTCAATTATAAGATATAATTATACATTGAGCTAGATAAGTCACCCTTTCTATACACAAAAAATATTGCATACTATTTTTATAACATTATGTGTAGTTATTATTGTCCTTGCTAGGATATAGGCCCATATATGTAGAAATAAACATGCATATGTGTTGGCCCTAAAATTTTGGCTAAGAGTTGTTTAATTTTGGTGTAGAACTGACACGATGCTAAAGGACCATGACACATAAGGGCCATGACACATAGATGATAGGTGTAGAAGCACTGTGGCATGGAACTTATAGGGTGAAAGAGGATAACAATGTAGATGATCTAGTGTGAGAGGACCTAGTCAGAGGGGAATGAGTCACAAGGAACCCAAGGACATAAGACTCAAAATAGAAGTAGAATACTAGGGGAGTGCATGGGAAGCAAGAGAAGTAAAAATATTGACTCATACAAGTCACCTTGACCCTATTAATAGGATGTTTTTCACCATCCCACAAGGAGAGGAACACATGGTAGTAAATATATAGCATATAACTAAGATATAGGGGGCACAAAGGCCTAGGTCTTTAGGAAAAACTAAATGTTGAGTGCCATGAATCTCAGTTTGTTGAGAGTTCATTGGCCAATTCTTCATGCTATTGATGATTGTAAACACTTAGTCATGATAAAACAAGTATAAATACCCTTATTGTAAAGTACTATGGGGATAGATTTTGGGATGAAATTGTGATGACAATTTACCATTCTGATGATTAAGTTTAATATATGAGATAGCAGGTTTTATCAACTACTTGTGTTTTTATGAAGAATTATGGTGTATGAGTTAAGTGATTAGACTTAAATATGAGTTTTTCCCTATCATTATTTTATTTTCTAAGTAAAAAATACTAATATAAGATGACAATATTCTATGTAGTGATATTGATCAAACCTAGAACTCAAAAGATCAAAGTAGTCTATCTTTACATTTATATAATCCATATTTAATTTGCATAAAGAGAAGGATATGAAAACATTATTAAAATTGTGCAACAAAACCTTTGGGAACTAGTCTTTCACTATACACTTTGGGTGAGCATGTAAGATCTAAATATTGTGTGAAATGGCCAATGCACTAACTCATTGGGCTAGACTTCAGCATCAAAGCTAGAATTATCAAAGAAACCCCAACATTTTGGTTTTATTACTAGGACCTTAAGCACTTATATTATAGTCATGGAAAATGTTTGAGTGTATTACTCTTGAGAATATAGAAGAATGGATTACCAGTGTTGAAGATAAATTCATAGTACCCTACCTTGAGCCAAAAATCTCTATATGGTAGTGTAGAGAAAAATCTCTACAGTGTATTATATAAAACCTTATTTTCAGAGGTCTTGATTCATTTACATACTTGGTTTTTATCATATGCTTAATGATGATCAAGAAATATTAGAAGGAAATAAGCTTGGATGCTAGAATGACAAAGAGCTTTATCAAAACTTGGAGTTCTATGGATGTGAGCAGTCAATTTTTTATGGAAAGGAGTTCAAAACAAATACATTTTAAAGTATGTTGTAACTACCTATTCATGTCCTAAATAATCCAATTTCTAGTTCTTTTGAGAACCATGTGGTCATTATATTATGCTTTTTGATTTTGAAATCAAAAAACTACTTGTTGATCTTGGACTTGAAACTATACCAATGGAGAGCTAAATCCTCTTGTGCATGAGCCACACATTTAAAAGGGGAGAATAGGAGTTGGTAGAAGATTATGGGTTTAGAATGGTAGCTATCTAGCATGCATTATGGAAATGGAAGTATGATGAATCTTGGTAAAGGATTATAAGAGTTAGCAGCATGGGATGAGACTGAGAGAACTCAAGGAGTGATTTTAGGAGCCACATATAAGTGAAAAAACACATGGACCATATCACTTTTAAGCCACATGCTATGACACTTATATATTATGAAGGAGAAACAAGCTAGATGGTAGGAATCAAGGAACGAAGTCTAAACCAACTAGGCTCCCCCACCATAATATGCACTCCTGCTTTGGAGTCAAACAAAGTACACATACATAATTGGGATATAGGCAATTTAGAATCTGTAGTCATATAAAATGTGACATTTGGTAACTTGATTGTGGCTAATGACACCCAATAGATAGGTCCATCTTGATTTCTCTCATAACCCTCATAGGCATGTTTTCACTAATTCTAAATCATCCATAGCCTCCCAAACTGAACCCTTGCAAACCTAGATTACTATTTCCATTCTTAATCCATCTCCCCAAGTCCTATTAGCCATGGACAATAGTGCCCAAACTTGGACTACAATGCTAAAACCTAGGTTGTCTTATTTTTGGCATTGTTGTCCACGTACATTTTGGCCTCTAATAGTCATATTCTTCCAAATCATTATCCTAATTCATGTTAGCCTAACTTGAATTCATTTAACCCACTATCATTAAATCCCATATAAAAGGCAATTAAAATTTCATTTAGAAGGGTTAACACTCATATACAAGAGAGAATAAAAAATACAAACAAGACCACTCAAGCACTTTCCCCTATTCTCTACATACATCCATCTAATAATATTTCAATATTATCCAAACCTTTACACCAGTCCTTAGCCATTTCAAGTACACCAAATTTCACATTTATTTTCATTTTCATCACATTATTACACCAAGTACTTCAATGGGATAACTACATATAGCTTGATCCCTCCTTGGAGTATTGGTATGTAGAAAATGTGCCCACACATGGGGTGTGAAGTGCATCTAGCATATCATTTACACACTAACCCCTCTTCTCCTTTATCCAAATTTTACATTCAATTTTAAGTACAAAGAGGACCTATGGTATTTAAGACTAAATCATGTACATAATGAGCTTCATGGAATTTTAGGCTTTGATATTTCATAGGCAAGGTCACATAGACCTAATGCACAAAACTCAAAAAGCTTAGATCACTAGGACAACAACACTGAGATAGGACTACAACACTAGAACCTAAGGTGTCCCAATTTTGGTACTCCTATCCAATAAATAGATGAACTCTAGATTCCTATTTGTGACACTCTCCCAAGCCTACACATATATTCTTAAACCCCATCTCAGTTGGAATAACACATATTCATATAAGTTTATTTTTTTTCTCTCATTACTATTTTTAGAAAAGCTCTAATTACAGTCAAATTTCAAAAATTAGTAGCCTAATTATTGTATATTATTACAAATTTTATCTAATCAGACCCATTTATTATTTAGTAATTAAACATATAATTTCCCAAAAATAATAAATCATTTGGTGAACCTGACTTCAAATTTTGCATAAAAACTCTAGAAACCTAGGGTAAATTCCTAACTAATTTTTCCCTTTTTTTTTTTTTTTTTTTTTTTTTTTGAAAATTTTAACTAGAAATTCCTCTCAAATTTTAAAATTTTTTAGTAAATTTTAAAATAAATTTATTTCAAACCCTAGTTGCATCAACTAGCTCCTAGTAATTTTCTAATCATTTTTTGAATTTTTAGTTGAATATTAAAATAAAAAAGCCACTTCAATTTTCAAAAATAATTAGTAAATAATTAAAAAAAATTATTTTTTCCAAACCTTAGTTGCATCTACTAGGTCTCATTAAATCATTAATTTTACATTAAATTTTTGATTTTTCAATTGCATATTTAACTCAAAAATTCAAATTTCAATGTCAAAAATTCATAGTAAAATTTCCACATAATCATTTTTCAAATCCCTAATTGCATGTAGTAGCTTATACTTTGCTTATTGAGGTATCACCTTACATCCATACTCAAATTGCAAAAATGTTGCTCATTTATTTACAAATTTTTCTTACATTTCTTAAAAATAATAAGGAAGCCATAATGGGCCTTATCATGTATATGAATGATGAAGTCTATCATATGTTAGTAAAAAGCTTCATCCTTTGCATTTCATTCTTATGTTTCACTATATGGGATGATATTACAAAATTCATTGCCAAATATGCACAAAATTTCAAAATTCTTTTTGCAAATTCTCTTTTGCTCATACAAAATAATTACCAATTCCATTTTGCTAAATGTATTTGAAATATTATATTATTTCTCAAAAGTTTATAAGCCTTTATGAAAAAATTAATGATCTCTATCCTTTACTTTCTATCACTCTATTGGAAAAAATTTCAAGCTTATCATGCTAAACATGTTAGAAATTTTATGATTCATGTCAAAATTTTCTATGCATTCATGCACAAATTCGTGCTTTCTATCCCTTGCTTTCTATCTCTCATATGGAAATTTTTTCAAGTTTATCATGCTAAACACATTAGAAATGTCATAGCACATGGAAAAGTTCTTTATGCATCAATAAATAAATACATACTCTCTCTCCCTTGATTTCTATCTCTCATGTGGAATGTTCTTTATAAGCATATTGTTATACAACTTATAACTCAAATTACATGCATTTTATCCTACATACATGGTTTCTACCTAGAGGATTTATTGCATAAGCTAAAAACCACATATAAAGTTTCAATGTCATATCTTATGCACATGAAATAGTTTCCTTCTCCTCCTCTCCCTCAAGAGGGTGATATTTACTTTCCCTCTAACCAGGTCTATGCTATCACCCCTCTAAAAGGTGAGGTAGCCTACACTATTGTTCCTAATGCATACATTCAGCCTATAGCTCCTTCAAATCCTCTTTAACATATGTGCTTACATATTACATCAAAAACAACTAGGACTTTCACTTGTAAGGCTCTAAGGGATCACATCACCAATTTGAGCAAGTTAATTTCAGATTTAAGAATAAAAAATCAACTATTACATGAAAAGATCACAACATTGGAAAATTAGATTATAATACAAAAGCCTCAAAGGCACCCTAGTGTCAATCATGTATATGCACCTTCACCTAGTCAATTGGTTGGAAACAATGTTACATATCAAAACAAGAAATCAAAATGAAGTAATTATACAAATAGTGATTTATAAGGCATTAAATGATCAAATAAGAGTTCAAGTGAGGTACTAAGAGAAATGATTAAATTTAATTTGATCAAAATACCTCCTCTACATCCAGTGAGAAGATCTAGATATTATTGTGCATATCATAGAATTCATGGGCATCACACAGATTCATGTTTTGCATTGAAACAACATATACAACAAATAATTTCTCAAGAAGACCCTATACAAGGTAAATTAGTCAAGCAATCCATAGTGACACAAGAACACATTCACAAAGTCTCAAATTAAGAAACAATACAAAAGTGGTTACCAAAGCATAACTCCAAAGAATAAAAGGATCAAAATGAAAAATCAGAGCAAAGAAAAGTACCAGAAGCACATGCAAAGCATGAAAAAGATGAAAATATGCCTCTTCAAAATGAGGCTCAAATTTTAGAGCATTATGGGTTTGGTCAAAAATATCTATAATAGTTTGATTATTAAGGTCAAGGGTTGGGAAAGTAGGCTCAAGACATCACTACTCCTCTTATAGTAGTTGATAATATTTATCACCAATGTTTGGGAATTATTGAACATCCTAAGACAAATCATTCATAGATACAATTTATCAAAGGAAAACATCTAGATACAATACAAGTCAACACTAGCATTCCATTGGTTCAAAATCAAGATGATAATGATGAGTGGAAAAATATAGGTTATCATGATTTTCAAGATATCAACAATGAATCATAATATTCAGAGTCATATTCATGACCATTCCCTCATGCTTCAAAATCATGCATGATTCCTTTATTTGATACAATACACCATGATAGGGAGTCTCCCATGGGATTCAACAATTAGTATGATTTTTTCTGAGCTTACTTGTACATAGTTTGTTATACTTGGTTGTACATAACTTATTTTCAATTAATTTTACATAGTATTCTCATGATTTATTGTACATAGTTAAAATATTCCAAAAATACAAAAATAATATAAAATTACAAAATCCAAAAACATAAAAAATAAAGCATTTCAATTGTATGCATCATCCATATTTTACATTGCTAATATCATGCTAAGACTTACATTTGTTGTTTCATGATATTATATATTGATTTATCTATATTACCATGCTTCACTTGATCTTATTAGAGTGTGTGTAATGATATCTAGCTCTTTTATTGCTTCACTTTACCCATTGAGGGGGCATCCTACTACTACATTCATGACATACTTCGTTATACATACCCATTGAGGGCATTTTCTACATGAATACACCATATAGGTTATGTCATTCCTACACCACACACTCTAGTTATCATATTGACATACATTACTTACTAAGCTTACATAGATCACCATATCAAAACTCACTAGTATCTTGTACTTGTGTATTTCCTATCATATACCTAGTCTTGTACTAACATGTCTTACATACTTTCACTTCTTACTTTGATTAGTTATATGTTATTGCGCTTACAGTATACACATGTTTTCCTTCATTTCTTAGTGTAGATTGATGTGTTTACATTTTCTCATTTCTTGTTCTATGTCTTGTATGTGTTTTAAGATATTTTCCAATGTCCTTTTCTTCTATTCATGTGTGTGCCTTAGGACATTTTCCAATGTCCTTTGTTTGTACTCTTCCATGTGCCTATGGCCCTTATTCTAACCTTGCTTGTTTTAATTTTATGTGTATGTGGAATTTGAACATGCCTTGTATGCTTGATTTCTAGTTTGAGTGACATGTACCCATGTCCCTTGATTGCTTAGCCCCTTGGCCACTCTTTTATTGTTCTTGCTTATTTCTTTATATGCTAGTTTCTTGATTACTTTTCCTATTTGTAATGCCATGATCCATATCATGTATCTCCTTTTTTAATTTGATGCCATGATGGACATCATGCTCCATTCCTCCTTGATAACAACTAAAAACTAAAAACTAACGCTTTTAATTCTAGTTCAGTACATTACACATATTATTACATTATTATATCTATCTAGGCATACCCCTATTGATCTAATAATATCTCAATACAAACCATGCTATATCTTGTTGATTATCATTGTTATATCATGTATATTTCCATTTTAACACACTTTACAGACTCTTTATTCTAAGGGACGTCATTATAACATCTTCATTCCTATCCTCGAAATAGGGGCCAATAAATAGGGGTTTCATCATAGAGATCATAACTCTTAATGGTTGAAAAAGTAGTTTTTAGAACACTCAAAATAGAATCCAAATGTCAGACTAAAAAGAACAAACTAAGCAGACAATAGAGAATTCATAACAATTACTATATTTGGTCTTGGATAATAGTGACAAAGTTGGAATACAATGCTAGACAACACGGTGTCCTATTTTTGACACTCTTATCTAGATAATAGAAAAATTAGTTTTTCCAAAAATAGATAGAAAAGTGAGTTTAGTCACAATTTTGTCAACTCAGTACAGTCCATATTTAGCATGTTTCAATACAATTTTTACTTAGAGAATATAGATATAGGGGGCATCATGCATGGCATGATGGCTCTCACTTTTAGTTTTAGATTAGGCAGTTGATATAACTTCTAGATCATAATCCATGTTCTAGACATCAATGATTAGGGGTAATGTATGTGACACATTGATCCTCCCTTTTTTCTAAGTTTAATTTATTTTCTAAGAATTTTTTAGTATTTGCATGCCTTACTCCATTTATAAGTGGTTGGTATCCTTTCTCAATTTTGGCTTTTATACAGGGTTCACTTCTCAAGTACCCAAGTTCCTGTGTTGGCTTCCACATAAGCCTATTTCACTAGTTTTAGAGTGGCTTTTATACAAACCTAATCACCATCTTTCAAAATGGCCAAGAGTGGCCTAGTTTCTAGCATAATTTGGCTATCCACACTAACATTATCAAATCATAGTATATTCATGGGCTTCAAGAGCCATCTCATATGACATCTATTCCATACCAGTATTACTTCATAGCTTCAATTCATAGGGTAATGATGGAGCCAAAAGACTAGTTAGCCTTTGTATTTTTGAGTCACCTATTCAAAGGGATTGGATACATAGTCCAAACATTGATTGACACACACATAATTCATTATCTTTATTTTGTAGGAAACAATGGAGATAAAGGTTCTACCTTTGCATTCTTGAGCCACTTTTAGGGAATTGAGCACTTAGCTTCATTCATGATATTACTTTTGTATGTTCTTATTTTAGATATAACATATCTAGTAAGGATTGATATACTCTATATTTTTCATTACATATTCACACTTCACACCATATATCTCTATGCACATCCAACATCATAAAACTTCATGAGCTTTACCTTTACATGTAAGTTCAAGTGCAGTTTCTATTTTTCCTTTATACTAGTATTTTGCTTTGTTGCATCACTAGAATAAAGTGGGGGGGTGAATGTAGTCATATAAAATGCAAAATTTGGTAACTTGAGTGTGGTTAATAACACCCAATCCATAGGTCCATTTTTCTTTCTCTCATGACCCTCATAGGCATGATTTCATTGATTCCCAATCATCTGTAGCCTTGAATATTGAAACCTTACAGACCTAGATTTATCTTTCATGCTTAATCCATCTCCACAGGTCCTATTAGCCATAGATAATAGTTCCAAAACTTGGAATACAATGCTTAAACCTCGAGTGTCCTATTTCTAGAGCTATTATCCAAATACTTATCCTAATTCATGTCATCTTAATGCAAATTCATTTAACCCATGATCATTAAATCCTCTATACAAGGCCATTCAAATTCAAATTAAAAGGGTTGACACTCATTTACAAGAAAAAATCAAGAATACAAGCAAGACCACTCAAGTACTTTTCCCTATTCTCTACATACATCCATCCAATAGTATTTCAAGCTTATTTAAACCTTTACACCAGTCCTAGCCATTATAAGTACACCCAGTTTCATATTTATTTACATTTTCATTACACTATTACATCAAAAATTTCAATGGGAAAACCACATATAGCTTGATCCCTCCTTGAAGTATTGGTATGTAGGCAGTGTGCCCACACATGGGGTGTGAAGTACATCTAGCATATCCTTTACACACTAACCCCTCTTCTCCTTTCTCTAGATTTTACATTGAATTTCAAGTATAAAGAGGACCTAGGGTATTCAAGAGTAAATAAAGTACACAATGAGCTATGTGGACTTTTAGGTTTTGATACTTCATAAGTAGATTCATACAGACCTAATGCACAAAACCCAAAAAAGTTAGATTACTAGGAAAACCACCCTAAGATAGGACTAAACACCAAAACATAGGGTGTCCCACTTTTGACACTCCTATCCAATCAAAAAACAAACTCTAGATTCCTATTTGTGACACTCTTCCAACCCTGCACATAGATTTCTAGACCCCATCTCAATTGAAACAACACAAAATTAGATTAGTTTAATTTTTTCTCTCTCACTACTATTTTTAGAGAAACCCTAATTATAGTCAAATCTCACAAATCAGTAGCCTAATTATTATATATTATTACTAATTTTATCTACTCAAACCTATTTATTATTAAGGAATTAAACATCTAATTTCCCAAAAATAATAAATCATTTGTTGAACCCAACTTAATTCAAATTTTACATAAAAACCCTAGAACTTTAGGGTAAATTCCTAATTGATTTTTCCCATAAATTTTTGATTTTTTTCTTGAAAATTTTAAGCAAAAATTACTCTCAAATTTTAAATTTTTGTAGTAAAATTTAAAATAAATTTATTTCAAACCCTAGTTGCATCAATTAGCTCCCAGTAATTTTCCAATCATTTTTTAAATTTTTAGTTGAATGCTAAAATTAGAAAAACACTTCAAATTAAAAAAAAAAAATTAGTAAAAAATAAAAAATATTTACTTTTTCCAAAACCCTAGTTGCATCTACTAGGTCTCATTAAATCATTAATTTTCCATTAAATTTTTGATTTTTTAAATACATATTTAACTCAGAAATTCAAATTTAAGGTAAAAAATTCATAGTAAAATTTCCACATAATCATTGTTCAAATCCCAAGTTGCATGTACTGGCTCCTAATTTGCTTCTTGAGGTATCACCTTACATCCATACTCAAATTGTAAAAATGTTGCTCATTATTTACAATTTTTTCTTACATTTTTTACAAATAATAAGGAAACCATAATGGGCCCTATCATGTACATGAATGATGAAGTCTATCATAAGTTATTACAAAGCTTCATCCTTTGCATTTCATGCTTATATTTCATTATATGGGATAATATTACAAAATTCATTGCCAAATATACAAAACAATTTTAATTTTTTTTTGCATATTCTCTTTTGCTCATACAAAATAATTACCAACTCCATTTTGTTAAGCACATTAAAAATACTATGTTACATCTCAAAAGTTTATATGCCTTTATGCAAATATTCATGATCTCTATCCTTTACTTTATATCACTCATGTGGAATTTTTTTCAAACTTATCATGATAAACATGTTAGAAATGTTATGATTCACGTCAAAATTTTCTATGCATGCATGCACAAATTAATGCTTTCTATCCCTTGATATCTTTTTCTCATATGTAATTTTTTAAAAGTTTATCATGCTAAACACGTTAGAAATGTTATAACACATGGCAAAGTTCTTTATGCATCAATAAATAAATACCTGCTCTCTCTACCTTGCTTGCTATCTCTCATGTGAAATTATATTTATAAACATATTTATATACAACTTATAACTCCAATTACATGAATTTTATCCCACATACATGGTTTCTACCTAGAGGATCCATTGCATAAGCTAACAACAACATGTCAAGTTTCAATGTCATATCTTATGCACAGAAAATAGTTTCATTCTACTCCTCTCCCCCAAGAGGGTGATAGCTACTTTCCCTCTAACTAGGTCCATGCTATCACCCCTCCAAAAGGTGAGGTATCCTACACTATTGTTCTTAATGCATACATTTAGCCTATATCTTCTTCAAATCCTCCTCAACATATGTGCTTATAAGTTCAATCAGAAATAACTAGGGCTTGCACTTGTAAGGCTTTAAGGGATCAGATCACCGATATGATCAAGTTAATTTCAGATTTATAAATGTAAAATCAACTATTACATGAAAAGATCAAAAGATTGGAAAATTATATTATAATACAAAAGCCTTAAAGGCACCCTAGTGTCAATCATGTATATGCACCTTCACCTAGTCAATTGGTTGCAAGTAATGTTACATATCAAAAAAAGAAATCATAATTAAGTAACTCTAAAACTAGTGATTTAAAAGGCATTCAAAGATCAAATAAGAGTTCAAGTGTGGTACTAAGGGAAATGATTAAATATAAGTTGATCAAACTAGCTCTTCTACATCCAGTGAGAAGATCTAGATATTATTGTGCATATCAAAGAATGTATGAACATCACATAAATTCATATTTTGAATTGAAACAAAATATACAAAAAATAATTGCTCAGGAGGACCCTATACAAGGTAAATTAGTCAATCAATCCACAGTGACACAAGAACACATTCACAAAGGGTAAAATTCAGAAATAGTACAAAAGTGGTTACCAAAGCATAACTCAGAATAACAAAATGATCAAAATGAAAAATTAGAGCAAGGAATAGTACCATAGGCATAGGTAAAGAATGAAAAAGATGCAAATATACCTCTCTAAAATGAGGCTCAAATTTCAAAGGAGTATGGGTTGTTCAAAAATATCTACAATAATTTGATTATTAAGGTCAAGGGTTGGGCAAGCAGGCTCAATGCATCACTACTTCTATTCTAGCAGTTGATAATATTTATCACCAATGTTTGGGATTTATTGAAAATCCTAAGGCAAATCATTCATAGATATAATTTAACAAAGGAAAACATCTAGATACAACAAAAGTCAACACTAGCATTCCATTGGTTCAAAATCAAGATGATAATGATGAGTAGAACAATACAGGTTATTATGATTTCCAAAATATCAATAATGAATCAGAATATTTAGATTCATATTTATATCCATTCCCTCATGCTTCAAAATCATGCATGATTTTTTTTTCAATTTAGGACACCATGATAGGGAGTCTCCCATGAGATTCATCAATTAATATCATTTTTTCTCAACTTACTTGTACATAGTTTCTTATGCTTTCTTGTACATAACTTATTTTCAATTACTTATAAATAGTCTTCTCATGATTGATTGTACATAGTTAAAATATTTCAAAAATATAAAAAAAATTTAACATTTCAAACTAAAAAAACATTCAAATATAAAAAACCATCAAAAACATTTTGATTATATGTATCATCCATGTTTTACATTGATAATATCATGTTAGGACTTACATTTGTTATTTCATGATATTGTATGTTGATTTATCTATATTACCATGCTTCACTTGATATTCTTGGAGTGTGTGTAGTGATATCCAACTATTTGATTGCTTCACTCTACCCATTGAGGGGGCATCCTACATCTACATTCAAGACATACTTCAATATACATACCCACTGGGGGCATATTCTACATGACTACACCATTCAGGTTATGTCATTCCTACACCACACACTCTATTTATCATATTGACATACATTACTTACTAATCTTACATAGATTACCATATCGACACTCACTAGTATCTTGCACTTATGTATTTCCTATCATATACCTAGTCTTGTACTAACATGTCTTCATACTTTCACTTTTTTGCTTTGATTAGTTATATGTGATTACACTTACAATATATACATGTTTTCCTTTATTGCTTAGCATATTGTTGTAAGGTGAGTTCAAATAATTTCAATGGTGAAATGATAATAGTGTTTCAACTTGGTAGGGGCCCAAAACCATTGCTATTATACCTCAAGCTCATTTGTGATCTCTAAATACTGCTTAGGTTTAATTGTTATTCCATATAGTAGGGGTGGATTGGGGATCCTAGATTTTTACCATGGAAAGTGCACTTAAAGGGATAGTCACTCATGGAATTTTTATAGAAGTTGAAGGCATATATTTTATGAACATTGGGTAAGAAGTTAAGGAGTTTTTGCATCCTCTTCATCTACATAGGAAATCTTGAGACTGTTGATTTTTAAGGGAATTTGATTCCATTGTAAGAACCAACTAGTTGTTATATTCTCTAAATTTATATAGCATCCTTATATGTTGATTGTATCATGGAATTCATTCATTTGAGCTCATATTCCATGTTAATATCCTTGACTATTTCCTATGTATGGTCTCCAGACTAGTCTTTGCAAGAATCAAGTTTTGGGAGCTTTTGTTAGTGGTTGTAATCAAGGTTTCATGGTTACATAGATGTGTCATGGTCCCCAATACCTTCCCACCTCACTTAAAATTAAAATGATCCTAATTTTTCCTTAGAACACTCCATGAAAACCCATCTGTATATGATTGAAAGACACTATAGAATGGACTGTGTATATGGCCCATCAACATCTACAAGATTCCAATGTGTCTTATGTGATATGAAGGAGGTGGTGATATGGTAGTGAGTTTCATTCATTATTTGAGACATATTACAAATCCTCCATATGGTGTCACAACCCTTGTAGACCCCCTTGTATGCATGTATCAGACTCAATCACATTTTTATGAAAGTTAAGGTTTCTTCATAGATTTTATTGTATTTTTAGGAATACTATGTTTTATTAAAAGATTAAAAACACCTTATTTTTGCCTTAGAATATTTATGATTACCTTTATATGCATTATGTTATCCTTAGGGTATACTTGGGTTGGTCCCATGTCTTGTATGTGTTTTAAGACATTTGTCAATGTCCTTGGTTTGTACTCTTCCATGTGCCTATGGCCCTTGTGAAAAGCTTGCTTGTTTTAATTGTATGTGTATGTGCCATTTTAACATGGCTTGTATGCTTAATTTCTATTTTGATTATTTATTTATATGCTAGTTGCCCGATTAATTTTCCTATTTGTAATGCCATGATCCATATCATGTATCTCCTTATTTTATTATATGTCATGATGGACATTATGCTCCATTCCTCCTTGCTAACAACTAACAACTAATAACTAATAACTAAAAAATAACAACTAATAAATAATACTTTCAATTCTAGTTTAGTACATTACACATGTTATTATATTATTATATCTATTTAGGCATACCGTTGTTGATTTAACAATCTCTCAATACAAACCATGATATATTTTGAGATATCTTGTTGATTATCATTGTTATATCATGCATATTTCTATCTTCACATACTTGCATGACTCTTTACTTTGAGGGAAGTCATTACAACATCTTCATTCCTAGCATCAAAAGAAGGGGAAATAAATAGGGGTTTTATCATAGAGATTAAAGCTCTTTATGATAAAAAAACTAGTTTTTAGAACACTCAAAAAAGAATCTAGACATCAGACTAGGTAGATAATCAAAAATCCATAACAATTACCATATTTAGCCCTAGACAATAGTGCCAAAGTTGGACTACAATGCTAGATAATAGGGTGTCCTATTTTTGGAACTCCTATCTAGACAATAAAATAATCAATTTTTCTAGAAATGAACAAAAAAGTGAGTTTAGCCATAGGTTTGTTAGCTTAATACAATCCATATTCATCATGTTTTGGTACAATTTTTGCTTAGAGAATATAAATATAGGAGGCATCATGCACAACATGATGGATCTCACTTTCAGTTTTAGATTAGGCAATAAATATAACTTCTAGATCAAAATCCATGTTTTAAACACTAGTGATTGGGGGAAGTGTGTGCAAAATATTGATCCTTCCCTTTTTTTGATTTTAATTTATTTTTCAATCATTTCTTAGTAGTTTCATGCCTTACTCCATTTTTAGGTGGTTGGTATCCTTTTTTGAGTTTAGCTTTCATACAAGCTTAACTTCCCAAGTACCTAATTTGGCTTCCACATAAGCCTATTGCACTAGTTTCAAAGTGGTTTTTATACAAGCCTAATCTCCATCTTTTGAAATGGCCAAGAGCGGCCTAGTTTCTAGCATACATTTGGATATCCATGTGCCAACTTTATTAGATCATAGTATATTCATGGGATTTAAGAGCCATCTCATATGACATTTATTCCATACTAGTATTACTTCATAGCTTCAATTTATGGGGCAATGATGGAGCCAAAGGACTAACTAGCCTTTGCATTCTTGAGCCACCTATTTAGAGGGATTGGACACATAGTCCAAACATTGATTAACACACACATGATTCATTACCTTAATTTAGTAGGTGAAGATAGATCTAAAGTTCCTACCTTTTCATTCTTGATCCACTTCTAGGGAATTGATAACTCATCTTCATTCATGATATTAATTTTGGTAAAAAACACACCTAACACAATCCAACATCACAATAGGTTTTGTATTAGTTTTTGTACCCAATGAGGTGTATTCATTCCTTTCACTTCCTCTCGTTCTTATCCAAATTTTTTACATTATTATTTTAGATATAGTGTATCTAGTAGGGACTAATCTAATCTATGTTTTTTATTACATATTCACACTTCACATCGTGCTCTCTACATGCATCCAACATCATATAAATTTATGAGCTTCACCTTTATAGGTAAGTTCAAGTAAAATTTATATTTTTCATTTATCCTAGTATTTTGCTTTGATACATCACTAGAATAAATGGTAGGGGGGTGAATGAAGTCATATAAAATGCAAAATTTGGTAACTTGAGTGTGGCTAATGACATCCAATCCATAGGTCCATTTTTCTTTCTCTCATGACCCTCATAGGCATGTTTTCACTGATTCCCAGTCATCTATAGCCTCCTAAACTAAACCCTTATAGGCCTAGATTTTTCTTTCCATGCTTAATCCATCTCCCTAGGTCCTGTTATCCATGGAAAATAGTATCCAAACATAGACTACAACACTGAAACCTAGGGTGTCCTATTTTTGGTGTTGTTCTCCAAGTATATTTTAGCCTCTAATAGTCATATTCTTCCAAATATTTATCCTAATTCATGTCAACTTAATGTGAATTCATTTAACCCAAGATCATTAAAGCCCCTATAGAAGGCTATTAAAAGTCCAATTAGAAGGGTTGGAACTCATTTACAAGAGATAATAAAGAATACAAGTAAGACCACTCAAGCACTTTTCCCTATTCTCACCATATAGCCATCTAATAGTATTTCAATCTTATTCAAACCTTTACACTAGTCCCTAGCCATTCCAAGTACACCTAGTTTCATATTTATTTGCATTTTCATCACACTATTACACTAAGCACTTAAATGGAAAAAATAAATATAGTTTGATCCCTCCTCGAAGTATTCTTATGTAGGTAGCATACCCACACATAGGGTGTGAAGTGCATCCAATTTATCCTTTACAGACTAACTAGTAAGACTGTGGAAGCACCATTGATTACCATGTACAAAAAACTAAACATGAAATTTAACCAGAATGCACAAGTAACTAGAATTTAGAAATAACAAAAAATATGAAAGACAATACCCAATTGTATTAATACTCTTCTAGAAGGAAATACAACAAAGAAGATTACCACAGTCTTCTTCCTTACACACCTCTAGGGCTCCCACACCTCTAGGGCATAAACAATAAATCTCTTCAAGAGCTCACTCTCTCTCTTATGGTCCCAACACACAACTCAAACACAGAGTTGGTGTTCACCTCCAACCAGTCAGTATCACTACTGCCAGTACCACCAGTCAGTATCACTACTACCAGTACACAAGTGCTCCATGCACTCCAAATCTGAGTACTCCACACACTCCAAGTACTCAATGTACTCCAAGTAGATCTCCCTGATCTTGCTACCTATTGTGTTGCCCATCTCCTTTGACCTTGGTATCCTACAGATCCACCTTATACCTTGCACACATAAACACCTGCAAATCAATTGATCATACTTACCATGTAGATCTCTCTACACCCTGAAGAACCTTTGTCCTTGCCTCACCAAGTCCTTATTATTCTTCAACTAGTACCTTGGTGGATCTTCTCCCAAAACTTGCACAACTTGAAGCTCTACTTGATCATACACACTCGACACCCCTATGGAACTAGGAGGAACACACCTTGCTCTCTTCCCTCTAAAGGATCTAACCTTGCTCAACTCAAACTAGAACAAATTATAATACAACCCATGAGTCTATTAAATATATCTCATGAAAACAATAATTAGATATTTAATTACAATAATTAGATCTGTAGCTCAAGACTAAAATTAGCCTTCTACATGCAAACAACTGGTTCATTAACAAACTATTCATGCAATCGATAGTTCCAGAACTGCATAGGCAACCAACGTCAGTCCTTGTCTAGCTAGAGATGACTAACGTCAACTGATCCCTGACTAATGTTGGTTTGCTCTGCACTAGATATGACTTACATCGATTGATCAGACTGATGCCAATTTCTCTACAAATCAGCAACCTCTCAACAACCTCCTCCATGTTTGCATCAGTGAAGCTTTTAGCTCCACAACATAAAAATCTCCCACTTGGAGATAAATAGCTACATTGTACCTATACCTGTACCCCATCTAATCTATTTCTTGGCTTGTATCCCTCTTCAAGATCAATCTTGAAGACCACCCACCACACAACTTGTGGTGCACCTCTTATCATCCAAGTAACCTGCCACATCCACATCTACAAACCCATTTAGAAAATAACTTGACCCTGCATAGCATGTCGACCTACTACTAGTCCCTCTCAAATATTTGAGAACCCACTGAACCACTTTCCAGTGCTTCCTTCCTAGATTGGCCACAAACTTTTTGACAACACCCACTGCTTGGGCAAACTCAGGTCTATACTAGACCTCATGTGATTTTGGACACTGAACTATCCAGCCCTTGGTATGCTCCAATTCTACATCTTGCATATTGAACCTCACCAACACCTGATTCACATCAGCTCCCACTAGAGACAAAATCAACCTGTGATTTTCCATGTCTCTCATGCCAAAGAATTTTGCTGCTCCCAAATCCTTCATGGCAAACCACTAAACTAACCTTACCTTTAGCTCAGTAAAACCCTGTATGTCTGAACCTGCAACAAGCTCATCCTCCACATATAATAACAGGATAATGTAGCAACCATCATCCACCTAGTAAGATAAACACAATGGTTATAATGACACTAATTAAAGCCCTGCTTTGTCATCCACCTGTCAAACTTGTACCACTATCTTGCAGCTTCCTCAAGACCATATGACATGGCCTTCCATCTCAAGTATCCATTCTCTCTATTCTTTAACCAATGTATCCATTCATCTCTCAGTGCTTTTATCCTGGTTGGTAACTCTACCAAATCTCCTGTTTGGTTCTTCTCCAAAGAATTCATGCCATGCTCCCACAGTTTCCTAGATTCTTCCTGCTCTGCAGTGAACAACTAGTATAAAGATGAGGAACAATGAATTTGAGGCTTACTTACACTTTCAGTCCTCCCCATGGGTGTTTGAGACTCCTTAATAGCTTGTTATCTACCCAAAATCCATTCCAATGACTGGCCTCAATCACCACACAGTCTACATCTGATCGACACCAATTTCATGCAACTATCCATGTTGTCGATGCCGGTTATCCTACCGACATTAGTCTCCACCTACCTAACACCACTGACTTTGCCTGTCTACACATGACTGATGTTAGTGCCTATCTATTCAATGCCAGTTTTCCTAACCAACACCGGTACCTGTGTTTGCCTGTGAGTGATGACTTTTTACCCGCGAGCTCTCTTTGGATCAAAACCCTATCCAAACTACCCTGCTTAGAGTTATCCAGTCCCAGCTGCTGATCTCTATCCATCATCTCCTCTAAGAACACCAAGGATTTCTAGTTCTTAAGTCTATCAAACACATCTGACTTCCTCTTAAGAACATGCATCTCCTTCTTGCTCATGTGACCATGCCTACAAAGCCACGTCCTTACAATAGAAGAAGAATCAGTAATACAAGCAAGTAGATAAAGAGTACCTACTTTCTTACCACCATCTAATTCAAGTGCATCCACTGTGAGAGTTCCTATGCATCTCTCATCACCCAACTTTCCTAAAGAAATTAGCCACATCTTTAAGACTGGGACCTGCATGACCTTCTTCAACACCCATGTGTTGGCCACCTGCAATTTCAGCAACACTTCCCCTTTGCCAATACTTTGACAAGGCTCACCA
The DNA here is from genome assembly GCA_037957365.1 of Torreya grandis. NCBI lineage: Eukaryota > Viridiplantae > Streptophyta > Pinopsida > Cupressales > Taxaceae > Torreya > Torreya grandis. The sequence continues at coordinate 1,061,345 of JARHVA010003065.1, forward strand.
ACCCCTCTATATGGGGCTGCATGGAAAGAGGCAATAGAATCTATAAACCAAGATTCTACTTTATCCAAGGAACATCCCAGAGCATCCTGTACAACAACACCTACAACATCTGCTTCTTTAGTTCCTTCATGTTGATCTTCTACCAACCAACAATATTTCCTTACCTACTCTTTCTTTCCATAACACTATAATAGACCATTCATGATTTTCAATTCCTCCATTTTTAGCTTACTTTCTTCTTCCATTGCTATACTCCCACTCAATCAAAAACCCCTGAGAGTGACCTATAATCAAACCCAAACCTGCTCCCTGCAACCTTAGCTCTGATACCACTTGTCAGGAATCTAGAACAACAAACATGCTCTGATACCAACTGTTAGGACCGTGGAAGCACCATTAATTACCATGTACAAGAAACTAAACATGAAATTTAAGAAGAATGCACAAGTAACTAGATTTCAAAAATAACACAAAATATGAGAGACAATACCCAATTGTATTAATACTCTTCCAAAAGGAAATACAACAAAGAAGATTGCCATAGTCTTCTTCCTTACACACCTCTAGGGCTCCCACACCTCTAGGGCATAAACAATAAATATCTTTAAGAGCTCACTCTCTCTCTTACGATCCCAACACACAACTCAAACATAGAGTTGGTGTTCACCTCCATCTAGTCAGTATCACTACTGCCAGTACCACTAGTCAGTATCACTACTACCAGTACACAAGTGCTCCATGCACTCCAAATCTGAGTACTCCACACACTCCAAGTACTCAACATACTCCAAGTAGATCTCACTAATCTTGCTACCTATTGTTTTTCCCATCTCCTTTGACCTTGCTATCCTATAGATCCACCTTAGACCTTGCACACACAAACACCTGCAAATCAACTGATCATACTTACCATGTAGATCTCTCTACACCCTGAAGAACCCTTGTCTTTGCCTCACCAAGTCCTTATGATTCTTCAACCAGCACCTCGATGGATCTTCTCCCAAAACTTGCACAACTTGTAGCTCTACTTGATCATACACACTCAACACCCCTGTGGAACTAGGAGGAACATACCTTGCTCTCTTCCCTCTGAAGGAGCTAACCTTGCTCAACTAAAACTTGAAAAAATTATAATACAGCCCATGAGTCTATTAAATAGATCTCATGCAAACAATAATTAGACATCTAATTACAATAATTAGATCCATAGCTGAAGACTAAAATTAGCCTTCTACATGCAAACAACCGGTTCGTTAACAAACTATTTGTGCAACTGACAGTTCCATAACTGCACAGGTGATCAACGTCAGTCCCTATCTAGCTAGAGATGACTGACATTGGCTGATACCTAATCGATGTTAGTTTACTGTACACTGGATATGACCGACGTTGGTTGATCAGATCGATGCTGGTTGCTTTGCAACTTAGCAACCTCTCAACAACCTCGTCCATGTTTGCATCAGTGAAGCTTTTAGCTCCACAACCTAACACTAACACCTCTTCTCCTTTCTCCAAATTTTACATTAAACTTCAAGTACAAAGAGGACCTAGGGTATTAAATTATAAATTAGGTACATAATGAGCTCTATAGACTTTTAAGCTTTGATATTTCATAGGCAAGGTCACACAGACCTAATGCAAAAAACCCAAAAAGCTTATATCACCAAGACAATAACATTGAGGTAGGACTATAATGCTAAAACCTAAAGTGTCCCACTTTTAACACTTCTATCTAATCAAGAAATGAACTCTAGATTTATATTTGTGATAGTCTCTGAAGCCTACTTTTTAGATCCCATCTCAGTTAGAACAACATAAAATTAGATAAGTTTAATTTTTTATCTCTCACTACTATTTTTAGAAAATCCCTAATTACAGTCAAATTTCATAAATGCATAGCTTAGTTATTTTATATTATTTACTAATTTTATATAGTTAGACCTATTTATTATCTAGGAATTAAACATCTAATTTCACAAAAATAATAAAATAGAATTAGAGACTAAACTGGTAAGGGATACTGAAGCTAAGCCTTTTGACACTCATTTAAAATTAACACTTTCTTTCCCTCTTTAAGAGAATTCTATGGCACAACTTGGGATGTCTAGTGGACCAAGCCTACAAGGATATAATATAGACCTCAATTTGAGTAATCAATTGGTTACCATGCCTCATATCATAAGCACTATTGTTGGAGGCACTGGAGGTGGACTAAGAGGTAGTATAATATGTAACAAACTTCCTCCTCAAGGGACCAAGGCTAGAGGTTCCCAACACCTGCCCATTCAAATAACTCAACTAAATATGGTGTATTATGAAATGACATTACACTTACTAGAATATCGAGGTATGGAGAATGTAGTTGAGCATGTCCATAAATGTGTAATAATTTGGAGGGTGTGAGTTATTACCTCCTCTAAGTATAAGGCCACATAGTTTAAAATTATTATTTTAGATCATGCACACAAATGGTATCTAAAGTTTGACCCTTAACAAATGTTGGTTGACTATGATAAAATTAAGATAGCCTTCCTTTAAAAATTTGACATTCCTAAATTTGAGCAATAAAACATAACAACACTGAAGGATATAAAGCAAGGACTTACTGAGAGTGTACATGGGTATGATGTAAGGTTTAAAACCTTGTTTTATAAATTTTCATTTCTTAACATACACAATGGTTTGTGGGAGGATTGTTACTACCCTTCCATCAAACCTTGTCATAGTGGACCTTCACTAGTTTGCATGATGTTTTAGAAGCTACACTTCATGTTGAGGTAGTTGGAAGCATTGATACTAGGATCATTCCATTTATGGAGACATAAATAGACTCAATTCCATCATAGATTGAGAAGTTGATAGCTAATAATGCACTTAAAACACGTAGTGGTGTTTGGTATACAGACTACAAATTTGAAGTGCATACATGAAGTAATAATCCATGTAAGAACATTTATGTAGTACTTAAAAAGACATGAAATTTGTCATGATGAACATGATGTATTATCTTGTTCTCTTTTGTAGTGAGTTACACATACTAAGGCGTCTGAATATTACAAGATTTTTGATGCTTATAATCATGACACTAATGACTATAATTTAATTAGTGACATCCATGATGTTCAAGTGTATGACATGCACCAAACCTCAGTAAAAAATAATTAATAGAATGATGGATACCATGGATGAAGAAGAGGGTGAGGACAAAGAGGTGGTCATTTCCCACCTAGAAACTATTACAAATGTGGATCTTTAGATTGATATCAAAAGGATTGCTTAGATTACTCAAAATGTCCTTTCTATAAAAATGACCATTGATTGGAAGAGTGTCCTAAATTATAAGTGGATATAAATAAGAATCAAAATGAAAAATGTGTCAAGATTATTTTAATCAATAAACTACATTGGTTTGAATGCCCAACCATCCCTATAGTTTAATAGGTAAACACTACCACTCATAGTGGGGGACAACCCTAGTCTACATCTAATCCCATCGAGAAAGTGCAATGGGAAGAACCAAGAACAAGAAAGTATCTTGATTTTATATAATAGAAGGATGTCCTCTAAGATATGATGACACTAGTATGAGAACTTTAGGGAGAGATCTAGTTACTAAAATACAAAGACATAAAATAGAATGCTATTATGTAAAGGGAAGCTGAATTCAACATGTGGTGTGTGATGACTTTCAAGAGCTATGGAAGCACATGATTGATGAGGAAATTATTCAAAAACTAAGTGTTTAGCTTAATAATTAGCCCAAATACCAAATGAGGTTCAACCTCAAGTCACTAGGTAGAGTGAAGATCACCATTTAAAACATGCTCGATGATAGGACACTCCTAGTTCCTATGCTCCCTTAGAAGATAAACAACTATTGGTTAATGCTACCATCGATGGATGGGTAAAATAGGACAAATTAGTAGACACTAACACAATTCAATGTCCTCACCAAGGATTCTTGGCAAAATATGGCCAGTCTAGCACTATGACCTTCACCTTATGTCTTATTTATGGAAAATAAGACTTGCATGTTACCTATTGAGGTCCTTAAGAATACAAAATTTGACATAATTAGGGTACCATTCAAAGTAGATTTTAAGGTTTTGGAGATAGCTGATGCTGATGTTTACCCATCAATATTTAGAATACCTTGGTGTTATGAGAATAATGCAAAATTGAGCTTCAAGAAGCACTACATTAATTTTAAACATATTGATCAATGTGTTGTAATACCACTAGATCAAGTACAAGGGACCCATTAAATAGAGCCTATCAATGTTGATGAAGATATAAACCATATATATAATGTGAATATAAGGAATGATGAGTAAAGAGATCCCACTCTAAAATACCTTGGTGTTATGAGAAAAATGCAAAATTGAGCTTCAAGAAGCACTAAATTAATTTTAAATATACTGATCAATGTGTTGTAATACCACTAGATCAAGTACAAGGGACCCATTAAATAGAGCCTATAAATGTTGATGAAGATATAAACCATATATATAATTTGACTATAAGGAATGATGAATAAAGAGATCCCACTCTAAATGTCATTCTTTGATGGTCATATGCTCAATCCCTTTCTAACATTATAAGTAATGCATGTAATTATTGGGATCATGGTGACTAAGACCTCACTAGTAGATTATGTAGTACCATAAACAACTAGGATAATGTTCCATGATATTTTAATAGATGACATAGGTTCATTCACCTTATCACTAACCAAGTCATGAGGGAACCTATCATAGAGACACCGCTTGAAATACTTGATGAGGCTCTAAAGTTACATGGGAAGATAAAAGTCCAAGCCTTCATTTAATGCCTTGAAGAGTATTACCACATTGATGAAGATCATTGAATAAATATAACAAGTTAGTGATGATGCAAAAGCATTTAATATAATGGATGTTCAAGACAATTATTATAAAAATGATGAAAAGGAAAAATGCATTAGAGAAAAGGTTCAAAGAATTTATATTGGACTACATAGGATGTCATTAGATTAAAAATTTAGAGTTAATCTAAATTTAAAAATAATATTAAAGAGAAAAAAATACTATAATGGTCTATAATGGTTTGGTAGAGATATTCTTCCTTTGAATTCTTCAAAGAGATAAAAAATGCTATCTGCATCTCGCTGGAGTGATAAAAAATTCTGGTTGCAGTGTGTCTATATTTATTTTGGAATGATATATATATATAATTAATATTATTTAATATATTTTTATATTTCATATTATTTCACATGAAGATATTAAATAAAAATGAGTTTTAACTATTAAAATGTAATATCAAGAGCAATAGTGATAATAGCCACCACAAAAAATGATTATTCATTAAGGCTTCATAAATCTAGTGCTTTATAAATTTATTAATATTTTATTATTATGTTTTTAAGTTTATTGATATTTATAAAATGAGAATTTATAAAATAATTTATTAAATATAATTTGATTATAATAACATGTGTATGCATTTAAATTTGTTCATTTTTACCAATTTGCTAATTTGTTAATCTTTGGTTCATCTATTTGATGGAACAACTACACAATAGTGGCAAACCCATTGTGAATGACTCCTCCAGTGGGATCAATTATGCTCAAAATTACACCATTATTTATCATGATAACAAATTAAAGGGAGTAATTAGTTATAATAGAGTACAATCACCTGAGACCCACATCCAAGCTTGTGAAACAATGTGGCAAGATGATGAGTCCTACTTACCATAATATTTATGGGTGCATGAATTATATGGAACTTAAAAAATTTGGGTATGAGTGTTTCTATATGATATTCTCTTTTTACATTCAAAAGATCGAAGTAAGAAACTGAGAGATATGGTCTAAGGCTTGTATGTACCTGGATGAAGTCGTGCACACCATTATCCAGATGTTGTGAGAACTCCTCTTTGGTTGTGGAGGATGACACCTGCAAGAGAAAGAAACTAAGACAAAGAAGGCATTAGATGAGGAGATGGTGGGTTGTCAAGCAAAAGCTTGATCCCAAAAGTACAAAGACTTCCTTAAGGGATGTCAACCCACTAATTGATAAAAATAATGTCTAATAAAAGGTAGAATGATAAAAGACTAAAATGATTAAAAACTGAAACAAAAATAGGAGCAAATGCTTACCTGAATGCTGCTGGCGATCTGATCACAATCGCTGGCATCAGTGGTCTTACCAGCATCGGTTGTTAATGTATGCCAACGTCGGTTAGTCTACCGATGTCAGTGGGGGCAATAGTCTCTGTGGCCATCGTCGGTTGGGGCAGTAGTCTTAAACAGAGTCAGGACAAGTCTGTGGTCTGTGGACAGGTCTTGAGTCGTGTTGAGTGGTCTGAAAGGGGTCTGGGTCTGGTTGGGGGTAGTCTAAGAGTCTATGCAGAGATGCAGGGGAGTTAAATGGATAGAATATGAAATTGATAGAAGGGTAGAGGAGGTCTTCCAGCCTCTCTGAGAAGAGTAGGTCGGGTCTGTGGTCTAGTTGATAGTCTGGTCTAGGGTCTGGGAAGGGCAGGTCGGGTCTATGGTCTAGTTGATAGTCTGGTCTTGGGGAGATATTATTCAGAAGAAAATAACTGAGAACATAATGAAAACACAGACAAAAAACATACCCGTGTCTTGCTAAACGAGTGCCTACTGATGTTTGTACCTATTGTTGGTGTAGAAGACTGATGCAGAATCCTTGCTATTGTTATAGCTTACTATGGGTGCTAGAGAAAAAATATCAGAGAGGTCTGATTCACATTTAGGTTCTTGGTTTGAAAGATTGATTGATGATTGATGATGCCAGGCTAGCTAAGAGAGAGGACCCAATAACAGACGAAATATCATTATGAAGGGAATTGATGCCGGTAATATCGCTGACGTCGGTTGATAGGTGACCGACGTCAGCAGCTAGAAGGTAGGAAAAAGGCTAAAAATAGCCTTTTATCCATTTTCCCAACTACCGGGTTAAAGTGTCAGGGAGAAAAATGGTTGAAGGGAGTGTTTATGGGCATGGGAGGAAGTGTTAGGGGTGTGTTTAGGTAATTAGGGTTTTAACAAGGGGTGAGGTGGCAAAAGGGGGTAATTAAATTAAATTAATTGTTTTATTTAATAATGGAGGGGACGAGGGTTAGGAATGGACAAAGAGGACCAAGGGGGAGGACAACCAAATGGGTAGACACAATTTTGATGTCTACAATGAGCATGGTACATTAATGAAGAGGGACACATGGGTATCAAGTTTTGGCATCTACTGAAGGAGAACATGAATTAAACACTATCTTATTCTTCACCAGAGATGGATTTATGCCTCACATTCCAAGCCATGCATGAAGTAGTAGTAGGTAACCCATTTCCCATAGAATAACACCTAAAAATTATCCATCAGGACCTTGAAGAGACCCTACACCTATTCCACAAACCATTGAAATACCTAGTTCCTGCACCTAGACCAGTCCTGTATTAGAATCGACTTGAAGAAATTCTAGGGAAATAAAAGCTCATGTTACAAGTGGAAAAAGGTGAAGGATCCACTCCACTCATCCCAATGTCCAACCAATTAGATATTCCTATAGATTTTGGCACAATAACTATTTAGGACATAGGTTCCAATATGGATAACCCCTATCATGGGCCTATTTATACTATTTAGTGTAGCCTCAGCTCATAATAAGAACCAAAGATGGATACATTAGGATACTATTTTACTAACATAAAGATTTCAATTTTTTTTGAATTTATAAAAAAATGTTAGGATGTCTTCCCATGAAACTATAGTGAAATGAAGGGATTCCACTCATCCTTGGGGAAGATGTATATCAAGCTAGTTGATGGCACTCAACCAATTATAAAATGCCCATATAGGATGAATCCTAACCTCTAGGCACCTGTCATAGAAGAAATTGATAGTATGTTGTGTACTAGAGTAATCAACCCCATTGGCAAATCTAAGTGGGTCAGTCCCATGGTGATTAGTATCAAGAAGGATGGATGCATCTATATCTATGTGGACTATCGAGTACTTAATACATCCTATGTAATTGATCCCTTTCTAACACCATTCACAGAGGAGATCCTTAAAGGTGTTGTTGGATGTGAGGTATATACCTTCATAGATGGCTTTTCAAGGTATCATCAAGTCCAAATAGCTGAAGAAGACCAACCCAAAAAAACATTCATGACTTAATGGGGATCATTTGTGTATATTGTTATGCCCTTTAGGTTAAAAAATGCCCCAATAGTGTTTTCACAAATAGCAATTTAAGCCTTTAAGGACTTCATCCACAAATTCCTTCAAGTTTATTTGGATGATTGGATAGTATATGGTTTGGTTAAAGACCATTGGGCTAACTTTAGACTTTTTCTTGAGCACTGTTATGTCTTAAAAATCTCATTAAACTTAAATAAGTGCCTATTTTTGACACCTTTTAGTGTGTTCTAAGATATATTATTTATAAGGAATTTTTTTTTATAGACCTGATGAAGGTATCTATTATTATCTACCTCCCAACACCCAAGACTTAGTGTGAGGTCCACACTTTTTTGGGCCATACTGGTTATTATATAAATTTCATCTATGGATATGCAAAAAAAAATTTCACCCTTGGAGGAACTTTTAAATTAGAACGAGAATTTCATATGGACTTGCTCTTGTAAAGAGGCATTTTAAACATTAAAGGAAAAGCTAGTCATTGCTCCTATCCTCCAGTTCCCTTATTAGACAAAACCATTTCATGTCCATGTTAATGCATCTAGCATGGCCATTCGTACAATCCTTGTGAAACTAGGGGAAGGTCACTTGGATCATCAAATCTAATTTGTTAGTAGGAAGCTCACACCAACTAAAAGAATCTATACCACTATGGAGCGTGAATCATTATTGATGGTCTACACTTTATATAAATTTAGATAATACTGATTAGCCACTCCTTTTATTTTCTATATAGATCATGAGGCTTTGAAGTACCTTTATAATAAACCTGTACTACATGGATGAATCTATTGCTGGATTGTGTTGTTTTAAGAGTTCTAATTTTTAGTTATGGTGAAACTTGGGAAGGCCAATTTTGGACTTGACCACTTATCATGGATTGAGAATAGAGAACCACCATGCACCATATAAGATGATCTTCCTGATATACAACTCTTTTGTAGTACATGGGTACCTAAAGAGCTAGAAGATATTGTAGCATTCTTGACCACTAGCTCTGTGCCTAATGGTATCACCTTGCAAACCAAAAACCAGCTCAAGGTTTGTACCATACCCTTTCAACTTATAGTAGGTGATCTTTACAAAATGGGCTATGATAAAGTTCTTTGATGTTTTTTAATGGAACATGAGCACCTCAAATTACTCTATGAAGTTAATGAGATTATTGTAGGTAGACACTATGTTGGAGAGGCTACTATGTGAAAGGTTTTATTAGTTATATTATGGTGACTAAATGTTTTCCAAGATGCCAAAACATATGCTAGGTAATGTGACATATATTAGCACATAGGCAAACCTAACTAAAGAGATGTTATACCTCTATAACCCATTCCTTCTCAAAAACCCTTTGAAAAGTGGGCTATTGATTTTTTTGGACCCATCACTCCAAATAGATGATGAATGGGTTCTTAATAAGTCATTTTAACAACTGAATAACTTATACATTGGGTTGAAGCTACACCAATAAATTATTTTACTTCTAATACTAGTATGTGATTCATCTGGGAGAATATCATAACTCAATTTAGATGTCCCTTGAGTTTCATCAGTGATCATATAACCCACTTTTTGAATGAAATGATTCACATCTTACTGGCTGAGTTCATGATCACGCACCACAAAACAACACCGTATAATCTACAAGCTAGTGGAATTGTTGAGGCTTTAAAAAAGATCCTAGGTATCACACTAACAAAAATTTGTAATGTTCGATGAACTAATTGGGATGATAGGGTGTCTAAATTATTATGGGCTTATCGAACAACCTACGCACACCTAAATAAAAGCATGCCATTCAACTTAGTGTATGACAAGGAGGGAGTCCTACCAATAGAGTTTTTGGTACCATATTTGCATATTGTACAAGCATGATAATTAGATTAAGAGTCATCCTTGAAAGTGCAACTAGACACTTTATTGTAATTGGATGAAGCTTGTTTTCTCACTCATTTGAGCTAAGATGTAGAAAAGTGCAAGAAAAATGCATGGCATGATCACCATATAAATTAAAAAAAACATTTTATCTAGGAATGAATGTCTTGTTATATAACTTGAAGTTTGTGTGCCACCCTGGAAAGCTTCACATACATTGGGATGGCCCTTTTATAATTCATAGTATTAGACCTACTAGAGCATGTTAGTTACAAAGGATGGATGGCCAATTCCTTCTTTGGCACTATAATGGAAGTTGGATCTAGTCATATTTCACTTTAGAAGAGATAAAGTATTGTAATAAATAATGCTTATACCATTAGTTTAGGATTTACTACTTTCAATAAAAGTGCTACCTTTGTTGCATGCAACTTTTCCTTTTTATAATTTTATTTCAAAAGTTCTTGTTCTCTTCATGGAGGAGCATGACTCATTTTAGTGTGGGGTAAGAATCCATGATTATTAATAAAAACATGAAAAGCATACAAGCTACTTGGGTGCTTGAGTTACATAGGTGCATAAGATATTAAGGGCACATAAGGTACTAAAGGTGTATGAGTCATTTAAGAAACAGAGGGGTGAGGTTCCCACCATGAGTTATAAATTCAAAATAGATAGCTCTCTCCCACTTCACATAAAGCATGGGACACATCTATCATCCACTTCAAATAAATGCATGAGAATAGATGTGCCATCAATGTGAAAATAATAGTTATGGCAAGAAATGTGCCAATGACATGATGGGATAATACTGTTAAAAGAATTAATTGCATAAATCAATGTCCAAGTATGATGGCCATTAAGGATCTACATTAATGACATGAAACAATGGGTGATGGGAAAATATTAATGATGATAAACCCCTCCTAGATCTTATAAATAGACAAGTTAAACCCATTTTACACTTAATCTTGAGATTAATAGAGCTGAAGATCAAGTGAATACCAAAGCTAAGTTAATCAAAACTAGATCTAAGCAAATTGAATTAATCTCTATAGAAACCTAGATAGGGTATTACCAAGTTGAAAAGAGATATTAAGATTCTGGTTCATTAAAAAAACATTAGTACCAAAGTTGTAGGTTGTAGCTCTACCATTGAAGGGTGCTTAAGCTCAAAAAATTGAAGTAGTCATCTGCAACCACATATTATTTTGAAAATGTTGGATGGATATGCATTAACCTTTGGGATACTTGAAGGGTGATGCAACCTAAGAAAAGGCCAAAAGAGCTAAACCCTTGCCAAAAATACTATAAGAAGAGGAGGTGAGCAGAGGAGACTAGGTTCTAATTAGGGAAGAGACACAAAAAAAAAATTTCAAGACACATTAGAAGAAGAGGAAAGTATGGTATGAAAATCAAATCAAGCTCAATCATCTTTAATTTAGAAAGCTCAAGATTCCCCACCTCCATCTCTATTGATTAAAGAAATGTAATATTTAGAATTAGTATTATGCATAGAGAAATGGGTCTCCAAGGTTTTCACTTGTACCATATTTGACTACAATCATTACCAACATAGGAATGAGTTTGAACTCCAAAGTGACAACTAAGTTAAAACCAAGAACACCAAAAACTAAGTGGTATATAATCTCACAATCTTCAACCAGTTGGATGCTACAGGGTTGTTTCTACTCTTCAATTTACCATACTTTATTAAATCCACAATGGTGATTCAATTAATTATTTCATGCATCCATGAGGACTATATTTAATTCCTTAGGTGCAACATGAATATCATGCCTGAGAAGATTAGTAAGGTCATATGACTGTAGTGCTTAGGGTTGAGCATAATTGATGACTTGGTAGACACTAAGGAGGTCTAAAAGACTATCACAATGTTCACGTATTAGAATTAGGTTCATTCCATACACATTAAAAACCTGTAGGATATTACCCTCTAGGTTTTGGCATGGATCATCATGACCAAGATTAGAGGGATTGATCATTAAAAAGAGGTTGACATGGTGCACCTCTATATTACTCATCAAGTTACATAGGGGTTAAATTACAATTGGGGTATGTACTTCACCTATAATATTATTGAAGATACAAAGAGGACCCATCAAATGCCTAAGTAATGGGTACCATGGGGAGTAATCCTCCTATTATTATTTTTTGATGAAATTGGTATACTAGATTATAGCTCAGGAGTTACTAAATTAGGTATAGCTTACCACACATAAATCCCCCACTAAATGCTATAAGGCATTCACATGACCCAATCACATCACCCCCTCATACAAGATTAAGATGAGGTATTGGTTTGAAACAATTAAGGTGGAATTTAGGGATGAGTGGTGCATCCCTTAGGACTTTCCCCCTTTAGCTACAGAGCAAGCATAGTTTTTTGTGCAACATCAATTATTCCTCACATGTATCTAAATGAACCTATTTAAAAATATCTCTATGTGGCTCAAGTTACCATATACCTTCTTAGTGTGGTACTTCATAGACTATATGAATTGGAATTATGACTCATATCCTATCATCCTACAAGTTGAGAGAATAGACTCAAAGATTCACACTCTCCATAAAGTTTTTATCTATCTAGGCAAAAAGGCCTATATGGAAAAGAGGGAGATGGACCTGACCAACATCAAGGTCAAGTAGATGATGGTGGGGGAAAAAATTCACAACTTTTTTTTACATGTTGTGCCCCAAAAATGATCCATAGGGTAGGGAGCCCAAGGAGAAAATTCCATCAGCACCACCCCTGAAGAAAAAAAAGTGACCAGATGTGGATACCAACACAAGTCAGCATCAAACACCATAAAAATAATAGAAGACTATAGAAGCACTAAGACCTACCCCTCCACCATCTAGACCTATGACATCTCATCCATTTTTACCACCTCCACCTCACCCTTCACCTTCACCTCATATATATCCATCCCCTCCCCACACTTCTCCATCTCCTCCATGCTCTTTGCCACCATGCCCTTCATCTCTCTAGCCTAATCCTCCTCTTTATCCTCTACCTTCTGCACCTCCACCTCCACCTTCTCCACCTCTACCTTCTCCCCCTAAAGTAATTCCACCACCATTTCCCCCAAATGATTATAATTCAAGAGCTTCCCAATAATATCCCCCAAGGCAAGTGCTCCACCAAGAAATTATTGAGGTACATGTTCATAGCTTGAGTTTTGATTCTAATAAAACTCCCTCTCTAGCATGGGAGGAGAAAACTACCTACCTCTAATGATTAATTTGTTGATGTTGAACCACTATATGGCAAGGAGGGGATGGTGAAGGAGAACTAAGTAAGATAAATGCTAATATCCATAAGGAGGCCAAGCTTGAGTATGACCCTAGTAAAGGGAAGGGATTTACTGAGACCACATAAGAGCATGGAGATGATGTAACTATCAATGTGCATAAGAGATATCAGTTTGACATCCATGACAAGATGCTCTATCTTTGGTTGCACTTTATTCCTAATGAGGTAACCTTGGAAACAAGGAAGTAAGTGTCCTTCTTATTAGATATATATAATGAGGAGTGTGAGTTCAAACTCACCCAAGGTAGCTTTTCTTTAGGTCCAGATGCTCCAACACTGCCAAAACCACTATGGGTAGATTTGTAAAATATCTTCCCTCTTCTAGCAAGTGCCACCTTTTTGAAGTTGGGTATGAACATTACATGCCTGAATATTTTATTAGATTATGATGCATGCACTAATGAGAGAAAAAATTCCAAGATTATGGGCATGCATACTAAAGAAGCTATAGAGAAACAAGAATTCACTGATGAAGTGGCCATATTGAAGTAATCTAAGAGGCCACAAAGGTAAAATTAAGGGTCTTGAACCTCTGTGAAATAATTTTGAATAAAGAACTAGTATTAGTAGTTGGTGTACCTCTTGATAGGGATGCCATAAAAAATATAGAGACCTTGGTATAACTTCTACTCAAGAGATGCAAGGAACAACCCATGCCAAAAGATAAGGGATTGGATTTAGCTGAATAATTTAGCATGACTGTCAAAATCTACATTCCCAAATAAAGTCCTAGAGGCTCAAATTCAATTTGAAGAAGTCCAGAGGTAGCAATTGGATGATGTTACACTATAAATAGGGTTGGGGAGGTTATCCCCATTTTGGATGGAATTTTTTTCCTAGATAACATTCCTAAATAAAGTTTTATATGCTTGGTTCCAATTTGAAGAAGCATAGAGGTAGCAGTTAGATAATGTTACACTCTTAATAAAAGACCACGCCAAGCATGCCAAAACATTTAGGGATGTAGAGATTGTGGAGGATGCAATAAATAAACATTGTCAATAGTTGAATGCAAATTTTATATCCCTCTGAGGATAGGTTGACAAGGAGGTCTCCACACTTGAAGAAATCTAGAAGGATGCCATCACATCCCTAGACAAACTGGTCTAAAAGGATGATAAGACCTCCATAGAATATGAGGAGATAAATAAATAAAAAGGGGTAATATAAGAAATAACTAAAAAATTTCTCAAGGCATTGTCATATTGGGACAATCTAAAGAAGGAGATTGAGTAGTTGAGGCCTAAATTTTTTATAGAGGATGCTAACGTAACTCAGTATAGGATAAACTACAAGTATAGTGTGGGGTGATGTTGGCTCCAAAATTTTGGTTAATTATTGTCCAATTTTATTGTGAAACTGACAGAGTGTTAAAGGACTATGACATGTAACTGATAGGTGCAGAAGCACCATGGTGTGGAACCTATACGGCACAAGAGGAAGGTGACACAATGGAACTAATGTGAGAGGACCTAGTTAGAGGGGAATGATTCATGAGGAACGTGAGGAAATAGGACTTAGAATAGATGTGAAAGACTAGGGGAGTACATGGGAAGTAAGAGAAGTTAAAAGAATAGTTCATACGAGTCACTGTGACCCTATTAATAAGAATTTTTGAACTAGCCTACAATGAGAGGAACACATGGAAATAAATATATAACATAGAATGAGGATATAGGGGGTATAGAGGCCTAGGTATTTAGTAAAAAATAATTATTTAGTGTCATGACTCTCAGTCTGTTGTGAGTTTGTTGGCCAATTCTTCATGTCATTAATGATTGTAAACACTTGGTCACGACAAAACAAGTATAAATACCCCTATTGTAAAGTACTATGGGGATGAATTTGGAGACAAATTTGTGATGAAATTTTACCTTTATGATGATTAAGTTTAATAAATGAGATAGAAACTTTTATCAACTTCTTATGTTTTATGATGAATGATGGTGTGTGAGTTAAGTGATTAGACCTAAATACGAATTCTTCCCTATCTTTATTTTCTTTTCTAAGTAAGAGATGCTAATATAATATGATAATATTCTATGTAGTGATATTAATCAAACCTAAAAATCAAAGGATCAAGGTATTTTATTTTTAAATTTATATAATCCCTATTTAATTTTCATAAAGAGAAGGATATGAATAAGTTATTAATATTGTACAACAAAACCTATGGGAATCAGTCTTTTACTACACACTTTAGGTGAGCATGCAATACCTAAATATTTCATGAAAGGGATAGGGTGATATCTCATTGGGCTATAATTTAGAACCAAATCTAGAATTATTAAAGAAACCCCAATAATATGTGGTCCTCTGGCTCAAAAAGGGAAATTTATTTTTTTGGGTTTGTAAATTTTGGGATTAATATTCTATACCCTAGCTAGAAATAATAGTTGTTAAAGGTTTTGGCCATTGAAATGATTATAATATTAGTTTCATTTTGTATTTTTGAAATGTTTAGTTTCCATTAAAGGGTCTTTGCTTTCCTTGCTATTTTGAACCTGGGCAAAAAATGGTGTTTGAATTGAATTAAATTTGAGTTGTTTTAATCGACCCAACTAGTTTTATATCAGGTGTTTATTGTGTTTTGAATTATGAGAATAAATATTAGTTGGAATTTATACCATATTTTTAATGGTGAGAATAATTGATTTATTTATACTAGCTGAGTTGGATATGGGTTTATTGGGTTTCTAAATATTGTGTCATACTTGATAATAATGAATGGTAACTATAATAAATTGCTTGGCTTTGGCTAGGCTTGTTGATTCACTTCCCATTATATTTGATACCATGGGTTTCATTTTTGAAGAGGAGAGTTTGTAACATTGGGTGAAAAATAAAACTTTGAGTATAGTTTCTCAAGCATATTCTATATGTTCTACTAGTATCGAGTTTATGTAACTATTTCATATTAAAATTTGATTTTTATTTTTTTTAGCATGGTAGTAAATAATTTTAAAATAGTCTAATATGGCCTTGGTGAGTAATTTAGACAAAATCCTATACTTGAGCAAAAATATTTATTGTTTCTCTATTTTCTCTACTATGGGCTTTTGTTAAAAATTTGTGTTTTATTATTGGGGCTTGACCCCCTATAGCCTTGCTTGTAAAATAAAGTTTTGGCCATATCTTGTCTTTGCTTACTTTGGACTAAATGGATGGTGTGTATGAAAACCTGATATTTTAGATCTTTCTATTAAGGTGTATAGCTTCTCCTTTCCTTGAATCATTTTTAAAAATTGAGGATTATGAATATTGCATGCATACTATTTGCTAAAATGCCATATTGGAATTATGGCATAAAAGACAGTTTAAATCATGATTTAACACAAAGATTTAGGTTAAGGCCATGTGGTTTTATCTTGGTAATTTCATGTAGATGAATTTTATGTTATTTTGTCATTTCACCCCTTGACTAGCATTTAAGATGATGTGATCTAGGCTAGAAAATCAGCCTAGATCATCCCAAATAAAAACCTTAAATAAATACTTAAACTTTTAATCGACTAAAAATAAGAGTTGGAATATATTATTTTACCATATGGTAAATATAATAAATAATTATATTAATTATCCCTAACACAAATGAATTTTAATGGCACCATTCTGGGAGGTAGTTGCAAAAGAAAACTCTATTTCTGGGTTTTAAGTAGCTACAAGTTAGCTCTGAAAGAGACTTGATTTTTCTAGTAAATGTTTGATTTTTTCAAAAATAAATTTGATAATGGAATTTATCCACATTTATATTTTAGGATAATTCCTTATATTTTTCGTATGGGATCTTTCATATTTTTGGTAAGGCATTCTTCTAAGCAGTTTATGATGTTTTTCTATGCAAACAAGCTCACAATAGCCTAGAAGTTGATGGTTTAAAAATATCTAGCTCCATAGTTTTTTATTAATAATACTTTATATCTTGATATTAAACTCAAAAGTATTGAAATAAAGAGTGGAATCAACCATCATCCTTCCAGACATGATTTTTGGATTTCATTTCTAGGATGCTTTTACAACAAAACTACTCCTTATTAGCTTGTTGAGTGTAAAGGTACTTCAAATTGTCTTGACCTAACTAATAAAATTAAAGTGATTTTATTATTTTATTACTATTATGTTTTGGATAGTAAGGATGGAATATTTAAATTACATTGATCCTTGTAGCATGAGAATTGGGTTTGAAGAACCAAGTGTTGTATGAAACTACAATGATTAGTATGTTAATTGCTTATATATGTGATGAATTGTATTGTTTTTGTGTGAGTACTTCTCATAATAATTTATTGAAATCTACATCCATTAAGTGAATAAGTGGCTTATGGCATGGTATTCTTAATATAGCTAAGTTATGTAAGTATGCGTTTAGATAACATAAATTCCTTTACTCTTGCAAATTAAAATTACCATGATACTGTTTAAATTGTATGCCAGAATATTTAATAGGTAGAAAATGACTTATTTATCATTGTGTTGACCCTTATTTTTAACATTTTGAGTACAATTTTAGTGGCAAAAAAAATATAAAGGGATTAAAAGGTATGATTCTTGGTTGCTTAACATTGTTGGCAAACTATGCCTAGATTGATCTTTTCTTCATTAGTATCTATGGGACACTCATTGAAGTGGAAAAGTGTGGAATAATTCCAATATTTACCATCTTATATTCAAAGTATGTGCTATGGGTTGTATTATTTTTTCCTTGTTAAATAATTTCACTCATTTAGAGTGTATTTGTATAAGAGGTTCATTTAAATTGTAATGTTATTGTTTGGATATTATTCCTTGTTAGAAAGAATATATATAGACACATAAAATTATATGTATCCTAAATTAGTATGAAACTAAGAATATATAATAAAATTTTAATATTTGTCATACTTTGTGGTGATTGCCCATCTCTTGTAGTCTTATTGTTGTAAAGGCCAAGA
Organism: Torreya grandis; assembly: GCA_037957365.1. Lineage (NCBI taxonomy): Eukaryota > Viridiplantae > Streptophyta > Pinopsida > Cupressales > Taxaceae > Torreya > Torreya grandis. The sequence goes on from JARHVA010003065.1 coordinate 1,079,693, forward strand.
TGTCCTTTTTGTGATAACTTACATACTATGTATGTGTGATTTAAGGAATTATTTCCTATTGTTAATATTAGCAGCCTTATCAAGCTATATCATTTTCCTTTTTATTAGAAGAGACATCTTACCAAAAATATCTTTTATAGGTTACCTTCTATCAATAACAAAAGGTTACCTATTAATCTTGAGTGTAATAATAAGTAAAAGATGACTAAATCTGATTTGAGAGAGTTATTACAGCCTTATAGAGATTAAAATGCAATATCAACCTAGTTACTTTGACTATTTCTTCGCTACTCTAATGAAGGTAGTAAGTCTAAGAACCCTTGCATAAGTATTGAATACACTTTTGGGATAATTTATGTGCTTAATATGTTTAATAAGCTTATAGATTGATTCATGATCTATAATGTCAAAAATTCCATTCAAGAGCATTGTTAGAATCTATGTCATGTAAGATCAAACTAGGAAAGAACTCTTGTTTTGAACAAATAATGTGGACTAATTTGGGTTTGTTTCACTTGGTATCCAGGAATATGCTCTCAAATTTTTTGAGGAAGAGGATGCTTAACCAAAAGAAAGATCTCAATGTGCTTTATATCCAAATTATGTTTTTTGGTACTAGATTGTTACGTATCTATGACTAAAATGGGAAATAAGCACTATTTCATTTTGAAACCCTATGGGATCTTAATGATTCCTTGAACATAATATGTTGATCTCCATAGCCTTGGATGAAGTCATCCTTTTATAATTTTAGGTTGCATTAATGTGGGTCTCACTTGACTACTAGTTGACCTATATGGGTGGGTTAATAGGAGTCAATGCGATAAAATACCACTATTGGAATTTTGAACAATTATTTGATATTTGTTGGAAAATTTCCTTGGAAATTAAGTCCTTGAAGGGTTAAAGGATGACTTATCCCTATGAGGCTGGTTGAGGAGAGAGTGTACCTAATTTACTTGAGGAAATCATCTAGTTTTATAATCTTCATTAGTCAAGGACTAGTTTGAGACTTTTGGGTTGATAGTCTTGAATGATTGTTGATTACCATTACCATTCCATTGGATATGAATTAAGGAAAATTAATAATAATTATTGGAAGGGAAGGAACCTTAAATGAATTTTTGATTATCAGAACCACTTAGTGAGTTTTATGAATATTGAATTCTTTTCTAATGGTTTGTTAATTTAAGAATTACTCTCCTAAGTCCTATATTGGACTAAGTTACAACTGAAGTTATTTCATAGATCTTATGTGGCTACCTTGTCACTCTTATTAATTCAAGTCTTGAATAGACTTATTAGGCCTTATTTTTATCCTAAGGATCTAATTAGCAACTTGGTAAAGTTGGCCTATTATGGTTCTTAACATGTTAACTATATTTGCCTTAAACTAATAAACTAATTTTTGAATCAGGTTGTATTAAATTGATACCCTTGTTGTTGAATATAATCTTTGTAGATAAAAAAAGAATAAAATATGAATTAAGTCTCAATAGGTTAAGTGAGGTTGGAATGGTATCCCATCTCACTGTTGGGACTTGTGTGGCACAATTGTAAGCTGAGAATGTGCTTTGTTTTGTGACTAGTACTTGTGAAGCACTATTTTGTCCAAGGTAGTGAATATATAATAAAGTTAAAAAAGGTTATTCCTAGCTGAATGTTTATATTATGTTGATATAAAAAATGATGGGTTTCTTTAACCATCTTGGAAATTATAAAAATGTTGGGGCTTGGTACTCCTAGCATAACTAGTGACTATTATGGGCAAACTTTTTATAATATTATGTTCTAATGAATTGAATACTTTGGTGTGATATATGCTCAAATGCATGAATTATTGAGTTGATATAGCACTCTTGTGATGAGTGGCCTTCAATTTATTAAGACAACTCAACATGTATAAGATGCTCATGGTTGGGCAAGGCTATTCCAAAACAAATCTTCCCTTAGAAGGTGGTGTAATTAAAGACTAAATGTGGACAATTGTTAATAAATCCTTATGAGATAATGCTAAAATTGCTAAAAATGATTATAAAATAAGATACTACTATTATTTATGATGTATCTTGGGTAACTAAAAGGAAATTTATTTCAAAAGAATAATTAATTATTATTTTTATTTAGCTATTTTTTTAATAGCTATGGTAAGTAGGTGTATATTTTTATTTCCTTTATGTGTCACTATAAATGACTAGTTATAACTATGCAAATTTTTAAAAAATCATTATGACTAGTGATTGGGGAGCACTATTGGGTCCAAAGTTATGGACATGAAATAAAGACCATGAAGGATTTTTTGGTTAAAACGCTATTAAGGTTGGTTGATTACAACCTGTAGGCATTCCTAGGTTGCACTCTAGCTAAGTAAAGGGATTATTTAGGTACTCTTGCTCAAACCTAGTCCAACATGGGAATGACCCTAGGCTGTGGGTCACTTAATCTTAGGTTAGACTTCTAGATAAGGTTGGCTTCTTTTTATTCTATCACCAATGATAAATCTAAACTAGATTCTTGCTAGAGAAAGGGGAGAGAGACTAATAGTAATCTATGAAATCATAAAAAAATGGTGATGCACCAAACATTTTGATCCTTATACTCATGTAAGACACACTATAAAACACATTCAATATTGATAAATATCACTTCATTCACTTTTTGATTAGTTTCATATAAGTATTTTGCATAACGGCATAGACTAACTATTAACCTAGCATGGGAGGGTAGATGTCCACTTCCAAATTGACCAATAGACTATATACACTTAGAATGACTTGTGAAAACTACCAAAACACTACATGAAGGTGAGAAAAATCAAACAAAGGCAAGGAAAACATACATTCACTTGACCACATTAATGAATTCATGAGACACACTTCAATTTAGCTTACAAATGGAGTAATTCAGTCTTTATTACCTCAAATAGGTGTTACAATACAAATTTTGGTAGAGTCTAGTCATGCCAAAGAGAGGGATCCATTTTAGGTCTTAGAATCCTATATTTATAATAGAATGGGATGAGAGAGATAGGAACTTATCTAGAAGGGTGTTGAAGGGAACATAATAATTGAGGTTTCTAATTATCTGGTGTTGATTCCAATACTGAAGATCATAATGTCTAAGACTACTTCTAGAAAATGGATACAAAAACCATATCATTCCATTTTAATCCATTTTTGGTCTATATTGATGCTCTTTATGGTTACAATAGTGGAATCAAGTCATTTTCAAATTGAATTCTAGCATCAAAACCATTACAATAGATAGATAAATCTTTTGTAATCTCTTTCCAACATTGATGTAATTATAATAGCTTAATCAATCTATTTTGATCTTGTTCTAGCATTGATTCCTCCTTAATGGTTCATTTTTGGCATGCAAGAGTGGAGAAAAGGGTCATGATCATGTTGTTGGCTTTGGTGATGAACCCATTGAAATTGATGTGTCTACCCTAATGTATTTTCTTTGAAAAATTTACTTTGATTCAACTTTGACCATATTGACTTTTGATATTGACCCTTGATCTTGATATGGGTTTTTAATACTGTGCCATGTGGTAGCTCTTCATTCATTCTTAGGGATCCTACTATTAGTCCATCTAGTTTTATGCTTGTACCATGTCATAAAATCACATTGAATCTAAAATCCTTGTCCTATGCACCATTGATCTTCATTTTCATGGATTAAATGCATACCATTGATCTATTTGGCAATTTCCATGGTTGTGACACTTGGAATGAACTCATTCATCCTTGGGATCTTATGACTCTTTGACCCTTGCTCATTGTCGATCTAATCAATATGATTAAATACACTCTATTGATCTATTTGGTCCCACTAGCATTGTTAATCGATGCATACCATTGATCTATCTAATAGTTACTAGAGATATTGTGACTTTTCATCAATGCATCTATGATGACCTTTGACTTGATGCTCACCTTTGATCTATTTTACATGATAAAACGCTAACTGTTAGATCTTTTGGATCCATTGACATCATGGATTTCTTAGTTACTATTGGATTTAATCTTAGCTCCTGAGATTTAGACACTTGTCATCATCACATTTAATCTAGGAACATTTGAATTCTAATGGCTATTTACCACAACTTTAACTTGATGTCCCTATGCACATCTTACTCTACAAGTCTAACTTTGAAGCTTTTTATCTTGAGATAGAAAGATCATCAAGACATGAATTTTGAAAATAATGTTCAAGGTATGAAAGACATCATGTCTAAGTAATATTTTGGCCTGAGAGGCTCCCAAAGTGTAATTATTAAATGCATAACCAGATTGATCTATTTACTTTTGCATGACATGTTGTGATGGTTTCATTGTTTAAGATCACCAAATTCACACTTTAAGATTTTTTAAAGTGTTTCAAAAGATTAATAATGAAAAGTGATATTCTACTAGAATTTATCTACTCTTTGTGACATTAGATCACTCTTCAATTAGGACCTTGCTTAGCTTCTTAGTCTAGTTAGACATATTTTGGTATGTAGGCCAATTTTGGCCAACATCTTTGGTGACTCAGTTGTGTAACATGCCTGCTATGCTTGAGAACTCTGACTATTTACATGACTCCTAGATTTACTAATAATAGTGAATTTGGTCCATGACTAAAATAAACCCTTGAACTTGTAAACACAATGAATTCCACCAAAATGAGGAAGGAAACATAGAAAAAAGGGAAACTATCTAATAAAAACAAGAGAAAATAAACTAATGTGCTAGGACAACACTTGGAGGAAATCCAAAACAAATGAACTATGTATAGGGAACTTAGCTTCCTGAGTAGCAATGTTTCAGATGCATCCCATCGACTGGGATGGGTAGTTCCTCACTATCTATATTTTCAAGTTAAAAGGCATTACGGTATTTTTAGCTAGAAATTGTGTATGGACCACTCTAAAGAGATTCAAACTTTATATGCCTTCTTGGATTAACTCTGTCCTCATCCCACTTGAGGACCAAATCTCCTTCGAAAATTCATGAAGGTCTTTGTTAAAAGCTCTCTTCACTTTTTCTTGATGGATTTTCATGTCTTTCATGGACTAGTGTATTATCCATTCCAACTCCATAAGTTTAGCATATCTGATCTCCATAGGTTCATTCTCGAATAACTCAAGTTGGTGTATCAGCTCTAGGCAAGAAATTCAATAGCAATTGGTATTATTACTTCTTTACCATATAACATCTTATAGGGAGAGTTGGCTATTGGCTTTTTGTAGGTGATCCTATCAGCCCATATATAGAACTTCAATTTTATATGCCATGACCTTTGATTATCTTCAATTATCCTTATTATGATCTTCAACATGTTCTTATTAGTGGACTTAGTAAGACCACTTCCTCAGGGATAGTAGTTTAATGAAGTATTGAGAAATAAACTATGTGGATGTTCTCATTGGATAATTCTAGACCCCATAAAGGCCATAAAATTGTCAAAAATAATAGTTGAAGGGACTCAAAACCTACTAAGTAGACATTTATAGAAATCTAGAACATTAGTCTCATTCACTTCCTTTAATACCACTACTTCTATCCATTTAGTGAAGTAATCTATAACATTTAGTATCCATTTATGACCTAAGATTGAAGGGGCTTTATTGAGACCAATAAATTCCAATCTCTATTAGACAAAGGGTTGATTCACTAAAATTGGGTGGAGTGGTAAGGCTAAAAGTTTCAACTTTCTTACAAACATAGCACATTTTTTACATTTCCTAACCCATACATAACAATCACCAAATAACTTTGGCCAATAATACCAACCTCTCATGATCTTATGGGTGGTAGTCCTTATTAAATAATGCCCTCCACCATGTCTAACATGGAAATTCTCAAGAAACATTTTATTTAGATGTTGTTCAATGCATCTTAACAACATGCCATTAATATTTTTCTTGAAAAAACACCATCAACAGGAAGAAATAGAATGGATTTAATCTAAAATATCTTATTTTTGAAGGATTTGGGTGAGAGGGATAAAGATCATCTTGGAGATATCTTAGTAAATCATGGTACCAACTAGAAAGTGAGGTATGATCAACTGTAGCTTCTCTATTAGTTGACACCATAACCACTTGATTGGATTCTTATAAGTCTTGGGTTATATTCTCACAAAGTCCCTTGCCTCTCACGAAATTCATGACCTTGATCTCTATATCATACTCCATTAACTTTGTTATCCAACTAACTCTTTTGTCATTTATATCCTTGTTTAAGATAAATTATTTCATACATAGATGAACAACCATCAAATGTATCTTATTATTAGACAATAAGTATCTGAACTTATTGAGATACCTAATAATATAAAGTACATGATTTTAAAAAAAAGAGTACCTTGTTTCATATTATTCCAAGCCTTTACTGAAGAAGGCTATTGGATTCTCTAAGTCCATATGGTTATTCTATATAAGAATGCCTGAAATGGTGTCAATATTAACATAGGTGTATAGAATAAAGTCCTTTAAGAAATACATGTTCATGAGTTTAGGAGAACTAGCCATGGCTTTATTAATTTCCTCAAAACTCCTTACTCCTTCCTTGGACTAGCTAAAGTTCTGATTCTTCTTTAGCATGGCTATAAGTGGATTAGAAAAAGTAGTAAAATTTCGGATGTATCTTTTGATAAAACTAACCCCCCACTAAAAAACTTTGCAAAGCTCTTTTGTGCTTGGACAAGGAAATTGCAAGAATTGAAGCTATTCTTTTAGGATCTATGCTTAGACCATATTTTGAATCGATATGTCCAATAATCTTACCTTCATGAACTAAGAAGACACAATTTTTGTTATTCACAGGTACCACAAATTGTCTAAATATTTCAAACACTTTATCAAGGTGAACGAGGTGATCACTTGTATTCTTTGAAAATACTATTATATCATCCAAATAGACCAGCACAAACTTGTTAAGAAGGCCCTAAAATGTCATATCCATGGCTCTTTGAAAAGTTACTCCAACATCAGATAGACCAAAGGGATTCTTTTTATATGTAAACATCTCCCACTTTATGGTGAAGGTTGTCTTGAAAGTGTCTTCTTACTTGACTAAAATCTAGTTGTAACCACTATAGCCATGCAACAAGGAAAACCTTTCTAAACCTATAACCAACTATAAAATCTATTCCATAGATGGTAGTGGGTAGTAGTATTTAAGGGAAACCTTATTCAAGTCATGGAAGTTAACACACAATCTAATTTCACCATTATTTTTCCATAATAGAACAAGGTTTTCCACCCAAGTTGAGTGATTGATTGGAAATATAATAGCTAACTCAATGAGCTTATGAATCTCGTCTCTCATCAAAGGCTCAAGCTTATGATTAATAGGCCTTTATTTATGTCTTTTTGACTTAGTTTCATCTTCTATATCAATGGTGTGTTGATCTAGACTTGGGTTAAATCCCTTGAGATCACTATATTTCCATACAAATACATTTGCAAAACTTACACATAACTCATTCAAAGCTTTCTTTTTTGAATAAGTGCATACCTTACCCAATTTTAAGTTCTTACTAGGTACAAATTCTATATTGGCAAAGTGTTATTTATTTTGTGACAAAGATGAATTTTCCTTCTTTATCTCATCATCACCATTGAATATGTTTTCAAGTGTGACTAATCTCTTGGGCAACTTATTTATTTTTAGTTTCACAATTTGATCACCATACTTCTGCAAGTATTTTGACTAATTTCTTGATGAAAACTTAGCTTCCTCTTGTAAGAATCTAATAATATGATTGTCATATTCAAAAACTTGTCAATTATCATTATTATTTGGGATAGGAGGCCTTAAAATCACCTTAATGTGTGACTAGACCTTTTCATTTCTTACATTAGCTAGGATATAAATTATGCCCCGATGGAAGCCATCCTATCTGCATGTTTGTTCTCACCTCTTGGTATTGCCTAAATGTTTAAGGCCTAAAAATATTCAAGTAAGTTCCATACCCTATGATTATAATATTAAATAAATGGGTTATTTCATACATTAAAATCTCTCACTTGGTGAACTACAAGTTCTCAAAGACTTGTAAGGCATTGACTTTCATCTTCCTTGTCTATTACAAACCATGAACCAATGCCTCATATTATGTAACATTATTTGAATAATCAAATTAAAACTTAATAGATGAGAATTATCTTTGTTTTTTTTGAGAAATCAACATCATTCCATTCTTATTACCATTCTTATTTATTAACCCATCAAATTATAATTTCTAACTATCATCACTTGACTCATCATCTTTCATCAAGGATAAAATTGGTGCATATTTCTCAGTGAGTAAATAAACACCAAATCATTCTTCTTAAATTAGTTTATAAGTATCATATTAATGTGAGCTAGAGGGCCACTCATCAAGGAACAAATCTGGAATACCATCTAAAGGTTATTTAGTTTCATCTACACTATTTTCTATCACCTGATCTAAGATGAGGCAAGTGGTGTTCACAACACTTAGCATATATGGTTCGAAATGAAAATATACAATATGTTTATAATGTATGGTTACCTTGGTGCCATACCTAATCTTGAATATCAAAATTTTCCAATTAGCTGATAAATATCCTCTAGTCTTTGATTTAAAGTCTCTTGATAGACACATGGTAGAATAAACTACATCCTACTGAATGGTAACATTGGGACAAGCATGTAGTGTTTAGATATTTAATGATGCCTACTATATTTTTTGGTGACCCATATAGTTACAATACTCCTTTAGTAGTTTTTTCATAGACAATATCAAGCTTGTTTGCAATTTACTTAGGCATGATAGTGCTACTAGCTCCACTATCCACCATATAATTATGAACTAAAAAATCACCAACTATCAGAGAGAGATATAAGGGAGGAGTTTTACCTAAATTTTCCTTATATTTATCCCCTTTTAACATTTTATGTACCTACTATTCTTGATGTTTCATTAGTTGGTCTAAATTAGTTAGGACAACTCCTTGTTTCTCAACTAGTTCTAAGGATGCCTTGAGAGTTGAAAGCTCTTGGATGAGCATATCTTTATATCCTATAATAGTAAGGGAATCCCACATACTAATGTTGAAATTGGATTTATTAATTTGATCCACTATATTTAGTGAAGCTCCTCTAACCTTTGGCTATATCTTTTGAAACACTAGTTATTCATGGATCAAAGGTATTTGAGGGACCTTTGTAGCATCCACATTGTAGTTTTTATATGTTGTAGGGGTAGTAAGTTGATATTTGGTACTCTTGGAAATAATATTAGGATTACTTTAAGTATTAGTCACATCTTTATCCTCATTAATGGCCCTTCTTTTATCTCTAGTTACAACTACAACCTGACCACTTGAACTACTAGTCTCACTACCATGATTAAAATCAACATAATCATCCATTTACCAATTTACATTGCTGGCATTAGGCTGAACTTGAAATTTTTGAGCCTCTATTTGGGGTACCAAAATTTTCTCCTGATACTGACCTCCTTAAATAAAAAAGTCTTCTTGTGTCATCTATGGTATAGTAATATTCTATGATACCAAGGCTTAGTTCTGAACATCATTGAGGTGGGAGGGATGCCAATTTGAGTTATGCATCAAATTATTTTTGGGTGGTGTAGGAACAAATAAATTTTTAACTTATTGGTACTGTAGGCTTAGGAGCTGCATATGGTTTAACTAGAACTATGGCTCCTTGTGCCTAATAAGGTGGCCTATTTTATCTAAATCCTTCATAATGAGGTATTTAATCTCTGAAGGGATGATAAGTAGTCTAATTTTATTGTTGATAGGGCCTATTAGTCTAATATTATTTCCTCTTGAGTTATACTATTTCATTTTCAAAGGATTTAAGCAAGCCTTTCATCTCACCAAGCTCATTAGCTTGACTAGAAGGGGTTGTAACTTGAGCTTGAGGAGGTGGAATAGGGGTTAATGATGGGAAATGAGGAACTTGAGGGGGTGTAATAGATTTCAACTCTAGTAATATAAGCATTGGAGGCCTTGTAATACGCTTACCATTTTATATCAATCTATTTTTTGCTCTTATTGTGACCTCATAAGCATTTGGCAAGGTATTACCACCCATAGACTATATCATCTCACTAATTTTATATCTAAGGGATATTAAATAATATAAGAAGGAATATTATAGGGATGGTATAATCAAGGCAGGTATTCTAATCCATGTCTTTTAAAATCTGAGGTTGAAATCAGACATGAACTCATGAGGATATCTATTTATATTAGTTAGTTGTTTAACTAAAGATAGGTGATCAGACTTATCTTCAAATTACCTAACTAAGCCTACACCTAATTCATCCCATGTATATATGGAATTTAAAATGAGATTTATATACAATTGTAGAGATTTTCCTTTGAAGGAAGTAATGAGCAATCTAATGGCCACATTATCTTGAACAACATTATGTAATAAACAAAGGTTGGCAACATCCTTGATGTGCTCAATATCATTTGTTTGATCTTATACAAAAAATAATGGGATAATTTTAAGATTAGACACATGAATATCATCATACTTGGGTAATTTCAATGGACTAACTCTATTGAATGGAATAAATACTTCATTTTTGATGGCTATATGAGTAGGTGGGATTACACTGATTGAAATAACAAGATGACTAAGAGATGAATATTGAGTTTGGGGACAAGGTTTTTCCTTATTAAATATTTTTATTATATGAAATATAAGGTATCTAAAATAATTCAAGGGGAATACCTTTACTAGCTAAACTTATAGTAACTTTTGGCATGAGAATGTTGTTTAGATGGTGCTATGAACTCTGTAACTTTAAAGATCTTTAGTTCTTAATGATGATGAATCTCCTTTGATAATATAGATGTTTCTCCTTAGATATAAATTTTATTTCCTATAGAATAATGTATCCCACTAGGTGTGTTATAACTATTGGTGTTCCTAGGTTGCCCCTAATTGAACAAAGATATTGTTCAGGTCCTCTTGCTCAAACCTAGTCTAACATGGGAATGATTCTAGGTTGTGGGTCACATAATCTTGGGTTAGACCTCTGGATAAGGTTGGGTTCCTTTTTTATATCACCTATGATAAATATAAACTAGCTTCTTGCTAGGTAAAGGGGAGAGAGACTAATAATAATCTATGAAAGCATAAAAAAGGGGTGATGCACCAAATGTTTTGATCCTTATACTCATAATACACATTCAAGACTAATAAATATCACTTCATTCACTCTTTGATTAGTTTCACATAAGTATTTAACATAAATTCATGGATTATATAGTGACCTATCATAGGAGGGCAATTGTCATGTTCTAAACTGACCAATAGACTATTTATGCACTTAGAATGACCTGTGAAAACTACCAAAACACTACATGAAGGTGAGAAAATTAAGAAAAAGGAAAGGAAAACATAAATTCACTTGAAAACATCAATGAATTCATGAGACACACTTTAATTCATATTGTAAATGGAGGAATTCATTACTTATTACATCAAATAGGTGTTATAGTATAAATCTTGGTAGAGTCTAGTCATGCCAAAGAGAGGGAACCATTTCAAGGCTTAAAAGCCTGTATTTATAGCAAAATGGGATGAAAGATATGGGATCCTACATATAATGATGGATAAGGGAGAATAATGACCAATATTTCTAATTACCTGACATTGATTTCATTAAAAAATATCATAATGCCTAAGACTACTTCTAAAAAATGGATATAACTGTATTAGTCCCTTTCAATCCATTTTTGGTCTGCATTGATGATTATTACGGTTAAAATGATGGAATTAAGTCATTTTAAAGTAAATTATAGAATAAAATCCATTATAATAGCTTAATCAATCCATTTTGATCTTATTTTGGCATCAATTACTCCTTACTGGTTCATTTTTGGTATGCAAGAGTAGAGAAAAGTGTCATGATCATGTTACTAGATTTGGTGATGAACCCATAAAAAATGATGTGTCTGCCCCCATGGATTTTATTTGAAACATTTTATCTAATTCAAATTCAACCATATTTTTCTTCAAATTTTTATATTGTCCCTTGATCTTAGTCTAGGTTTCTAAGAATGTTCCACTTGGCAGTTTTTCATTCATTCATAGGGATCCTATTGTCTGTCCATATTCTTTCATGATTATACCATGTGGTAGCCTCACATTAGATCTGATATCCTTATCTTATGCATTATTTATCTTAATTTTTTTAGATTAAATGCATATCATTGATCTATTTGATAGTTACCATGGTTGTGACACTTGACAGGAGCTCATTCATCTTTAGGATCCTTTAACTCTTTGACCCTTGCTCACCATTGGCTCAGTATGAATAAATATGATCCATTGATCTATTTGGGCCCATTTTAATTATCAATTAACATGTACCGTTGATCTATTTGATAATTACCTAAGATCTTGACACTTTTCATCAACACATTTACGTTGACCTTTTAACTTGATGCTCACCTTTGATATGTTTTGCATGATAAAATGATCACCTTTAGATCTTTAGGACCAATTAACATCATAGATTGCTATCTCATTATTGGATTTGATCTTAGCTCCCAATATTGGGAAAATTCTTATCTTTGAATTTAATTTAGGAACATTTAAAATAAAATTAGTATTTGTCATAACTTTAACTTGATGTACTCACACATGTCTTACGCTACAAGTCTAACTTTGAAGGTTTATATCTTGAGATAGCAAGCTCATCAAGACATAAATTTGTAGAGAATATTTAAGGCATGAAAGACATCATGTATATGAAATATTTTGGCATGAGATACTCCCCAAGTTAATTTACTAAATGCACAATTAGATTGATCTATTTGCTTCTACATGGTGTGTTGTGATATCCTAGTTGGCTAAGATCACCAAATTCACACTTTAAGCTTGTTTAAAGTGTTTCAAAAGCTTGCTAATGACTAGTGATATTCTCCTAGAATTTGTCTACTCTTTATGACATTGGATCAGTCTTCAATTAGGACCGTACTCAACTTCCTAGTCTGGATTAGATAGATTTTGATATGTAGGCCAACTTTGGCTAACACAACCATCTATAAATTGAAAGTGAATAAGTAGTATGTTATATGATATTAAGGTGTTAAATCTATGAATTTTAGATAAAATCAATGATTGTGGGAGGCTATAATTTTCAAAATAGTAATATAACTTTCACCTTGAGCCTTGGTTGAGTCCACCCTTCCCAAGGCCACACTATGTAGGACAAGTAACACTAGTTAACTATTCATTTGTTTGAATAGGTCAATTAAGGGACTGGTGATAAAAGTTTGTTGTTGGAATAAAAAGATAACACCTGATGTCTGATGATGGATTTTTTAGATGAGCCCTCATATGATACTTGATGTATGACATCCTTGGGAGGATTGAGGGTGTGACTCAAGCCTAAAAGGTCAAGTGGTGGTGAATATGGCTGACTTACTTGGGCATATTAGAAAGTTTTGAGGATCTCTTATTATTATTGGGAATTGTGAGCCATCTAATCCATGAGGTGTGAATATTGTTGGTAATTTTTTGTTTCCAAAGGATATAAATTAATTGGATTTGTTAGAACACACCCTTCCTTGAAATAAGGTTATGGTAAACTTGAGATCCTTGGAACTAATCATGCTATGATAAATGATTGATATTTGGTGTTGTTTAGGATGGCATTTAAACATTAGGTGGACATATAAAATTCATGAACCCTTGTGCTTCACCTATAAGTGTGATTGTGTGTTATGATGTGAAAATACCCTTGGCATAAGTTACCAAACCACCTAATTCAATTATATGTATCTTATTCCATGTGGTTCCTTTATTATATGTAAAATTATTGTATGTTGTGTAAAGCTCTACATTATATGTGATCATGTTAGACCATGTAAATTTATAATTTGTCTATGTTATCAAACATTATTTCATAAGTATTTTATGAATATGTCATGGAACAAGTTTGACCTTGTGTTGTTAACTCTTGATATGAAGCAATGTAATCATGAAATACTTTCTAATGTAACTTTTTCCTTTCAAAAGTAACCTATAAATTAAATATTCTAGGGTACAGTGTTATTTTATGTGGTGTAATCCCGCATTAGTACTATAGTGATGAACATTGATGCACATGTGAGGTTGAGGGTGGAGAAGCATTATATCCACATTAATTTAGACCAGGTATGTTAGGAAGTAACATCTATTATAGGTTGAAAATATACTTTTCCTCTTTGCATGAGGTAGCCGCCTGACTCATCGGGGGTGTGTGCACCATATGTGACACAAGTTAGACTTAGGATCTTCATGCTTAATGGTCACCTTGTGGATTAAGTGTTACCTTACCCACCTCTTAAAGGTTGTTGTAAAAATAAAATATGTGTGAATTCCTTGATGTAGCCTTGTGAATCACTAATTAATCCTATAATTTAGATTGTTATGCATTATATCAAGATTGTACTTGTTATAATATAGGCACATGTTGGATTGTAAATGCAAGCATACTATGTTACACTATATATATATATATATATATATATATATATTATGGGAGAATATTCTTGAAAGGATATTTTGATCCATTTAAAAACATGACTAACATGTATGTTTATGCTCAAAAGGGGTAATGTAAAGTCCTAATTAGGTAGTTTTAAAATTCTTTGGTGCCACTAAGAAGTATTTATAAAATGATGGTGGGATTGGGATCCCTGTAAACATTGTGAGATCACAAAATTAGTGGAGATCATGCTAAAAATATTGAGGGTTGCATTTGGGTGCCTAGAATGGCCTCTCCAATGTTCAGTGTGGCTAGTGTAGGACATTGAACTAACCCACAAATGATGTAAATTTTGGAAACCATAGTAGTATGGTTGGTTGGGTGTTAATTTCATTCTAAGATGAATGATAATACATTATGAAAAATCATAATCTAAAGTGGTGTAAGGACCACATAACAAGTATGATTACTATAATAGTTTATATTTTATGTTGAATATTACAAAGTTATGCTTGGGACATAACTAATTTTTGTGAAACATGCTTCCAATTTAGTTATTTTTTGATAAATCAATTGTTGTAATAAAAATTGTAGGTTGATAGTTAGGAAGAAACACTCAGTTATTACAATTCATGTGATGGAATTTATGGTTCTATGAACAATATATTTTTATTATGATGAAAATTCTAACATGAAACTTCTTTACATTCAAAATACTGATCTTGATTTTTTTCAATTATGCTAAAAATTTGGTTATGAGCTATTATTTTGTCCTTAGTAACTGAGATGATGCCTTTTAAATGGATAAATGATGTCATATCCCTACCCAATCGATAAAATAGATAGGCATATATGTGAATTTAGTTACTTATTGATATGGTTGGCATTGATAAATTACCGATTATGCCTGATTGGTTGGGTTGCTAACATAGGGAAACTTGGAATTTTAGTTGGTTAATTTAACCTATGTGCATTTTTTTTTATCTTAAGTGATTGCACAAGTGCTGAGCCACTCATAAGTGGACTAATACATATTGATTATAAGCAATATTTGGTGCATTATAAACAATACCTTGGTGTCTTTTCCCCTTAAACAAAATATAATATTTACTTTATAATTAAATTTCCAATTTTGAAGAAATCAGAGTCAATTGGACCAAGGGTGTCCTTAGGTTGAATAACCTATGGAGTTTTTTTAAACTTGTGGAATTATTATTATTATTATTAAAATAAAAACTATCATATATTAGACTTGGGTTTAAAAATTCAATTTTTAATATCATAAGAAATTGATTTTCTTGCAAGTCAAAATAAAAATATGTAGTAAATCATTATTTTCATTATGCATTTCCCATAGTCAACCTAGGGCATGAAGGAGTTGAAAAAATTCCATTGGGGAAAATGAGGCATCACAAGATTCGTGGTAGCTTACCAAGCATTGTAGATGAATGAATATCACTGTGGAAAGATAAACAAATATATTTTATTAAGAGGATAGTTTTCAACTAGATCTAGTGCCGCTTTGTGAGAAGGATTTTGGAAAATTGGGACTTTGATTAACATTGAGGTATGAGATGCATTTCAATCTAAAACAAGTTAATATGAGGGAGGTCATATTTTTCCTCCTAAGGTGAGCTACGAATCTAAGATAAAATTATACATTGAGCCAGGCAAGCCACCCTTTCTATACACAAAAATTCTTTTATACCATTTTTATAGCATTATTGGTAGTTATTATTGTCCTTGCTAGGATATAGGCCCAAATATGTAGAAATAAACTTGCATATATGAGCCTCTAGCTTAATAATGGTCATTAGTTTTTTTGAGTTTGTAAGTTTTGGGATTAATAATTTTATGCCCTAGTTGTAAATAATGGTTGTTAAAGGGTTTGGCCATTGGCATGATTACAATATTGGTTTCATTTTTTATTTATAAAATGTTTATTTTCCCTTAAAGTGGCTATGCTTTCCTTGTTATTTTAAACCTAGGAAAAAAATAAGTGTTTGAATTGAATTAAATTTGGGTTGTTTGAATCGACCTAGCTAGTTTTATATCATCTCTTTAATGTGTTTTGAATTATGAGAATAAATCTCAGTCAAGGTTTATTCCAGATCTTTAATGTGTTTTGATTGGTGAGAATAATTTATTTATTTATGCTGGCTAAGTGGTATATGGATTTATTAGGTTTCTAAATATTGTGTCCTACTTGATAATAATGAATGGTAAGTACAATAAATTACTTGGCCTTGATTGGGCCTATTAATTCACTTTCCATTATATTTAATTCCATGAGTTTCCTTTTGGAAGAGGAAATTTTGTAGCATTGGGTGTAAAATAAAACTCTGAGTAGGTTTTTGCAAGCATATTCTATATGCCCTACTAGTATCAGGTTTATTTGAGTAACTATTTCATATTAAAATCTAAGTTTTATTATTTTTTTAGCATGGCTGGTAGTAAATAGTTTTAAAATAGGCTAATATGGCCTTGGTGAGTAAATTAAACAAAATCCTAGACTTGAGCAAAAATATTTACTGCTACTCTATTTTATCTACTATGGACTTTTGTTAAAAATTTGCATTTTTATAATTGGGGATCAACCCCCTGTAGCCTTGTTTGTAAAATAAAGTTTAGGCCATATCTTATGTTTTCTTAATTTGGCCTAGATGGGAACTAGTTTCTATGTAAACATAGGCTTTTAGCTCTTTATATTAAGGTATATTGCTTCTCCTTTCCTTGAATCATTTTACAAATTAAGGATTATGAATATTGCATGCATATTGTTTGCTAAAATGCAATAATGGAACTATGGCATACAATGATAGTTTAAAGCATGATTCAACACAAAGATGTAGGTTGAGGCCATGTGGTCTTATCTTGGTAATTTAATAGAGCCGAGTTTTATGTTATTTTGTCACTCACCCCTTTACTAGCATTTAAGATGATGTGATCTAGGCTGGAAAATTAGCCTAGATCAGTTTGGATAACAACCTGAAATAAATAACTAAAATTTTAATAGACTAAAAATAAGAGTTGGAGTATATTATATTACCATGTGGTAAATATCATCAATAATTATTTTTATTTTCCCTAACATAATTGAATTTTGGTGGAACCATTTTGGGAGGTAGTTGCAGAAGAAAACTACATTTTTGTGTTTTAATTGGCTGCAAGTTAGCTCTGAAAGAAACTTAATTTTTATATTATATGTCTGATTTTATCAAAAATAAATTTGATAATGGAATCTCCCCACATTTATATTTCAAGATAAGCCATTTTATTGTTCCTATGGGATCATTTCATGTTTTTGGTAAGGCATTATGTTTAGCCATTTACACTATTTTTCTGTGTAAATCAACTCACAATAGCCTAGAAGCTGATGGTTTAAAAATATCTTAGTTTTTTGATAATAATAATTTATACCTTGAGATTAACCTCAAAAGTATTGAAATCAAGAATGGAATCAACTGTCCTCCTTTAGGACATGATATTTAGATTTCATTTCCAAGATGCTTTTACAATAGAACTGCTCCTTGTTAGCTTCTTGAGTGTAAAGACACTTGGAATTATCTTGACCTAACTAATAAAGCTAGAATTATTTTATTACTATTATGTTTTGGTTGGTAAGGATAAATATTAAAATTACATTGATCCGCATAGCATGGAAATTGGGTTTGAAGAACCAAGTCTTGTATGAAACTACAATGATTAGTATGTTAATTTCTTATACATATGATGAATTGTATTATTTTTGTGTGAATAATTATTGTAAGTATTTAATGAAAGCTACATCCATTAATTTAAAAAGTGTGTCATGGGATGGTATTCACTATATAGCCAAGTTATGCAAGTATGTGTTTTGATAACATAAATTCCTTTATTTTTGAAAATTATTGTCATAATTCTATTTAAATTACATGCCAAAATATTTAATAGGTGGAAGATGACTTGCTCAAACATTGTGTTGAACCTTGTTGTTAACATACTTATTGCAATTTTAGTGACAAAAGAAATTAGTAAGGGATCTAAAAGTATGATTCTTGGTTGCTTAACCTTGTTGGAAAACTATGCCTAGATTGATCTTTTCTTCATTAGTATGTATGGGACACTCATTGAAGTGGAAAAGTGTAGAATCATTAAAATATTTACCATATTACATTCAAAGTATGTGATATGGGTCGTATTGTGTTTTCCTAGTTAAATAACTTTACTCATTTAGAGTGTATTTGTATAAGAGGTTCATTTAAATTGTAAAGGTATTTTTTGGGTATTATTCCTTGTTATAAGGAATATATATAGGCATGTAAAATTATATTTATCCCAAATTAATATGAAAGTGGGAATATATAATAAGATTTTAATATTTGTCATACTTTATGACAATTTTCAATCTCTTGTAGTCTTATTATTGTAAAGGCTAGGATGTCCTTTTTGTGATAACTTACATACTATGTATGTGTGATTTAAAGAATGGTTTCCTATTGTTAAAATTGGTGGCCTTATCAAGTTATATCATTCTCATTTTTACTAGAAGATAAATGTTTCCATAATTTTTTTAATAGGTTCCCTCATCTCAATAATAAAAGGTTACCTATTAATACTTAGTGCACAAATAAGGAAAGGATGACTAAATATGATTTGAGAAATTTATTGCATCCTTGTAAAGATTAAAAGGTAATATCAACCTCTTTAATTTAATTTTTTATTCACCACTCTAATGAAGGCATCAAGTCTAGGATCCTTTGTATAAGGATAGAATACACTTTTTGGAGACTTTGTGTGCTTAATATGTTTAAAAAGCTTGTATATTGATTCATGATCTATGATATCAAAATTTACATTCAAGCACACTATTGGAATCTTTGTAATGCAAGATAAAATTGAGAAAGAAACCTTATTTTGAAAAAAAATGTGGACTAATTTGGGTTCATTTCAATAATGTTCATACCCATATGGATTATAAATCACCTTCTCATTGAAAGAGGGTTTATAAATAGGTCCATTGTGAGTATAATTTAGCACGTTTAGGTTTGTGATCTTTATCTTAGAGTAAGCTTGAATGTTTTATGTTTGAAATATTTTCATTGATGTCAAAGGTCCAACATTATTGGTGACAAAGGCCCCATATCATTTAAAGTCTTAAGGTGTTTTTAATTTTCATATTTGGTTAAAGTGTGTTATTATTTATAAATATTAAAAAATATATTTTTTATTGTATAAAGTTAATAGAGGGCCCATGAAGTAGTGAAAGAGTCAAGAGATAAAGATAAAAGAGTGAAAGGATGCATTTTCCCATGAAGGGTCACCTTGAGGAATTCAAAGAGTCACCAAGTGAAGACAAAAGAGGGAAGGGCACATTTTTCCATGAAGAGTCACCTTGAGGAATTTGAAGAGTCACCAAATAAAGACAAAAGAGGAAAGGATACATTTTCTCATGAAGTGTTCCCATGTGAATTTTTAAATGAAAGGATTCTTAGGGTCATGCAACTTTGACACCATTTTCCTTATGGATTGAAGGGCCATAAAGGGTGAATGCCAAAGGTCTTTTGGAAAGCTATAAAAGGAGTCTTGGGAAGCTATTTGTCATATGCAAGAGAGTTTATGGTTCATAATTATTTTATACAAGAAAAGAGGAGAGAATTGAAAGAGATATAATAGAGTTCTATTATTTGTTGAGAAAACAACATTGAGAGATAGTTGTAGTTTATACATAAGAGGGGTTGGTGCTCCTATGGGTTGGTGCTCTTGAAATTTGATCTTGAAAACTTTATAATTGGAGTTGGTGCTCATTCATATACTTGGGATTGTTCTCTATGGTTTTTCTCACATTGGGTTTCCATGTAAAAATTTGGTGTCTCTATC
The DNA here is from genome assembly GCA_037957365.1 of Torreya grandis. NCBI lineage: Eukaryota > Viridiplantae > Streptophyta > Pinopsida > Cupressales > Taxaceae > Torreya > Torreya grandis. The sequence continues at coordinate 1,100,039 of JARHVA010003065.1, forward strand.
TCTTTTATGTGGTGCATGTTATTATTTCAGTTTTATTGCATATCCTAAATGTATGGTTAAGTGGAGTTTGATTAAGTAAAAGTTTTATAAGATATGTGATATAATGATTCACTCCCCCATCTTAGTGTATCCCATGCTTAATAATTGGTATCAGAGTAGGTTCTTTTGGAAAGAGTTTAATAACTTGAAGGTAGATCAGGGAAAGCACGATGGATGGATCAAATGAAGGGTTTTATAAAAATAAGGCACATTTGTTTGATGGGATGAATTATGCATTTTGGAGCATAATGATATTGAATTACTTGATGGCCCTTGTATTTGGAATTTGGTAAGCAGTGATGGAGGAATATGAAGATCCACAAACACTTGTAACTACTCTTATGGTAAAAAAGGCAAGTGAAAATAATGATAGAGCTTTAAATGTTATTTTATGTGGTTTATGTGAATCATAATTTTTTAAATTTATGTAATGAAAATATACTCATGAGACTTGGGTAAATATTGAGAATATTTATAAAGGTGATGGAAATGTTCAACAAGCTAAGTTCTAGACTTTTAGAAGATAGTTTGAAAGTTTTAAGATGGAAGAGGAAGAAAATATAACAAGTTATCTTTTGCAGATTGATTAAATATTTAATAAAATTCAAGGCCTTAGAGAAAAATTATAAGATTTAGTAGTGGTACAAAAGGCTTTGAGATCTCTACCATTGAGATATGATGCAAAGGTCTCGACAATTGAGGAGATGAAAGATCTAGCCAAGCTAAAGATGGATGAATTAGATGGTATTCTTATGGCATATGAGATGCAAACCAAACAAGAGAAACCCTCAAAGAGGGAATCTACTTTCAAGACATTAAAGAAAGAAAAGGATAAGATTCAAGAATCAAGTGATAGCTCTAGCAATGAGGAAGATGACATTGGATCTCTATTTATCTGCAAGCCTAAAAAGGGCACATATAAATATCAAGGAAAGCTGCTATTTAAATTTTTTAAATGTGGTGAGATTGGAAAGTTTATAGCTAAGTGCCCAAATAAGAATAATGGTGATAATTAAGAAGCAAAATCTACATACAAGAATAGCTTCAAAGGTAAAGACAAGAAGGGTTTGAGAAGAAGAGTTTATATTCTAAAAATCTTAGCTCAGCTGAAAACAGTGAAGTTAGTGATTCAGATGAATAAGAGATTCTATTCATGATCATACATAAAGATGAATCCACAATCAAAAGTATAGATGATCAAGAAGAAGAACATGATGAAGGTGAGGTGAATCTAGAAGTAGAACTTATTTGTGCCTTATAAGAATTAAAAGCTCTTGAGAAGAAGAATGGAAGATTGAAGCTCTAGATAGATAAAAATGAAAATGAGTCAAAGAAAATAATTGAAGATCTATAAGTACACATTGAAGAAAACAAAAAGACTAAATAAGATCTAATAGATCAATTACAAAAATTAAGGGAAGAATGTGAAAAGTATGTTGTTAAAATTTCCTCTTTAAAAGAAGATATCAAGAAAATAAATAAAGCAGTAAATGATAAAGCTATCAATGATTTAAAATTTGAGAATAACACTAACATGTTGAATGAGATATTATAAAGAAAAAAAAACAATATCAGATAAGATAGGTATCGGATTTTAAAATAAAAAAAGCTATGTTTAAGCCCTTACAAAAGAGGAAATAAAAAGGGAAGAAGTTAAGAATGTAGAGGATAACTCAAACAAAGAATGCTGGAAGGAACAAGGATACAAAGACAACTAGGTCAAAGATACAAAAATAAGAATGGGTTATATTTTCATGGTTATTATTTTTATTGTAATGGTTATGGTCATAAGAAAATAGATAGTTGGAAAAGAGCTAACAATTTTAGAAACAAGGAGAAGGAAACTCATGTAGAGTCAATCAGAGTCCAAAACTATTTTTCTCCTCTATTAGGCTTTGATGAAGAGGTCATAGTATGCTACAAGTGCAATAATTTTAGACATATAGCATGGTATTATAGAAGTATATTAGATTTAGTTAAGAAGGACCAAATTTTCAAGTCTCCATTCATCAAGAAAAAAGTTTAGACATGTTCATGGCAGAAGAAACAACCTGAAAAGTCTATGTTAGTTTAGATAACTTTGCAAGCAATAAATGAAGAAAATCCATGGTTCATTGATAGTGGATGTTTGAGGAACATGATAGGAGACAATAGAAAGTTCATAGCTCTAAATAAGATCAATGGTGGAATAGTGAAATTCAGAGACAATACTAATGCTAAAATAGCCCAAAAAGGTACACTAAGTTTGGATAATGTTAGAACTAAGACTAAGAATGTTCTATATGTAAAAGGTCTTAAGAATAATCTATTGAGTGTAAGTCAAATGTGTTATTAGGGACACATATTAAATTTTTATACAAAAGGTTATGAAATTAGGAGAAAGTATTTAGATGTGTTAATTACAGATGCTCAGAGGATAGGCAAAAATTTATATATGTTATTAGATATCAAAGGTCAAAGATGTTGTTTGAGTTAGGTTGAGGAAAGTTTTTTGTGGCATAGAAGAATGGGACATATAAATTTTGACTATCTTTTCAACATCAAAAATAAGCAAACAATTAGAGATCTTCTAAAGATTACAATGCCCTCCAACATGATTTGTGAATCATGTCAGCATGAGAAGCATGTTAGAAGATGGTTCAAGACAAAAGAATAATTGACCAATCAAATGTTAGAGCTTATTCAAAATAATCTATGTGGACCTATCTGAACTCAAGGTACTAAAGGTGAGAAATAATTCATGTTTTTTATTGATAATTTTACATGTATGACTTGGGTGATGTTTTTAAATAAAAAATTAGAAGCTTTTAGCCACTTCAAAGCATTCAAGGCTTTAGCTGAGAATGAAACTAGTTTGAAGATTAAGTGCATGAGATCAAATAAAGGAGGATAATTCATGTCAGATAAGTTTATTGAGTATTTTGAAGACCATGGGATAAAGAGACATTATTTAGCAGCCAAAATTCCATAATAAAATAGAGTAGTTGAGCAAAAAATAGAATAGTTTAGGATATGGTGAGGATAATGCTAAATGAATCCAAGATATTAGATAAATATTAGAGAGAGGTAGTAGGAATAATAGTGAATATCTAGAATAGAGCATTGTTTAGAGTCAATAGTGATAAAACTCCCTATGAGCTATGGAAAGACAAACCAACTAGTGTTGAATATTTTAGATTTTTTGATAGTAGATGCTTCATAAAGAGAACCGATAAAAAATTGAGTAATTCTAAATCTAAAATAGATGAAGGTATATTTCTTGGATATTCTTGAAAAATTAAAGCTTATAAATGCTATAAAAAAATAACCAAGAAGATAGTTGAAAGTGAAAATGTTAGGATAGATGAAGATGTAGCACAAAGAGCTAGTGAATTGATAGACACTACTGAAATCATTGAAGAAGAAGATTTTGAAGAATCAGATGAAGGTGAGAAGAATGAGCAAAAGGTCACCAAGACCCCATCCAAATATATTTAGATAAATCATAATGAGAGTGACATCATTAAGAACATAAATGAAGGAGTTCACACTAGAAGGATGATGGTAAGTGAATCTGAGCAAGTTCATTTTTATTTGTTATCCAAAATTTAGCCTAGAAATTTTTCAAAAGCTAGACATGATGAGCATTGGTTTAAGGAAATGGAGGAACAATTAAATTAGATAGAAAATAATGATACTTGGTAACTAGTGCCTAGACTAAAAGATTAAAATGTGATAGGAAAAAAATAAGTATATAGAAATCAATTGAATGAAGATGGTGAAATTATGAGGAATAAAGCAAGGTTAGTATGTAAAGGATATGCTCAGATTGGGGATATATATTTTGAATAAAATTTTACACCATTGGAAAGGCTAGAGGCTATTAGAATGTTTCTTGCATATGTAGTGTTTAAGAATTTAAAAGTGTTTGAAATGGATGCCAAGTTTGATTTCCTGAATAGGAATCTAGAAGAGGAGGTCTACATTGAGTAACCCGAGGGATTTATTCTCTAAAATGATAGTAGCCATGTATGCATATTGAAGAAAACACTATATGGATTAAAACAAGCTCCCAAATCTTGGTATGTAAGGCTTGATAAGTACCTATAAGATCAAGGTTTTAAGAAAGGTTTTGCTGATAGTAATCTCTACATCAAAATAGAAGGTGAGAATTAGTTGATTGTTGTGATATATGTTGATGACATAATATTTGGAAGAAACATTGAAAATATGACAAAAGAATTTTTTGATAATATTCAAAACAAATTTGAGATGTCTATGCTTGGAGAATTATCATTTTTCATAGGGTTGCAAATATTTCAATCAGATAAAAGAATTAGTTTTGAGGATCATGCACCAATTGGCACACTAAGCACATATTAGTAAAAAATTGTAAAAATATTCTATTCATTACTTTAATAAGTGTGGAATACAAGTTTTGGTAGAGTCTAGTCATACTATCCTGAGGGATACTCAACAATAGCTCAAAATCTATATTTATAGAAAAGGAGAGCAAGAGAGAGGGATTTTGGTGTATAGAAAATGAATCAAAATGAGCACAACTGCATTTGAACCATAGTTACAACTACCTCTATAAAATATTCTCATTTAGACCTTTTGATTAATTTGGGTCACTTCAAGTGGTTAGATAGTTAAGTTATTCCCTCCTTGATCTTTATTGGCAATTGCAATGGTGGGATCAAGTTATTCTAAGCTAGGTTCCAACATCAATGTGATTAGAACAATCAAATCAATCTATTAGATATTTATGATGGTGTTAACTTCTCTTTACTAGTTTTTCATGGAGTGAAAAAAAGGAGAGAAGGGTCTCTTTCATATAGTTGGTCCTAGAGATGAAACCATTGAATTATATCTGGCATGCCTAGTGGGAATCATTGTCTTCAAGAAAACTTGTCAAGGTGAATGCTAGTCTTGACAAACACCAACTATAAATTGATGTGCTACTCAGCATTTGGTGACTCCTTTAAAGTAAATCTAGTTTTTAACCATTATTTTGTTATAAAATTTCCCCCATAATTCATGGTCATCACTAGGTCATCCTATGCTAAAATAGTTAATCCTATTAATCCACCCATTCAATCTAAAATCCCTCTTGAAATTTAGTATCCACAACCTAATCTTCCCTTTTAAGAAGAAGTAGATTTTGCTAGGGAGGAAGAGGTTGAAGATGCTGAAGAAGTTTAAGATCTTGAATAAGAAGACATGGCTAGACCCCATGCTTTCCCTATCTTCAATACTAATAATCTAATTCAACTTCATGCATATAATGCCATTCCTCCTAATGCTACAAAAGGTGTGCCCACATTCAATGGTGAGGGTCATATCACACCTAATGAGAACATTAGAGATGTTTTTAACTTTTTTAGTTCCCATAATATTGGTTGAGAAAACATTGCCATTATAATCCTTGCCATGTACCTTAAAGGGAAGGCTCGTAATTGGTATAAGAATATAGAAGGTGGATGCATCACAACATGGGATGAGTTTGGAGTGTTGTTGACTTCCATATTTGGAAATGAAAGTGACCATTCTTCTCTCATACATCAACTCAATGTGATAAAAAGGGGACCCAAATAAATAATGCATGCCTTAAACAAAAGGTCTCATAAAACTTGGCATAGACTACATACTCCCATGAGATCACCTACTATTTTTGTGTTCCCTACTTACTTGAAAGCCATTAGGACTAAAATTATGATCATGATTCAATCTATGGGAGGATCCACCCTCCTTAAATCATATGATCTTGATATCAAAGCTACAAATAATCTCATCTAAGATGGAAAATTTCCACCTAAAGTGTCTATGCCTCCTTTTTCTCATACTTATGATAACAATCCTGATTTAGCCCAAGTTCCTAATACCAATACTAAAAATAAGGTGGATCTTAAGCAAGAAAAAAATAATTTTTATTGGAAAGAAAAGTTCTTAGCCTTAGAGGCTCAAAATAGACAAGCTACTATGCAATAAGGTGCTTAAAAAAATCCTTACCACTATCAATAATAGTATGGACAATGATATGGAAGAGGATGAGGCCAATGGTATCCTAATCCTAATAGGCTTGCTAATGCATACAATCCTAACTCTACCACCAATGCAAGGGAGATGGTGCAAGTTTATATCAATTTGGTATAGAGATAAGATTGGTATCAAGACCAACTCATGGATGCCAATTAGAATAGAGAATAAGCTCTGGTGGCTCAAAGAGTAGTTAATCCCCTCCTATCAAATGAGGAAGAGGTAATGATGCAAGTTAATGAGGATTGGCAATGTCAAAGAGAGATCATTACCAATTTTTTGGTTGAAGACACTTTTGTGATAAATTAAGGAGCGCTATTAAAGATAATACAAGAGCCAAGAGGAAGGTTATAGGAGTTGGTAGTAGCATGCCCACAAGCCCATCCAATCCTCTTGTAAGGTAATAAGATTCATCTGTAAGTGTGATAGTTCCAAAAACTTTTACATCTCTAACAAGCCAAGATATGGTAAGGTTTGCTCCTATTCCTCAAATTCTAAGTAATTCTCTACTTACAAAATCTGAATAGAAAGTAGGTATGGATTCTTTAAACATCTTAAACTATTTGAAAAATTCTATAACATCCATTTATCTTTGGTATGTCCTCCATATTATTGGTAAGAAATAACTCCTATAGAAGAATTTATCTGCTATCCCTGCTAGTGTCTCATCCTAAAATCAAAGTAATGTCCATGTTTCTCTTTTGAATTCTCTTAGTACCATTTTTGAACCATCCACTAGGGATAAAAAACCTCTACCATTTTACCTCATCCTCATTATAGGTGACAAGTTGGCACATAATTTCATAGTCAATAGTGGAGATTTTACTTCTATCATGCCAAAAGTTGTCACTGACAAGATGGGCCTAAAATATGAGCGACATAGAAAAGGGGTCCTTTACTTATATGTTACATCTTCCAAGATACTAGGATTGATAAAAAGCTTGAAGGTTTTCTTTCATGGTTGTCTTAGTTTTCCTATCTTGCAAGAAATAGTTATGGTTGATCCCCCAACCCACTTTGTAATCTACCTATCAAGGGACTTCAAAACCAAGATAGGTGGTTATCTCTTAGTTGAATAACATTCTTAGATTTTATAACAAGATATAGGGCCAAGGTGACAATTAGGATAAAACCTCTTGCAAGGTTTCATATTGAACCTTACATTGAGATAAGTTATAATTAGAATTGTGTTGTTCATGAAGAAAAGGATTCTATTCTAGATGATGGCACTTTATCCAAGCTTGAGGGAATTATAGATTTGTTTCTTGATTAATATGGTACTAATAATTATGATTAGAATCCTTATTCTTTCATGGAGGAAATTGATCTAGGAATGTATTGTATACATGAATAAGGAACACCAACACCTCTACTTATCAAGGAAGAGGGTGAAGGTGAAGAGTTATGGAAGATGTTTTTTTATGTTTCAAGAAGTAAAGTTGGTGTATTGGCTGGTGTTATATTGGCATCTCCATAAAAAAATAGTATTATGCTTCATATAGTTTTCATCTTAGATGTACTTGTAGTGTGGCTAAATATGAAGGTTTGATTCATGGCCTTCAATGGGAAAGGAGGAAAGGAATCCATAACTTGAAAGTGTATGGAGATAGTGAATTTGTTGTGCATCAGGTGAAGAATGTGATTACTACCAATAAAACTTTGATTAAGTCATATAGGCACAGGGTATGGGATTTTATTGAGGACTTTAATGCATTCAATATATAATCAGTTCAAAGGGCATAGAATAGACATGTTGATCGACTAACTACATAGGAGCTCAATTAGACACTCCAATTTCTGTAAAGGAAGAGGAAAAACAATCTCATAAGATCATTATCAGATCTTATGTACCTAATAATGAAGTATCTTGGCAAGTTTTTGATAGTGATAAACACATTGAATGATTATTGTAAAATGAGGTTGAGTTTTCTTCAAGAAATCAATGGAGGCTCCAATAATAATTGGGTGATCAGATCGTACAACTAGGAACCAATATGATACCTAAGAGTTTGTTGAACTTATAAAGTATCTTCAATGAGAATGATTAGAATAATAATGGGGAGATAAGACTTTGTGTGGAATTTAGAGATCTTAATAGAGTGTCACTCAAAGATAACTATCCTTTACCCTCAATGGAGTAGATTTTGAAAATGGTTTTAGGTTCTCAACACTTCTCTCTTCTAGATGGATATTTAGTCTATAATTATATTTTAGTCAATGAAGTTGATTATTTTAAAATAGCCTTCACTTCTAAATGGGGGAATTTTTATTATAGAAAGATGCCATTTGGTCTGTCTAATGTCGATGCCACATTTCAAAGAGAAATGGACATGGCCTTCAAAAGTTTTATCAATAAGATGCTATTGGTTTATCTAGATGATATAATGGTATTTTATAAAGATTTTAATAAACACATGCAACACTTAAGATAAGTGTTTGAAAGATAGGCAGTATGGATTATCTCTTAATCTAAAGAAGTGCATCTTTGTTGTTCATGAAGGTAAGCTCTTAGGACATATTATTTCCAAAGATAGTCTAACTATTGATCCTAAGAGAATAGAGGCTATTATAGACTTATCATTTCCCTTTTAGAAGAAAGGCCTTCAAAGTTTCTTAAGTAAGATAAATTTTATAAGGAGGTTCATATCTAGTTTTGCATCTTTAGTAAGACCTATCAAAACTATGATCAAGAAGAACCAAGTTTTTTCTTGGTCCAAAGATGGTAAGAGCAGTTTTAAATCCATAAATAATAAATTTTAAAAGTTCATACCCTTTTGAATCTTGATTTTACTAAGGAATTCATGTTGTATTAATTTTATAACCTTGATACTATCTCAACCATGTTGATGTAAAAGAATGATGAGGGTGTGGAGTAGCCAATTGCATTATTTAGTCAAGGTTTAGAAGATTATGAATTTAAGCACACCTTTGTGGAGAAATAGGTCCTTGATATTGTAAGAGGACTAAATTTTTTTAGACATATGGTTTCAAACAATAAAATTCATGTTATGGTCTCTCATCCTAGCACCAAAGAGTTTATTTTGAGCAAAGACCTTAGTGAAAAGAGGGAAGGGTGGATCACTAAGGTAATGGATTATGATGTTGATATCAAAGTGATAAAATTGGTAATGGATAAAGGCCGTTATGAACACATAGATTTAGATCTTCATGATTCAGAAGAAGAGGCTCTAGTTAACCATGATTTTCCCTAACCAGCTAGTTCATTGCCTCCACAAAGTTGGACATATGATGTGATAAAAATTCTCCAAAATGGTGAGTATCCTAATAATATGAGTAGACCAAAAAGGAGATATTTTATATTGAAATATATTCCATTTTGTCTTGTGGATGATGTGATTTTTAATAAGGACATCAATGGTGTGCTATTGACATGTATTGATAACAATCAATTTGGAGTGTTGCTTGAGAAGTTTCATGATAGGATAGTAGGAGGTCATTTCTCTCGAAAAACCATAATTTACAAGATCATGAGGGTAGGATATTATTAGACTATCCCCTTCAAGGATTATCATGCTTGGGTGAGAAGGTGTGGATAATGTGATTTCTTTATAGGAAAGAAGAAGCTTGCATCTCTTCCTCTGAAGTTTATCCAAGTAGAACAACCTATTTCATTTGCATGATAAATCCCCCATTGAGTGCTAATCATAAATGGATACTCATATCAATTGAATATTTTACAAGATGGGTTAAGGCAATAACATTGAAAGAAGCTAATGAGAGTGATATCCTAGAGTTTTATTAAAGCATCATAACAAGGTTTGACACTCCTATTATTTTAGATAATGCTCTTGATTTTATTGGTGCTATGACAACTGATTGGGAAAATAGTAATGGCATATTCTTGATCACTTCATCTAGATATTACCCTCAAGGTAATGGGTTGGATGAGTCTACTAACAAGAACCTAATCAGAATCATCAAGAGAACCTTGGAAAATAACCAAAGAGCTTGACATACCAAATTGAAGACAACCTTATGGGCTGATAAGATAACTCCCAAGAGGTCCACATGGAATTATATTTTTGTGCTTATCTATGAAAGGGAAGCTAGGTTATCTATCTCCTAAGAGTTATCTAGCTTAGAGTTAGCACATCAACTAGAGTTTCTTGAGAACACTCTAATGGAGGTGAGATTGACAAAATTAATGAAGTTGCAAGAGACTAGAGATAAACTCATCAAGCTATTGATCATCAAAAATTACTAATGAAGAGGTCTTTTGATAAGAATTAAAATCTAAGATCATTTCAAGAAGGTGACATAGTCTTGAAATGGGATGAAGATAGAGAAAAACTAGGGAGGCATACTAAATTTTATACCCTATGGAGGGGACCGTATGTCATCATCAAGTGCAAGCAAAGTAACTCCTTTCAGTTAGCAAGGATGAATGGAGAAGAGTTACCTATCCCTATGAATGGGATGCATTTAAGACCTTTATATTGAGAGTTAAAGGTTTATTTTGTAAATATTACATTAGGTGTGTGTTTCCTTTATTGTGTGTGTTGTGTTCCCATAAGTGATTTTGAAGCACATGTGTGTTTCTATTTTGTGTTTTGTTTCTATTGTTTTTTGTTGTTTAATATGTTGAAAAGGTAGTTTATATGTATAGTATGTATACTTGTGACTCCATATACCAATGGATAGGATTAGGCAAGTAGTCATGGAATAACAAGCATGCCACCCTTGGGAAATCACCAAAGATGTTGACCATTTTTCCACATAGGCCAAAATGGATCAACCCCCTATAGTCAAAATCTTGTATAGGGGATTTTAATAATGTTATAGGGTATGTTATAGCTCATTTGATGTCATTTCATATGCCATTCTAAGTTTTGGTCATGGTTTAACTGATTCCTTATATATTTTGGTGTTTTAAAGGTCATTTTTGAATCGTATATACAAGTGGCCTATTTTCATGGTGTTGAGTATTTGCAAGAGCAAGTATAGAAAAGCCTAAGTTTTCAAATAGGTCATACTTCAACTTTTGGCTAAGTGTTAGAGCATTCAAATTTCTCTCAGAGAAATTGTTTTACACATTGTTCATAATAAAATTACAAGGTATAATTCCCTCAAAGAAATTATTCCACTTTATTTGGCTAAGTGTTAGAATTATTTTGGCAAATTTATTTTCAATTTTTATGCTAAGTGTCAGGAATTGTTTCAAACATTTTGTCTGAAATAAAAGGCTTGAAGACATAAATTATTGCCTATATTTTATCCACAAAAAATCCTAAAGGTCATTTATTTTAGGAAAATTATCCGAACAATTTTTCCAAGGGTCATTATTCAACAAAGTGTCCTGATACAAAAGTTTCAAAGGGTCAATTTTTCATCAAAGTGTCTAATACAAAAGTCTCAAAGGGTCAAAAATGTCATTTGAAAGCAAAAGTCCCAAAAATAAAATTTTCAACAAAAGGTACAAGGGATTGAATTCTTTTGAGCAAATTTTCTAGGATAATTTTCCTGAAGGCAAAATTCTTTTAGATAATTTGTTCCGACGTAAAAGACTAAGTATGAATTCTTTCAAGGAAAGTGGTTGAGCAAAAATCCTAAAGGAATGCATTCTTTTAGACTTTTTTTCTAAATTAAAAGGTCCATGGAAAGAGTTAAGGACATAATTCTCTTAGACATTTTATCCATAGCAAAAATGCTTGATGACCTAAATTTTTTTGGGAAAAATGTTCCATAGAAAAGCTAAGTATGAATTATTTCAATAAAATTATCCCATGACAATTTCCATGAAGACCAAATTTTCTTAAACATTTTGTCCATGAAGTCCTAAAGACAAATTATTTTGGAGGAAATTTCTTGGCACAAAGCCTAAATTAATTTTTCTAATACAAAAGGCCAAAGTAAAATAGTTTGATGCAAAATTCTTGAATAAGAAATAATTTCCTTAAAGACATAATTACATCAACCAATTTGTTATTGAAAAGTTGATTCATTAGGGTCGTGATAGGTGTGTAAACATCAAAATCAAGATCAATAGTCATCCATTGGGGTCTAAATATTGATAATCATGTAGACATATTTAACATTCTTGTAGACATTAATTGATGGGTGCACAAACACCAAAATTGGGCCTCATGAAATAGCCATTTTAGTTCAAATGGTGGGTCTAGACAAATCCAATGGTCCACATTGCATCATTCATATTCATTTGATAGTGTGAGATGATTCAAAGGGTCAAATAACTCAAAAGTCCACCACCAGGCATAAGTTCATAAGCAAAAAGTTAAAAATAGGATCTTGAGATCAATACATGATTGAAAAGTGGCATGAACATGCTCAAGCTAACATAAGATCGATGGAGTGTGTTTAATCATGAAAATTAAGATCAACAATGAGCGATGGTCAAAGAGGTCAGTGAACATTAAGTACAAATGCATATGTGATAAGTAGAACAAGCATGTGAGTCTTGGTAGAGGATCTATAGATTGTATTCATTCACATCAGGTAGATCAATAGAATGATATGAGTCAAAAGATCAATGATTCAAGCTAATTTTTGATGGCTAATCAAATGAAGGAAAGCCCAGGTGACTTAGACAAAGGTCAAAAAAGCATTTTTTAATGGGTTATGACAAATAAAAGGCATGGAGATGAGTTTAAGCATGGTCTAGTTCAAACCAAAGCCAACATTTCAAAATATGCCACTAAGGTGGACACATAGACTTAAATGGTTTCATCTTCAGGACTGACTGCATAAAAGAGATACTTCTCCCCACTGTTGCATGCCATGATGAATAAGTGAAGAGTAGTTATCACCAAGACAAATATCTAAAATATTGATCTAATTTCTAACCATATTGATGTTGGAATCTAGCTTAAAACAACTTGATCCCACTATTGCAACCTTTAGGTAAGATCAAGGAGGGAATAATGTAACTATAAAACCACTTTACGTGACTCAAATCAATCAAAAGGTCTGATTGAGAATATTTTGTAGAGGTAGTTTTAACTATGGTTAAAATAGAGTTGTGCTCATTTTGATTCCTTTTCTTAGCACCAAAATCCCTCTTTATTGCTCTCCTTTTCTATAAATATATCCTTTGAGCTACTATTGAGTATCCCTCAGGCTAGTACAACTAGACTCTGCTAGAATTTATATTCTACACCTCTTAGTGTAATGAATAAATTATTTTTTCAATTATTTACTAATCTATGCTTAGTGTGTGTATTTGTTTGATATGCAAAAGTGGTTTTCATGTTCCATTTGTAGCTCTAGGTTCAACCTAAGTGCTAAGAAACTTTCTTGTAGGTTATTTATCATGTCACAAGGTTGATGTCTTAGGTATAAAGTGGATAAATTAACTTTAATTGATTTTAATCAAGCCTTACCCTCATTTTTCTCTAGCCTAACTTCATCAAATCAACCTCTAGGTGAAACACTATTGCTTGGAAATCATTTTAGACATTACATTAGTTCTATTCATGTTTTATTAATGTGATAATGAGATAATCTTGAGAGTGGATCCTTCAACATTTTGGTGGATCATATTCTTTAGAGTAGGTTCTATTCATGCATTTTAAAACTCTTTTATCCATAAGTAATTAGTTGTTATAGATAAGAGCATTTCAAGGTACATTCAGGGAGTTAGCCCTTAAATCTAAAGGCTCATTTCCAATATAGGTACACCCACATACCTAGAAATGTTCCCATGTTGCCTAAATCTAGAAGAGGCTTGAATACCCTCTTCTAGGGTGCAAGATTTGGTGACAATAATACACATGTTATGATTAAGAAATACAACATAATTCTATTGATTTTGAAAAAATTGAGAGGAAAGGAAACACATTATGGTATAAATATCAATTATAACTAGGTAAGAATTTTATCCTCAATAATAAGATCATTAAGGAGCTTAATACATATCTAATAAGGGGCACTTAGAAATTTTGAAAATGTATCATAGGTAAGGAATGATTTATTTTTGAAATAAATCAAAGGGGATATATAGAAATTTATGGCTGAATGTAGGTGTGTCAAAAAAAAAAGGTGAAACAATTAAGACAATGGTTCTTATAAAACCTTTATCCATTCCTAGCCATAGGTGGGAGGAGGTTTCCATGGATTTCATTATAGGTTCACTGAGATCTAAAGGTAAAAATTTCATCATGGTAATTGTGGATAGGCTAAAAAAATATGCTTATTTTTATCCTTGTCACATCCATTTTTATATAGTATAGTTGTTATTGATTTTGTGGATATAATTTAAAATCTACATGGTACTCCCAAGATCATTATAAGTGATTGCAATTCCATCTTTACCAACAAATTTTGGACTTGTCTGATGTGTGGGTACTCATTTGGTTCATAGATTGTCATATCATGCTTAATCTAATTGGAAAATAGAGGTGGTTAACAAATAATTATAATGGTATCTCTATTATTTTGTATCATATAAATTAGAAAGGTTGGTTCATTGGTTACCATTATTAGAATGGTGGTATAACACTTCTTTCCATACCTATTACAAAATGGCTCCATTTATGGCACTTTATGGTTACCAATGCTCATCCATAAATTCATCCTTGAGGGTGCAACCTAAAGTTTGAGTTATTGACTAATACATTCAACATAAATAGGAGTCACTAGTTAGTTTGAGAGAGAATTTAGAAATGTCATAAAATTGAATGAAGTAGTAAGTAGGTTAGCACCATAGTGAGAGGCATTTTGACACGAGTGATTTTGTATTTTTGGGATTGTTACCATATAATAAAATGTATTAGAAGTAAAAAATAGGAATAAAAACCTTTCTTCCAAGTATTATAGATCTTATTAAATCCTATAAAAAATTAGTGGTGTTGCATACATGCTGGAGCTACTCCAAACCACTCACATACATCATGTCGTTAATGTATGTTTCTTGAAAAAGGTAATTGGATAAATATTTTCTACCCAAACTAAGTTACCATAATTAGATGGAGAAGGATGAGTCATTATAAAACCTACAAATATCCTTCACATACACTAAGAGGATGAGGAAAGATAGATTAAGGAGTCTTTGATCAGGTGGAAGAATCTAAACCATGAAGATGTAACATGGGAGGATTGAGATTTTATACAACACCATCTAGAGTTATTTGACATAGAGGGGAATATTTTTTTGAATGGGAGGGGCATGTTACACCTTTAACCTATTTCATGGTTATGGATACATGTGGTCAGCTTGTGGCTTACTAACCTTTCATATTATATTGTTACAGTTATGTATGCTATTATATTGTTACAGTTATATATGTTATTATATATTAGTAGGGTCAGGACATGAAATCACAATGACATAATTAGATTATATATAAAAGGTAGTGATTTGAATATCCTATTTTTAATTCTTATCTTATTTTATGATTATGGATATTTCCCCCTCATAGTGGCTTAGTCCCAATTATCAAGTATTTTACTCTTTTGTTAATTATTTTTGTGGATATAATTATTATGATCATAGTTTTATGATATATTATCCCACTCATTGAATTACCTAAGTAATTTCATTATAATATTACACATAAATACACATATGTTGGACTTTTCCTATACCTAGGGGCCATGGTAATGCTGGGGGAACCTATTTTTATATATTACACTATTAATAGGTTATATCTTTATATGAACTTATATTTACCATGTTGAGATACCTTACTTACTTAAAAAATGCCTTGATACTTCTCATATGCTATATATTCTTACTTGGATATGTTATTTTCTATGTTGTGACATGGACATATTTAGATGGTATAGACTAGTATTCTAGTTCTATGCTTCTTTGATGCTATTTAATTTTAACAGTAGTTTAGTAATTTATTTCCTATTGCATGTGGGACATTGAAATTTTTTATGGTTATTTATCCTTTTTTTATGGTAGTTATTTCCCCTTGTTTATGCATCTTTAGCCTTATTTGTTGTGGAATTTATTTCCCCTTATTTTTGTCTCCTTAGCCTTGTTTGTTGTGATATTTATTGCTCCATTATTCTGGGCTCATTATCCTTGTTTGTCACTAAATTTATTTCCCATTGTTTTTGGGTCCTTAACCTTGTTTTTCATGGAAATTATTGGCCCTTGATTGTGGCTCCTTAGCCTTGTCTTTACAACATTTTTTTATTAGTTATTTATGGATCAGTAGCCTTGTTTGTTGTAGAATTTATTTACCTTTTATGTATCTCTATATCCTTGGTTGTGTGCCATTTATTTCCCCTCTGTAGTGTCTATTTATCCTTGTTGGTGTGGAATTTATTTCCCCTTGTTAGTGCCTCCTTAAACTTGTTTATGTGACATTTATAGTCCTTTGTTTGTAGATCCTTATCCATATGTGTGACATTATTTGCTATTTTGTTAAATTTACTATTGAGCTTGTTGGATTGCTTAGTTTTTGGATGTTGTGATCCATATCATGTAATTTTACTATTTATTCATATTCAAAGTGTTTATCAAAGATGGGTTTTTACCACTTTATTCATTATCATATATGTCTTGACATACAACTTATATTACCTTGTATTCCATATGTTAAATGATTAATTTGATGCTATATTCCTTACTATGATTAAATATTATCCACTTTTTACTTGCCTCTACGCTATTATATATTTATACATAGAGACTTAATACTACATGAGAAGAGATTTCAGATTTTGGGTATAGCAACATGATTCATAATTTAGAGTGGTTTAAAAAATGGATATTTACCAATTACATATAAATTTAGAACTGACTAGTTTATATTATGGGGCATAAAATGGTTTCATGTACACTCATTTTATAAATATTATCATAGAACTAACTAGTTTATATTATGGGGAATAAAATGGTTTCATGTATACTCATTTTACAAATATTATCACCAAGCATTTTATAATATGTATACAATTATCGAATTTTACTAGTATTGGTAGTAAACAATTCATATTATGGGGCATGGAATTGGTCCATGAACATTTACACTTAAGTAGTGATTTCTAAACACATTTGAATATTACCAAGTAGTGATGACATATGAATATATAAGTCTATCTATAACAATTGATTGAGATTTAAATGAGTAATGCAATTAAGCTTTTACATCACTTAACAACCTAAGAATTAATCTGCAATCCCATTATATGGATCCAACCTTCTATTATGGGGTTACAAGATCAGTGCCAGATTAATTACATGAGGTTTGGGGGAATTTGTCTTCCTATACATGGCCATTACCTTAGTTAAAATTAAAATTGATGATTTTTCACCCTAAATTTTGCTAAGTTCTCAAAATTATTCAATGGGAAGCATGATTATCCAATTTTTTCATAATAATTTATCACCTCCACCAAGTTGTAGGGAAACATGATTCACTGAAACACATGTTTAATATTTCCTTGATTTTAAGTTTTAGTTAAAAATTTATGCATTTTTAGATTTTATCTTTATGGACATTGAGTAACATTCTAATTTTAGGTTTTCTTTGACCATCTTGCACATTTGGAGCATTTTCCTTAGATAAAAATGTGTTTTGTACACTCAGGTATGTTTTTTTATCCTTTTACTCTATTATGTTCATTGAATTATAATATTGGAATAAAAGGGGGTATTTTTAGCTACTAAAATATTACACAAGATACTTGACAATTAAAATTTTATCTTACATTTTTACTACATATGTTGTGCATGCATATTCAACTCTTATTTACTGTTATCTCACATCCACATGTTTGGTACAACCTTTAACCTTTCCAAGTTGCTAATAGTCACTTATAAGAAACCCAAATTATATGTCAAAACTCTTAATCAAATATCTCTATATCATTATATCAGTGTTCATGTATCTTATACAAAAAATATCACTTTTGGAACATACCATCTAGAAGGTTTTGTATCAATTTTATGGTTCCATCCCACACTAAGCAATGGCCATTTTTTAAATTTAAATCATTCCTATGGGGAAACCTGCATGTATAGTATGTTATTGGCATGAGAAATTATACCAAAGAGTCTCTTTTAAATAAAAAATAGTTGTATATCTATTATCTATGTAACACTTACTAGGCCCATATCTATAGTCTACTACAAATGCAAGATCACTACCTTATTCCTACCAATTTACCAATAAGTCACTAGGAGTAGGTATTTACCAAGTCTAAAGAGTTATAAGAGAAAAACCAAGATTTATATTTTTCAAGTATTAAGTTCATATATTCATATGTTTCATTAATTGTATGATCACTTGTCCATAAGAACCTAACAGGGAAAACTACATGTTATTTGATCCCCTACTTAAAATAATACATATGTAGGTAATGCTCAACCAGTCAATGTGGATTGGTTGAGGTTATCTCAACCCACATTTATATCACTTTTTAAGGAAATAAATTAGTAAATATAGGTATACCTAATAATTAAAGGTGAATGAGAAATACTTATGTGATTTGCACACATAATCATAGTGTGAGATTACATAAAACCAAAAGAGAAGTAGGCACAATTGACTATGCCACCACATATAGAAAATTAAAAACACACATAACCATATAATTTATAACATACCATATGGTGATGTTGAATTGAGGATAATAATACTTTTTGGGTGTACATAGAGATCTAAAACCTAATCTGAACAACCTACAATTCAATTTGTCACTTTTCCTATAAACTACATACAGTCATAGTCCTCTACATGGTAGCCAAATAATAAGTATCTTATCCCTTTATATAAATTTATATATTTGGTTAGTATAGGTTTATATTAAATTAAACTTTTTATTTTAATATATATGCTTAGTTTTCATGTTATTGTCATCTACATTCTTTTCCAATGGTTCTATCTAATTAAGGTTGATCAATCACACTAACCTCAAAATCATATAAACACATATAAGTATATTAGTGTTTCAATAAATTATTATGAATGTATCCAAATTAAATAAAAAATAAAGGAATGTATACAATTTATAATATTCCAACATTTCTACCAATTTTGAAAATATAAAACTATAAAAAACTAGAACTAGATTTTTTTTCCTTCATTCTTGGAAACTAGACCCTACTGACACTTGAACTATGGTGAAAACTATAATTATTGGATATATAAGAAAATATGATACATATAACCTCTAGTTTCTCTAGTTACAAAAATTCTACTTGAAATCTATAATATAACAAGCTAAATAGATACCTCCCTTTTGACATGACAAATGTTCCTATATATAACTCATCTCAAAAGTAAGAAACATGTGCAACATGTGTAACATTGATAAAATCATAAATTCATAACCATTGTGAAATATCTCTAAAACATAGAAAGACATTTTCATGTAATCTCAATACATAACATGTAACCCTATACACATATATAAGTAAAGAAGTATGAAAATTAAGGCTGTTAAGTGTAAATGGAGGGGAAAGTTATATGCCTAGATGGTATCCCATAAATAGGGAAAAGTGATATGACAAAATAAAACCACATGCCCAAATATGGAAAATATATAGTAATAAATTTAACCAACATAGTAACCATAATGCAACTAAGATATATATGTTATATAATAAATTTAAGATCAATAGACACATGGGTGCATCATGCCCACAATGTCAAGATATAGGTGTTAAGATCAATAGGGACATGGAAGATTGATATGAATTAGACAAGTGATATGCCCCGATGTAACTATAAATTTTAAAAAATGATGTGTTCCAATGTATCAAGATTACCATAAGAAGGAAAGATATATAAATGAATCACATAGTAATTGTATGATCCACTAGATGTATGATATAAACTATGGTAAGATAGGCATTGTATACACATAATATTTTAAAAATTTATCAATCACTGATGATTTATCAATTTTAGGAAACCATTGAGTCTCAATCTATCTAAGTACATTCCCTAAGGAGTGCACTAGGAAAGGGGAGGGTAGACCATTGGTGCTTCATAGGATTGTTGCTCCTATTCCATCACTTGTTATCTACACAACCATCTCCAAAAAACACTTTCCTAAGATTTGATTCCTATTTTACACCATACTTTAGTAATTTTATGATTTTATTATCCATCAAATATTTTTTGATAGTTTACATGACACTGTTAGCTCTATCGACCATGTACTCTAATTGATAAAACTCATTTAGGGTCTAAGTTGGCCCCTAGATAACTTAGACTAAGACCTAATTTATTTTTGTCAATAATAATATAGAGTTGATTGGGTTGAACCTATTGGATAAAATATAAAAAATATTTAGGGTTAGATTAAACCATATATACACATTCATTTTGTCATTTCTTAAAGAGATCAAGAGTTAATTATTCATTTACAGTTATTTATAATCTACTCTTTCGCCATTCTACTTGAGGATTTATAGCTTAGGGTTTATACTTAGATAATAATATTGTCTCATGGAAAAGTCTTGGATGATTTGAAATTTCTTAGTGATCCTTACAAACCACAAAGGCCTCTTGTAAAACACCTTTAGTCAAGGGAGATATTGAGTCTTGACAGGTTTATCTTCAAGGTAAGTATCTCTAACTTCGATTCTCTATTTTAGTAGATGAAGTAGCACAAGTAATGGAGTTTGAATATGTTTCTCAATTCATTAGGGTTTCACCTACACATAGATTAATTAGGATTATCTTATGCATGTTTACTTTTATGTTTTCTAACCCCCATTTTGTGTTACAAGCTTTGGGGAGTACTACATTAGGATTTTGATTTACTTGTCATATTCATTGGTGAATATGAAAACATAGGACCTACTTAGTGTTATTGCATAGTTTTTATTTATTGGAGGATTTAAAACCCTCCATAGTGATTTTATTATGGTAAGAGATCACTTATTTATGTCTAATAGATCCACCTTGGTCATGACCCCAAATATTTATTATATCAACAATTAGAAGTGTACGTAGGATTTATCTTCTCCAAGATATGATTGATTAATATATCAGTTGTATTTCCATTTTAATAAATTATGGTGTGTTCAAATAAAAATAAAAAATATTGGGGGAGTGAAGCAGTCTTAAAAAACTTTCTTATGAATTTCACTTAAGTAATAATGAACCATTCAAACAAGCATATAGATCAAGCAAACATAAACACTTATCCAGATAATAATGAAACATAAGACCACATTACATGTGTGGGAAACAATTAATGGTATTAAAACACACTAATATATACAAATTTACTACATTAATATAATACAAACAACAAATTTAGTGAAGCACCCACTTCACATGGAGTACCAACTGCAACTAGCTAAGCACTAACTCAACTAGGTTTTAACAACCATCAAATTACAAGGAGGAACCAAAACCATAGATGAATCATCAAAAAATAATACACCTGATTTATTTTATCACTTTTAGGACAACTTATTTCTCAACGAACTAATGATGACCACCTCTTCAACTCTTCACACTCTTATCCCTCTTAGACTGCCTTCTAGGTTTCTTCGATCAATTATATCTCTTCAAGATTGATTAGGTCATATGACCTTGATAATCATACACATAAAATCAAATAAATATTAATGAATAATACTATATATTACTATGATGGTATATAATACCTCCTTATACTAAAAAATGTGTTATCTTGTTCGCTTACACTCTTCTCTCACACACAGACTTAAAATTGTCTTGTATTTATACAAGCCTCTTGTTTATGTCCTTATTGGTTAGACAAACACCATTAAAATATTATTTTTGCCATGTAATATATCTTATGAAATATAATAAACATTTATTTAATTTTATTTGAGTTTATTTAGGTCTGACCTATGTTAATTAGGCCTTATTTCATCTTTAGGTCTCATGGAGACTTAATCCCATTATTGTTACTTTAGGACACATTACACTTTTACATCCTTGGAACATATTAAAACACATAAAATAGTCATAAAATATCATATTACACTTAGATATACCCTTGATAATCTCATCTAGGCTCATAACACTTTCTAGAGACAAACACAACTTGAAGCACACCAATTGTACTGTTCACAATTAGGCCTGTGTATACTTAGAAAGTCCATCTTGAAATATTGAAGATAAAACAAAAATTATTTAAATAAACATGGAAAAAATAACATATTAAAAAATATAATAACCTATAATTCATCACAAAATTCACTATATACTTCATCTTTGGAAAATGCTCACATTGAACTGCGAACTAGCCTCAAAACACAGTCATGGAAAATTGAAATTTTGACACCTAAAATAACATAATAAATAACTTAAAATAAATTAAAATTATCATAAAACATACTTATAAAAAAATTAAACAAAAATATCATAAGGTCAAATGGTAATTACAAGTCTTGTAGACCATTTTGTTGACCTTGTATCTCACATACCTCACTTAGCCAGTCAAGCCGTTTTGGCTTGAACACTTTCACTACTTTCATTAAGTACAAAACATTATAAAAAACATAGATACGGAATAAACTCACCAAATAGAAACACAATTTATGTTATATGCTTCAGCTTAGGGTATAGAGTCTCAAACTCATCACTACACTTACCCAAAACTGCCAGTTTACCTTAAAGCATAATCATGGTGACAATGACCTTCAATCACTTATATGACAATTCATATAGAATATTGATGAATTTAGATTATATTATGAGATAATTATACCATTATTAGATATAAATATAATATTTTAAAATGGAAATATTGGTCTTGTAGTCTAATCTCATAATCTTGTACCTCATTATCTCATCTGAACTAGATAGGTCAACTTATGAGCAACATTTTCATCATATATACTAACCTACAAAAATTATATAAAAAATTAATATGTATTAAAAGTTTTTAAAAATATATCCATGCATTTGGATTCATACCTATTCCATGATAACACATCCCTAAACATATTCTCATTATTGTATGGGTTTCTTACTAATTATACTATTAGGCATATTAGTGACTATTCAACTTGGATAACCAATTTATAAAAATTTAGGGATATAAATTATCTATAAAACTTTATGGATAAAAAATAAAATTATCAAACTATGTTCTCCATCCATTAACAATTTTGACTTGGTCAACTCTGACTGCTACATCAAATCTTAGAGAAATAAGGCCTTTTTAATAAGGTCCACTTACTCTCCTAAAGACTTAATCACACTTGGAAATTATTTGGACAGTTAAATACAAGATAAAATATTTTTTATAGTCATTTTAGAACATTTTGGGCTATTTGGATCAACATCTTCAACATCATGTCGTTGTTAGGGTTTTAGAGAGGGTTAACATTATTTTTGGTGTTAATGATTGGTCATTTAGGAATACCCCTTATTTCCAAAAATAATTATTGGAGTTATTATATATTACCCTTACCCATCTCCCCTTAATATTTTAGGTTCCCATGTATAGGTTACACGTGCCAATGAACACTTGAAAGTCCTTATGGGGTTTGCATACCTTCATTCTGTGCACGCGAAAGACCTCAAAATTAATTTTTATACCTTTTATTACAAACCATGACCTGAAAATACATGAAAATACTTGGAAAAACATATATTACCTATGAAAAATCTTACATGAGCTCAATCACATTTAAATATTATCATGACCTCTCATTAGGTCACACTATATATTTTTGCCTTCTAGGCCTTGAAACTGATCTTATAACCACTATCTAAGCTCTCAAAACCTCATATACATTCAATAAAACCTATTATCACACTAAAACACTTCAATACATACTTATTATGTCTTGAAAATAGATCATGATGCCTCATTTGGCTAGGTAGGGTCTATAACTAGTCTAGTTGTAGATTTGGACTTAAAGGCTTACCCCTGTAAACTCACCTTAAAACTATATTGATTACTCTAGTGCCTCATATGAATGATTAATAATCTGAATAAAACATCTTATTCCTCTATTCATCTATGTCACTAAGCCACCATGCTCAAACCTTCTCACTATTACTTTACATGCCATGACTAGTGCCATGACCAAGCTTCTCAAGCACTTGAAACTTGACCAAATAACATTTAAATAATCCCTAATTCTTATACAACTTGATAAAATGTATTAAATTATCATCAAATGATGTCATACCATTTTACATACCTATTCATTCTCACTATGCACATGCTTATGACTATGCTTGTTATGACTAGGCTTCTCAAGATACCTTGTACTCAAGGTTTAACACTCAAACATGCTTACGTTATACTTACCCAAAAACATTATCACACCATTTTAGTAATATATTTTTTATAAACATGATCTCATTACCTCTTGTAGACCTAGATCGTCATATCCATGCTTCGTAACTTACTTGATCATCAAACCTCTTTGTGACAACACTAAAAATCATCAAGCTGACTTGAATCATGACATTAGACTTGACATCAACCAATAAAGGAATCATCACGTTGAATTTAAATTATTTATCAATAGAGAAACATTAATTTTCCTTCAAATTCCATTTGGTCATATGGATTCCTTGTCATATCAAGCACACAAGCACATATCTCACATACCACTCACTAAGCATCTTCACCAGATGCACCTTGATGTCAATGACATCAAACTTGACATCAATGAAAAAAATTATTCAACAAACTCCCCCTTTTTCATTGATGGAAAAACATTCTTCAATATGATCACTTTCATCTCCCCTATTTTGGTCAATCTCCCTTCTTGACCTTTATCCCTCTTTGACATTAATGACAAAGGGTAATACATACTACAAATTCTAGAACCACCTTTTTACAATAGGAGATCCACACATATAATATGAAACATTACAAAAACATGATTCATGCATACTTCCTTCAAATTAACTTATAACTCAAGACCACTCACCTTGTTCTTGTCATGATTGATATGATAAAAATCTTTGATCGCACATTAGTACATCATATTCTTGTCATCAACTACACTTAGATCTTATAGACAAACTAAATATCTCCCCCTAAAACTAAGCATCCAACATGCTTCTATTGACTAAATAATTTCTCCATAAATCCTAATGGAGTCACATCTTTCCATATATCACTAACATAGTACAAGTTCATAAGATTCCTAGATCTCCATGCTCTCACAAGATTGAATATCCTTCAGTATCATTTTAGGCTTGATTGGCACTATAGGCTTGACCTCTAAATCAATTATTTGATCATCAATATGAGCTAATAATATTCATTCCTAACTTGATTTTCATTTTAATTATGATCTACCATATCAAATAGTCCATTTTAGCTTATAGACTAATCATGAGTTATCTTTATTGTCTTTGGTTTCCACACATTCATTTGCCTTCTCTCTTGCACTCTAGGAGATTCAAACCACTTGTTTTGACTTGATGACCTTCTTAATTTATTAGGGTAGAATATTTAAATGTGTCCCACATTATGAGGACTGTATCAAACAAACTCATAGATACCTTTTGACTTATGTGAACCATGACTACCTCCATAGTCCCATGAGTAACCATTCTTTGAGGGTCTTCCACACTCTCTTTCTCTATACCAAATTGATTTAATGTATAATAGTAATCCTTAAATAAATTAGAATACCTCATAACATTAGGCTATCTGATAGGTGTTTTCATGTTGATGTTCTTGTCTTCATTATCTTTCTCCTTGACTTGAGCTACCTCCTTTTGGTCTTCTTTGAAACCAAGACATTTTTTATCACTTACAAATTTCTAACTACTCAAGATGTTATCTAGAGCATCAATACTCTTTTCAAGTTTCATAAAGGTCTTTAACTCTATATATTCTTGATCTAATTTAGCTTTTGGGTATTCTACTTTAGTCTCATACCTGGTGCATTCTTCCTCTTTATTCTTTAGACTTGTAGTGGCTATCTCCATCTATGATTCAATTTAATTGATGATCTCATCATACTCCTTAGACATGTTACTCAATCTCTCCTCAAATAAACCAATATTTTATTAATATTACTTAACTAATGATCTTAACTTGTGATTATTCCTTCTTTAAAAATTTAAGTCCTCTAGATCACTTACCAATTCAACCTCAATGTTTACTTTAGATTATTCTTCATTTGTTTATTCATCAACCATTAGGCCTTTCCCATTTGAGCAACCCTCATTGTCTATTTCAATGGACATGAATAAAGTTTCATTATTGTCATGTTCAAGTTCATTCTTGCCATCATCATTATTAGATGTACTTGTGTCACTTACATTAGCTGAGTTATTGTTTTATTTGGTGTAGAAACTTCTCTTGTTATTGAATGACCCTTTCCTACCTTCATAATTACTAAAATCTTTCTTATTATTATTAAGCTTGTAGACCTTCCTATCATCTCTATTATGTTCATCATGTTCTTCATCATGCTCTCTTTTATCCTTGTTAGGACATTAGATGTAAAATGACCAATATTACCATAATTAAAACATTTAAAAGGAAACTTTCCCTTATATTATCAAATTTAAACCTCAGCTTCCTAAAAAACATGGCTATTAGTTCATCATCATCAACATCTGAAAATACATCATCCTCAACCTTCTTGACTTTTGACTTCTTGTCAACTTTTAATATTGCTTCCTTCTTGGGAGTCCTTCATTTATTCTTATCTCATAGGCAATCAAGATTCCATGAAACCCATCCATTTCAAGCTTGTCGAAATATTACATCTCTTCTAATTTAGATAACTTATAATCAAACTTTAGATTTAGGGATATCAATACATTTTGAAAACTTATAGACTCTTTCACTTCTTCTCCTATTACTATACTAACATTGAAAAGTTCATGAACATTCAATAGGTAAGATGTAATGGTTTCATATTCATTCATATTTAAAATTTAAAACTATCTCTATTGTGTCTACAACTTGGACATATTAACTTTTGTGTCTCCTTCATAGATAGTATTCAATTTATCCCATATCGCCTACGCTAACTCACAATGCATTACCTTCACAAATTTTACCTCTAATGGTCTACATAAAAATGGCATTCATTTCCTTGGAATCACTTTCACTCTCCTTCTTGCCTACTACATCAATTGGTGGTGTATTAGGTAGAATTAATCCATCCACAAATAAATACCATATATAATGTACTATTTAGATTATATATGTCCTCATTCTAATGCTCCAAAAGGCATAATTAGTTCCATTTAAGAACATATCTTTACTAGTAGAGAAACCACCTTGAGTTTGTTGATTAGCCATCACTGATTTTAGAATCTACTTTAAGCTATTAGAATTAATTCAAAGTACCAAATCTAATACCAAATTTTGTAAGAAAAATTACTAAGGAGGGTGAATCAGTCTTCAAAAACTTTCTTATAAATTTCACTTAAGCAATCATGAACCATTCAAATAATCATATAGATCTAAAAAGCATAAACACTTATCCGTATAATAATGAAACACAATAACACATTAAATATGTAGGAAACCCTAAAGGGTAAGAAAATAGACTAATATATTCAAATATACTATATTTCTATAATACAAACACCAAATTTAGTGAAACACCCACTTCACATGAAGCACCAACCCCAACTAGCTAAGCACTAAATCAGCTAGGTTTTAACAAGCACCAAATTTCAAGGAGACACCAAATTATACACTTGATTTATTTGATAACATTTAGGAAACCTTTTTGGTCAACCAATTGATGATCCCACCTCTTCACCTCTTCACACTCGTAGTCCTCTCAAACTGCCTTCTAGGTTTCTTTGCTTAATTAGGTCTCTTCAAGATTGATTAGGTCATATGACCTTGATTCTCATATACATAATCTAAATAACATATTCATCAATAATATTATACACTCCTATGATGGTATATAAGACCTCATTATTATCAACAAAGTGATATCTTATTCTCTTACACTCTTCTCTTACACATAAAACTAAGACTATCTTGTATTTATAAAAGCCTCTTTTTCATATCATTCTTGGTCAGACAAATAACCTTACCCTCTTATGTAGGACATGAATATATATTAGGACATATCATAAACATGGAGTAAATTTTATTTAATTCCCTTTAGGTCTGGTATACTCAATTATGCCTTATTTCATCTTTAGGTCTCATGGAGACCTAATCCAATTAGGTCTACTTTAGGACACATTACACTTGGCCATCCTTAGAACACATTTAAACACTCAAAAAATATGAAAATTTCATATTACACATATATACCCATTATAATATCATCTAGGCTTCATAATACATTTTAGATCCAACTACCAATTGAAGCACACCATTTGTATTGTTCACAATTAGACCTGTGCATACTCAAAAAGTCTATCTTAAACTACTAAAGATAAAACACCAATTAGCTAAATAAACATGGGAAAAATCATATATTTAGAAACCTAATTATCTCAAAGTCATCACAAACTTAATTGAATAATTCAACTTAGGGTATGTATGTTCAAACTCATCTCTATAAAATACTCACTTTAAACTTCCAACTAGCCTCAAAACATAATCATGGAAACTTGAACTTATGACACATTAAAAAACACAATAAATAAATTCCAATGCCTGAAAATGATCATAAAACATAATTATAAAAATATTTAACAAAAATATCATAATATAAAATTGCAATTATTAGTCTTGCAAACTAATTTGTTGACCTTCTATCTTAGAGACCTCAGATAGCTAGTCAAACCATTTTAGCTTCAACATTTTCACTACTTTAACTAAGTACCAAAAATTATAAAATGAATGGATAGAAAATAAAAGTTTAAAATATAAACATCATGTATGTTAGATTCTTAAGCTCAAGGCATAGTGTCTCAAACTCATCACTATACTTGCTTACCCAGAACTACCAGTTTGCCTTAAAGCATAGTCATGGTGACAATGACCTTCAATCGCCTATATGACCATTTAAAGAGACTCCTAATGAATTTGGATGATATTATGAGATAATTATACCATTATTAGATAGAAATATAATATTTTCAAATGGTAATATTGGTCTTTCAAACCAATCTCATAATCTTGTACCTCACTATCTCATCTAAACCAGATACGTCAACTTATAAGCAACATTTTCATCATATCTACTAACCTCGAAAGCTTATATCCAACATGAATATGTATTAATTTTTTTTAAAAATGTATCTATACACTTGGATTCATGCCTATTCCATGATAACATGTCTCTAAACATCTTTTCAATATTGCATGGGTTTCTCATTATTTGTATTATTAGGCTTATTGGTGACTGGTCAACCTAGATGACTGGTTTGGCTCACTTGAGGCATATAAATTATCCATAAAACTTTATAGACACAAAATAAAACTCTAATTTTTTCCCTCCATCTATATACCAACTTTGACTTTGTCAACTCTAATTACTATAGTAAATCTTAGAGAAACAAGGCCTTTCCTATAGGGTCCACTCACTTTCCTAAAGACTCAATCACACTTGTAGATGAATAGCAGAGTTTAATAAAATATCCAATAGTTTTTATAGTCATTTGAGACCATTCTAGGCTATTTTTATCAACATCTTCAACATTGGGTCATTTTTAAGGTTTTAGAGAGGGTTAACACTATTTTTGGTATTAATGATTGTTCATAGAGGACTACCCCTTATTTCTAAAACTAATGCTTGGGAATATTATATATAACCCTTACCCATATATACTTAAAAAATAAATTTAACATGTAGTGTTTTCTCATGCCAATGAACATCTGAAAGTCCTCGAGTTTCCATACCTTCATTCTATGTACTTGAGAGATGTCAAAATCACCTTTCATGCCTTTTATTGAAAACAATGACCTTAAACAACATGAAAATACATGGAAAAACTATATTACCTATGAAAAATCTTACATGATCTCAATCAACTTGAATTTTGATCATGACCTCTCATTGGGTCACACACACTCTCTCTCTTTTCTTTCTAGGCCTTGACCTACAAGTCACATCTAGCCTTGAAACTGGCCTTCTAACCACTATCTAGGATATAAATGGATATTATACATGCCACATAACCTATTATCATGATAAAACATTTCCATACATCCTTCATATGTCTTTAAAATATATCATAGTGCCTCATTAGGTCAGTTAGGGTCTAGAACTAGTCTAGTTGAAGATTTGGACTTAATGTCTTACCCTTATAGGCTCACCTTGAAACTCTCCTAAGTGATCCAATGCCTCACATTCATGTTAAAGAAACATAATACAAATTATAATTCCTCTACATGTCCATATCACTAATCAACCATTCTAGAACCTTCTCACTAGGACTTTAGATGCCATGATTAGTGCCACAATTAGGCTTCTCAAGCACTTAAAACTTAACCAACTAATCTTCAAACATTCCTAAATGCTTCTATAGCTCACTCACATGCCTTTCATGTTTTTAAAATAATGTCATACCTATGCACATACATCTTCATGATCACCATGCACATGTTCATGACTATGCTTGTTATGGATAGGCTTATCAAGATACCTTAGACTCAAGGATCAAGAATCAAACATGCTTACCTTGTAATGACTAGACAACATTCTCAAACTAATAAAACATTGTATTTATGATCAACATTCTCTTATGACTTTATGTAGAATTAGAGCTTGATAGCCATGCTTCATAACTTACTTGATCATCAAACCTATTTACGACAACATTGACAATTATCAAGCTAACCTGAATCATGACATTGAACTTGACATCAACCAACAAAGGAATCATTAGGTTTATTTCAAATTATTTATCAATAGAGAGACATTAGGTTGAATTCATATTATCTCATCATATGGATTCCTTGTCATATCAAGTACACAAGCACATATCTCATAGACAACTCACCAACATCTTCACCAGATGCACCTTTACATCAATGACATTAACCTTGACATCAATGACAACACTTCATCAACACAGTGAACTCAACATGAATCTAACCCTTGCATGTTTTTATTGAATGCCATCATATTTTTCATCATATTATATTTTTCGATATTTGTAGTACTATATAAAACTAGTTAGTTTAGTTTTAACCTTTTATGTGTAGGTTTAACACACAGTCACTTCAAAATGAATTTTTTCTATGTAGGTCTTTACCAAATATAAGTAATGGGATCAAATAGTTCATCACAATTTTCTTCTTTAATTCCCATTGACATACATATTTAAACTAGTCAAGTTTGTCTATTATTTTCTTCTATCAACATATAGGTCTGTAAACATAGTCAAACTAGTCAACTCTGTTCACTATTTCTTCTTCAACATATAGGGTTTTGTAAACATAGTTGAATAAGTTGACCATGTTATAAAATTTTTGAACTAGCATTTGAACATCACAAGATAAAAATTTGAAATCTAAAACATCTTCAAGCTCATCAAGGATCTTTATTTTCTCTCTATCATTTTGATTCTTCTTTCAGTACTAGTTATCACAAATTTGTAGTATGTAAAATGGTAGCCCTATAACAAACTAGATTGACCTATTCAACATAGTTATGTAGTGTATCTTCTATATAGAAGATAGAGTCAACTGGTTTGGCTATGTTCTTATAGATATTACTTATGTAGTATAGTAGTGACTCACTTGACTCTATTATGTATTGTTTGCATATAGTGTCCCTTGAATTGACTCTATACTATTATCAATCAAGTAATTAACCTCTATTTATGGTAATTAATTCACCTTTCCTTTTCAATTATTTTCATTCTTAGAGTAACTTACATATCCTAAATAGGTGATTTTTAAAATTACTATTTTAGTCACACTATTTTTCTCTTTTGTAGACACTACCAAGTCACTTTACATTAAAAAAACATTAAATATTTTTCTTCCCAAGGTCTATTTACTTGGATTTCATCACTAAGGGGGAAACCAACTTGGTTTTATTCCAAGTATAAATATGTGATTTATGGTATATATTGGCAAGGAACCCAATACCCTTATCACTACAAGATTATGAAGTGAGGGTGTATGCCTCAATACCAACCCAACACCATCATCAATATAGATACCTTTAAACTCAAAAATCCTAAAACTAACCTTATATTGATTTTAATTTCCTTATTTTAGCCAACTTCCCTATCACATTAAAATCAAACTTTCTTATAACATAATAACACTTAGGATGACCAACTGGTTATCATTTACTTTCTAATTATTGCTTGATCTTTGCTCATTATATGTTGTATTGCAAAACTTGCATTGACCAATGTTGGTGCAAGATTTTGGCTATGTGTTTTAATTAGGTCAGTCACTTTGATCCAATAAATTGTGTGCTTAATTTCATTTTGCTTCAAATTTATCTTAAAAAATTTTCTTCTATTTTAGAAAAATATCATTTTAATTGATATATTCTCTTATAGATTTTTTAACCTTGTTGCCTTTAGTACACATTGAATCTACATTTCTATGTATCCTTATCTTCTTATTCAGTGGTACATAATTTACCTACATGATTATGTATCTCTATCTTCCTGATCTATTCCCTAAGTAGCAATATACTATCAACTCATATAACTATGTATTCTCTTTAGCTTGTGTCTAAGTAGTACTCTATCGACCCAATCAATTTTGTACCTATTAGATGAAACTTTTATCCATTCAACCATCCTTTTTCTTATTTTTCATTTGTATTTCCTAATATTAAATTATTTCATCAAGTATCATGAAATCCCATATCATAGACTTCTTGGACAATCTAAATCTATTTAGGCACTATATGGGGTGCTCACTTCTTCCTTTCTTTACCTCCCAAGAGAATCCTCATTCTTGGATTATTTATTATCATTCTTCATATTTAGATTGTACTTTGGTTCAAATCACTCCACAAGATGAGATTGGTGGATCAAATCCCTTTCATACCTATCAAGATAATTCCCATCTCCAAACATCTCACCATAATCTATGGGTAATTAACAAAATCCTATTAATAAACCCATAAGAAATATACCACCTAAAAATCCTCTACCTAATACCAATTCATGGAGTCTTCTTAAAAACACCAATCTACCAATTGATACAACTCAGATTCATGCACAGATAGTGAAATAAATGAACATAATGTAAACATATAACACCTCCCAAATGATGAACTAAAATATCATTTAATCCACATGGCTAATCAACCTCCCATTCTTCTTCCTCAAAACAATCAAATTTTTATTTCTCCACATCCTAGAGATGCCATAGGGAATGTCATCCCCCAACCTATCATACATAATAAGATGCTTCAACACATTAAAAATGAGCCTTTAGTTCCTTTCATTATTTCTATTGACATTAGTAATATATCTCCAATGATTAAATATGATAAGAATAAAGATCCTACATCTTTTCTTAAGGCATTTGACAATATTTATAAGGATTGGATCCAAACTAATACTTTCACAATAACTAAACTAAGTTATAACTTTCATTGGTGATGTATTATAATGGTATAATAAACTTACCCAGCATTCCATATGGAAACTAGAGGATATAATCAATCCTTTAGTTAAATAATTTCAACATAATGAGCTTCCTAATAATTTCCTTAGCAATTTCATCAATGCTAAGCAATCTCCCACTAAATCAACTAATGATTTTATCAAATGATGGAAATATTTGGCTCATAAGGCTAATCATAACATGATTGATAATATTTTTAAAACTCTTTATAATAGCATTACTCCTTCACTTCAATATAAAGTTCAGACTTTTGCTCCTCAAATAATCAATGAAGCTCTTGACCAAACAAACCATCAAGAATTATCAATGAAACATTTTTAACCTAATACCAAAATCATTAAAGGACATTTTCAAAATTCAACTAATGGCATGACCACTAATCCTCCTCAATCTAATCTAGGAGTTGCCAAAGCTAACAATCCCCAATCCTCTCATACACCATTAACTATGTAACATAAGAAATAGTTTTAAGTGCCCTCTAAACCATTCACTTATCCCAATAATCTTCCAAAATTGTATGAACCTAACCAATTTTTTTGGTTCCATGCCAACATAAACCACTATCATGAAACATATAAAAGGCTTACAATTGTTTTTGTCTCCTATATGCTTAGTGATTCCTTCAATCATAAATCCATGATTTAACTCCATCATCAAGTTTATGCTAACGCTTCTAAAAAATGAAAATCTCCCAAAGCTTATTCTTAGACTAACCAAAATTAATTTTCCACATATAATTCTCATTAAACCAATAAGGTTATTTGTGTAAGTAATGTTGACTATGATGAATATTACAATAATTCTCAATATGTCAATGTGTTTAAGGTCAATTATAAATTAACTCATAAAGATACCATCACCAAACATAAGAAATTATTTTTAGAATATCAACTACCCAAAGACACTACAACTACTCACTTATCATTAGAAACCAATGAGGAACCATATGCTCCTTTGTAACCGTAAATCACTTCTCTTCTTCCTAAATCTAATTTACCTTCTAATCCTTGTGATGATTCTTCTTTGAAAACCCATTGGAAATTATTATAAGAACTCAACTCCATGCCTTGAAAAATTCTTCTTATGGAGTTAGTTCATACCTATCCTTATCATCGTAAGTTCCTTATCTAATAACTTCAAGAAATTGAAGAGACATATTCCTTAGAAGAGGAACCATATTCTCATGAGCCTCAACCAACTAAAATTCATACTATTGAATCTATTTATCCTTCTTCAAAACCTTCTATAGAGTTCCTTAAAGAAGAAATGATAAACAATGAAATCCTCTTTCTAGATGATGATCCACACCTCTTCATTAATATAGACATTAATACCACCCTCATTCATAAATTATTAGTAGATGAATGGTTTGGTATTAATATGACATCTCTATGGATCATCTAATAATTTGGATTTAATAAAGATAATCTTAAACAAATTCAATTGACATGTCATGGATTTGACAAAATTAGTCAAAAACCACTTGGTTATATTTATCTCCCTCTTATGATTGGACCTAGAACTATACGAACTAAGGTCATGCTCCTTGATTTACCCTTATCTTACAACATATCCTAGGATGCCCATAGACTCATAAAATGAGAGTTATTGCCTCTTCAGGCATACAATGTATCAAATTATTTCATAATGGTAAAAGGTATAAACATGAGCTGATCCTAACCTTTGGAGTATTCAAAATCCAAATCCCAAATCTCAATATTATATTCCCACCATTTCAAAGAATAATAGTGCTCAGTTACCTAAATTCATCAACATGAATCTAGATTTACATGTCACTCTTGTTGAT
This sequence comes from Torreya grandis, assembly GCA_037957365.1. Lineage (NCBI taxonomy): Eukaryota > Viridiplantae > Streptophyta > Pinopsida > Cupressales > Taxaceae > Torreya > Torreya grandis. Next base: position 1,135,293 of record JARHVA010003065.1, read on the forward strand.
TTTGATGATGATGAGCCTAATGACTTGTAAAATACTACAACACTGCCAAATTACCTCCTTACATATCATAGTGGCTACCTCCCAATTTATTGCCTCTTAATCACACCATCCCTCTGATAGATGAAATCATTGATTTCCCCCTTCCATGTAATGATTTGGAAGCTTCTTACACAAAAGATGAATTCATGTGAAATGATTACAGATTGATAAACTATTTTAGGATCCTTTAATCATGTCTCCAAATAAATTTAGTGATTTAGGCATCTCCCCTTCTAAAGTTCCCCCTGAATCACAAACATGTATAATTTATCCAACTTATGATGATAACTACACCATTTCCCAATCTCAATAATGAGACTTAAATGTTCAATATTAACAAAAAATCTGGCTCAAATACATGATTCCAATCATGATGTTCATACCATCTCCATAGATTTTTAATTAACACCCAAAGGTCATGTATATCCTACTAATTCTCCACTTCTTGATACCCCTTGGGTGGTGGAAAAAATATTAACCCTCAAACCTATAGAACTTCCACTATCTTATATACCTCCTACCAAACCAATTAGTCTCTTTGATCCTCTTCCCATAAATTTTGTTAATGATAAATCAATCAAATCAGATCAACCTTCTTCCCCTATTCCACCTACTCCTAATATTAGATTAGATGCCAAGGCTATAAATGTATGTCAAATAAATTTTAAATATGACTACCACTATAATAAAAATATTTATCTCAAAATATATGTGGAGTATTATGGACCTATTCCCACTTTTCTTAGTGATTAATCCATTCTTGAATTGATCTATGCTCAAAAACCTCAACTTCCTTGCCAATATAGTAAACTTTAGAAATTTAAGCAAAATGCCCCTAGTTTCAACAACTTCATCATTAATATTGATCCTAAAATAAATACCATTTCGTCTCTACCTAACATGCAATATCATTTCCAAGATGGAAATGTTATGCTTATCGAAGAAACTACTAGAATCAAATTTGACACCCCATCATGTCCTTGACCAATCACAATATCTAGAGAACTTACACAAATTAAGCATGATAATTTTAGATAAATATTGTGAGACATTTTCTCAGTCCTATGAAGACATGTCTAACATTGATCCTAGCATCATGGTGCAAAACATCATCACCTATCCTAATGCCAAATTTATACAATAAAAATATCATAAATTTCCACCTAAACTTTCTAAATTATGCCATAAATAAATCAGTAAACTTTTAGATGCTAAATTTATCAATCATTTCTACTATTTAGAATGGGTTTTAAACATTATTCCTATTTAGAGAAAAGTCACCATGGTCATTCACATTTTCATCAATTTTTGTAACCTCAATCTTATCCCAAGGACAACTTATCTTTACCTTTTATAGATGCAATTATTGGTTCCACTATTGGATATAAAATGTTATCCCTTATAGATGGTTCCTCAAGTTATAATCAATTTCACATTGCCCTTGAAGATCAACATAGGATAACTTTCACCATGGAATGGGGCACCTATTATTACGCTAAAATGCCTTGTAGCCTCAAAAAGGATGGAAATTCATATCAACATGAAGTGACCCACATTTTCCATGATGTTATCCATAATATTATGGAAACCCATGTGGATGACATCATTAACAATTCTAAAAGCCATCAAAATCATCTTTTTGATATTTATTTTATCTTTGATCTCCTATTCAAATATAAAGTAACACAAAATCCATACAAATGTTTCTTTGGTGTCACATATGGAAAATTAATATGGTCTCTCTTCATGGCATTAATTTTGATCTTGATAATATCAATGTTATTCTCAACATACCTATCCCTCATTCTAATTCATATATTTACACTTACTTTGGAAAACTTGGGGTAATAAGATGATTTATCCCCAAAATGGATTACCACATATATTCTATTAATTCTCTTATATAAAAAGGTAACACTCTTAAATGGATGGATGCTTATCAGAAAGAATTTGACAATAGGAAATAATCTTTACTTCATCCACCCACCCTTCATCTACCTTACAATGATTATCTTTTAATCCTATATACTTATTCCACACCCATATTATTTTGGGAAATGCTTTCACAACAAGATGATATCGAAAGAGAATATATCATCTATTATATTAGTCAATGCCTCCTTGACTATGAAAAATATTATAAAAAAGCTTCATCATTATATGATTTATCAAAAAATTTATGTTATCATTCATTCTAATCCACTCTATCACTTATTATATAAATCTTTTCTTCTTAGAGATAGAATCATCAAGTGGATGGTCCTTATAATGAAATTTAATCTTCATATTATCATGAAAATAACTATCAAAGGAAAAATCATTGCTAACTAACTCGCTATAGCTCCTATACCTACTACCTACCACCTTCAAGATAGTCTCCAAGATGACAATATCCTCTATATCGAAGGTTTTAATTAGGATATATCTCTTAAATATTACTTCTATAATTTCACTTCTAATATTAAAGTAAGTAATATAGAAGAGTCCTATATCCTTCTTAGTACTACTAAATCTAAAGTAGTTATCAAAGAACTTCTTGAAATCAATGTTGATTTACATGAATATAATTGGACCATTGATTTCAATGGTGCAAAAAACCTTAAAGGAGTTGGTACAATTTGTATCCTCACTATTACTCTTGGTAAAATCATTCCTTTAGAATTCACCTTATATTTTATGTTACTAATAACATGGTAGAATATGAATCCTTAATCAATGGCATGAGAGTGGCCCTTGATTTAGACATTACATACATACATGTTTTTTGTGACTCCCAAATCATATGTCACTAGGTTAATACTTATTATCAAGGTAAAATCAAAAGTCTCATTCCTTATCATCAAATTACCACTACCCTTGCCAAATAATTTGATATTTTACCATCAATCCCATCCCTCAAGATCAAAATTCTACCATTAATTCTCATTATTTATTTAGCATCTCTTTTTCATCTACACCAAGTTATTACAAATTATACCTTTCTTATTCAAACAATAAATTGCCCATCTTCCCTTCAATCACATGTTTCACTTATCTACCATATTGAGGATGTCACCATTTGATAAATCCCATATTACAAGGACATCATTCAATTCTTCAAACATCACACCTATCCTCCAAACATATATTCCCATAAAATATTTAAATTCATAAATAATCATTAAAATATGTCTTTCAATATATGTTTTAGTGAACTTTAGATTAAATGTTGAAAAGGAAGAAGAAGAAACTAAATATGGGTATGGTTGAAAAACCTATTTGATCTATTGAATTAGATGATTATGAAGAAATCATCTTTGGCTTGGGAGGATGATCTATAAATAAGATAAAACTAAAGCAAATGGTTAATTAGATAGATAGCTAAGTGGATTGTTTAGCATTAGCTAGATCTTGGAAATAAGAGCTTTCTTGAAGGCTGCCAATCCACATGTTTTAAATAATTAAGTTTATAAAATAGAATATAAATTACTTGCATCAATAATCAAAAGGTTTTGAAATTGAACACAAGAAATGCTTGTTAAATTAATATAATAGAAATAATTAATATAGTGATAAATAAGTCAATACTAGTGTTAAATGGCTTAGGTTTATTTCAAAAAATTAGGCAAGGGTATGTGAATAAGTAGGAACACAAAAAAATAGATTGAGTAGAGGGTAAGTGGTAATAACATATTATTTATTACCATAGTGACTGTCTATAGTTGATGTGACCATCGCAAGGTAACTATAAATGGTTAAGATGACCATCGATGGTTGGGTAGACCATCAATGATTTAGATAACCATCGATGGTTATTATGTGTAGATCTAGGTTGATAAATGGTTAGATTGATGGGATCCCAAAGTTGGATTTTGAGAGGTGGGTTGGTGCTAGGTTGAGTGTGAAAGTAAATAAATTAGTTAAATACTAAAAATCAAATACTTATCTTGTAGAAGGCTGATCAAGTGGGTGTTTGAGGTGGTTGACTTTGTTGGTAGAGTCTGATGTGATTTTGGTAGAGTAATGGTACTTGGTGCTTTAACAAAGTGGTGATAGCAGGTTGGCTCTCTGACATGATGGATGGATCACTAGATTTCTAATGATAATTGACTTATAAAACAAAGAAAATCTAGATGCACAAGCTCTTGATAATAATTATAGATGTATTTCACCTCCTCATTCCTCACTTATTATAGGCAAGGCAAAAGAGCTGTAACAAGATGTTAATTAGACCTTCTAATTTTAACTTGATTATGTAATGGCTCACATGTGGATTAAGATAATCTATTTTAAGAAAAGAAAGGTGGGTGGTTTGCATGTTTATGTTTAAGGAGGTACACCCTAACCATCAATGGTCAAGGTGACCATCAACAGTCATCCTGATCATTGATAATTGAGGGTGAAGGGAAAAAGTAGGTAAAAGGGTCAGTTAGATTAGTTAAGTAAACTAACCATGGGTTAGGCTTGATTAGGATTTTAAGGGTCAAATTAGTCCTAAGTGGGTCCTAAGGTAGTCTAAGGGAATTTTGACATTCAAAATTATGGTGTGAGGATTTCCAATGTCTATTTTTTGCCCCTTTTTATTATGTGGCTTTGAATTAATAAGCTGTAAAACAAAAATAGATTATTGGTCAAAGGTTTAGTTACTCTAATATGGGAGGAAGTGTTCCTCTTCAAACTAGGAGTTGATGAGGTAAAATGAAATTAGGTACAATTTGATAAGGTAGATGAAGGTTGATGCCATGAAGGTGGGTGTAGGTTTGGTACTAAAGCATAAATAAGAACACAAAGTGTGATGAAAATTACGATAGCCAAGATCATGCATTGATGAGGTTACCATAATTTGTAAAAATAAAGGTCATTGCTAGAAAAACATGTGACAAGTAGACCACATGACTACATTTAGGCATGGTGGTTAGGAACACTTGCGAGTTTCAAAAGTAATGTATGTGTTTTGATGGGTATGCAAGGTAGGAAGTGATCATAATGAAAACATAAATAGGTTAAGTGTCGTGGGTATCCAAGGTAGGATGTGCTCTTGAGAAGACACAAGTAGGTCAAGTAAGTATGATGTGGAATAAGCTCAAAAGGTAGTCAACATGACAATGTTATCACCATGGTCAAAGGACCAAGAAAGAGTCATTATGAAGTACATGTTTTTATGGCTAAAGTGGACCAATGGCAAGGTGGTGAGGTGGTCATGTTGGGTGGAGAAGGTAGTCTTCATGGGTGGGTGCTAAGTTTGGTACATTAAAAAAGATGGTTTACTTGGGTCAAAAGTTAAAATGTGAGCAACCTAACCATCGATGTTCAAGGTGTTGAAAGTGATCACCAATGATCACCTTGGCTATTGATGGTTAGGGGGTGAACCCTAAATACACAAAGGTAAAAAGTGAAAAGTTATTTTATTTTATTCATTATCACTATTGATCATGGAGCTCTATCCATTTATCATGTTATGGGTGAAAGTGAGTGCTAACAATTATTTCTTGCTAGTAGGTGAGAATTTGTTGAGGTGGAGAGTGGAGATTGAGGGGGCCAACAAGGATGTAGTGAACACACAAGCATTAATGAGGATGGGTAGGTCTATGATTGAATCTATAGTGGTTGTCACAAAATGAGGTAGAGGGTGCCCTTAATTTTATAGAATATCTTGATTTGGTAATTATAATGGGGTTTAAAGGTATTGGATTAAAATTTTGGGTGATGCCCTAGTTAGGGTTTTTGTAAATGTGGGTAATTTTGTAGGTAAAAGGTGAAATTAAATGGGTGGTTAGGTAGGTAAGGGTAGGAAGGTAAGTAAGGGTGCCAAAGTAAGTTGTTTAGTTTGTGATTTGGTTAGTTTTAGGGTAGGTTAGGTTTTAGGTGTTATACTTATAGAACACCCACAATGACCATTAATGGTCAAGCTCAACCATTGATGGTCAACATACTTAGGAAGATGGAATCCTGATTGTCAGTGGTTGTCATGACCATAAGTGGTCAACTAGTGAAAAAAGGTTTTTGGAAAGTTTTTAAAATGCAAAGGTAAAGTAAATGTTGTTTTCTAGGTATAGGCTAGATGTAGGTTAGAGGGTAAATTTGGTAGATATTAGGAAGATGAGTAGAGAAATAGGGCATTGTGTAAAGCTGAAGGGTATGTTAGGGTAGGAAATAATGGTGTAAATGACTAAGTTATATTTCCAAGTGAATTATTTTAGGCTAGGGAGTAGATATAGATGCATGATCAAGTGTTGTTCATCTTTATAGAGATCCACTAGGGGATGACGACAGCTTACTAGTCCTATATGGAGGAGGTTAGGTAGGGGGTGATGAGGCATTATCAACATGTGATTTGAGATGCATCTATGATCATAGTGTTCAACAAGAGATGGGATCTAGTTATGAACACCTTCTTACTGTCAACTAGTGAGATGACAATCTTGTTAGAGGATGTGCATAGGATCACATGGCTACCTCTCTAGGGTGATCTGATTGATCACATAGAGTGAGAGGAGTAGGATAAACACATTAATTTATTGTATAGTGATGATAGTGATCAATTCAAATGGAATGCTAAGGAATTTAGTTATAACATGCTATATGCAAGGGATCTAAGTGAGAGGAGACTCATGATAATGCTTATGATGGCTATCTCATGTTTTGCCTTTTCTAACTAGAGTAGTGGGAGATTCCCATACTTACTATTAGGGGTACTAGTTGAGTTGTTACTAGGGTAGACCATATTTGGCTAGGTACCTATTCTCTTGGTATAGATATATAGGGAGCTATGGGGGTTCAGGGCCCATAAGAGGTATGGTATTAATGTCAGCCTAGTTCTACACTACTGGGCCTATGAGATCATCTAGGTGCTAAGGCTATTGGGATTATCATGGGTAGGATATATGTATATTAAGTTCCTAGTTAGGTTCATGCAGTGGAGAGGTGACTTTTCCACTTTATGTGTAGGGGGAGGATCCCATGATGTTGATTGATTTAGAGGTGCATTGGGTGCACTAGTGATTGGTGACATTGTTTGGAGGCCCTATGTCTAGTTTCTAGTATGGTCTGGCTATAGGAGGTAAACTTTGTCCTTATAGATTTACAAGTGGATTCTCATCTAGAGGGATGGAGAGGTGGAGCTCATCCATTTTGATAGGGTGTGGAAGTAGTTTGAATTTGTACAAGGCATTCTAGGTGTACTTCCTAAGTATAGGCATGAGGATTCAAAGATCTTATTTTCACAGCTAGATCCCATATTAACATTAATAGATCATGAAGAGTTGTTAGTGAGGCTATATATAGATGATGTGGGCTTTGTAGATGGCTACATAGTATGGTAATAGGCATTATATATGACATTAAATTTTAGGGATGGTGATGGGGTACGAGCCTATGGATTTGAACCCAACTAGGAGAGGGGTCAAAGGGCATAAGTACAAGGGGTTGGCCCCAATGGATAGGTAGGAGTAATACTAGACACTACACAAGTACATGTCATAACACTACAAGGTCAGGTAGCTAGTCTATAGGGTTAGGTTGCAACTTGTATAGGTGATAGGGACTAGATGAGGGCTTAACTAGACTTGGTTACATAAGAGAGGGATTAATTAAGGTAGAGAGGAGGAGGAGCCATGCCACATATAGGATCACTAGGCACCATCCTCATGGCCCAATACCTAGCTATAGTGGATGAGTTATGGTATTATGAGGCTATAGTTTTGAGTTGATGCCCTAATGAGCCCCATTAAGGGGAGTACAAAGTGAGCTTGTTAAGCAGTACCAATGTGGTGGCACTAGGGTAATGGGCAACATATATAGGTGGGAAAATTGGTACTATAGGTGGACAAGTATTGAGACCTAGTGGTGTATCAGGAGATAGTGGTGCCCTAGGGGCATAACTATGACATAGATCATACATATCATATATTGCTACATATCATTTTGATTTCAGCTTGTGAGGTGATGCAATGAAATGTACATTTTGAGAGAGAGAGAGAGAGAGAGAGAGAGAGAGAGAGAGAGAGAGAGAGAGAGAGAGAGAGAGAGAGAGAGAGAGAGAGAGAGAGAGAGAGAGAGAGAGAGAGAGAGAGAGAGACATGTCTATTTATTTTTACACATTATGGTGCTATTTGAATTGAAAGATATATATGTTCTTTGCTTATTTCTCATGCTTATGCTCATGGTTTATGATTTTCTTTGATGTTTAATGCTTATGATGTGATGTTTATATTTCTTATGGATTATGATTATGTTATGTTTGTTAGACATTGATGTAGACATAACAAGCTAGGCATGAGATGGCTTTGATTTATGGTTATGCTTATGACATGCTAAGTTTTAATGAGTATATGATTTATTATTTAGATTTAGACATGTGATTAAAAAATGGTTGATTGCTTTATTGATTATGAATGTGATCATGTTTGTTATATTTATCATTATGCATTTGATTATGACACATGTGCATATGTTTTGGTGTTAATTTGTTTTAAGGTAAAACACATGAGGTAAGTTAATTAACAACACTAGATGGGAAGATAGAGAATATAATCAAGAGACAAATGCTATAATGAAAATATCAGCTAGTCATGACAGGGTAAAAAGAGGGCACAATGTTTTTTCTTTGATAAGGACTAAAACAAAACCAAAGTTGGATGGGCTTAATGAATATAAGCCCTTTGAATGCTTTGCATTAGCATTCGTTACTTGGTAAAAAGATGTCTTGACCACATAACATTAATTAAGATCAAAATACCTTGATTATAGTGCATAAAGGGGATATGGATGAAAATAGAACCTTATTGTGAGACTAGCATGCTTCTTCTATAGGTATCTAAAGAGTCAATATAAACAAGTATATGTCATACAAAGTGTAGATTGATCATTACATGAAGTGTAATTATGAAATCCTATTGCCTCTTCCATTCTATTTTTCTACATGAGATCTAATTATGGCTTTCAAGATTAGTTTTATTTTGTTGTGATTTTTAAAATGGGTTTTTTGATTTGTTGTTGTATATGAGAAGCTGATCGATGTGGAAAGCTCCCATGAAATTATTGTGCTTTTGAAAAATGTTTTAGTCAACCATACTTAAAGGGAGTGGTCTAAGTTTATTTTATTTATTTAAAGATTTGTGATAGCTATCCTTCAAGGGAGTAGTCTACCTTATATTTTTGAAATTATAGTAAATTTATGCAGATATCCTTTGAGGGAGCAGTCTGTGAATGCTAGGAATGACCCATGATTGCTATTTGTTTGGATTTGCTTTTTTATTATTTTATTTTTTCTTGACATAGACTTGCTTACATAGGCTTAAAGGTTCACCTTTATGAAGGAAAAACTAAAAGAACAAAAAGGTCAAATAGGTGTAAAGAGGGTTAGGTGACAATGATCATGGGAATCCATCCTAGGAGAGGGGTGGAAAGTACCATGAGAATCATGCCATGGATATATCCATGGTACACATTGTTTAAGATTAGTCTATGACTATGTTGAATAATTAAATGATTTAGTTTTAATTAGTTTCCCCTAAAATAGTGAGATGAATGTGGTTGAAAGCAAGGGATGAGCTTAAGTTAGAGCAAAAGGTGAACTTGATCCTTATTTAAGAAAAGAACAAATGTAGATGTGAAGCAATGAGGGGCTCAAGTACTAGATTTCCTTCAAGAGAGGACAACCGATAATCTCTTGATCTATAATTATGGGTTATGATATATTATCCAAGCTAATTGACATCAAACTTTCCCCTCTTGATTTTCTCCATATTGGTGACATGTTGATTTTACTTTAGGATGAGGTATCTAATGTTGAATTCTCACACTCTACAATATTTGCTATAGGAATTCTTGATGCTCTCTTGATAGACATGAAGATTGGTAAGGGAGGATATGTGATGGTCATCAAACAACTCGAGCTAGCCTAAGTGGTACTGATAATAATCATCCTCAAAAATGATATCTTTCAAAGATATGAGAAGAGAAGTTATTTGGACTTCAAGAGGAAAAATGACCTTTACTTCAAGCATATGATAAAAAGGTGTAGTAGATATAGGGTTTATAATGCTAGTATGATATGCCCATAAGGAAAAGGGGATGTATAAATCCCAATCTTAACCAGATGCATTAACCATTTTAGTTAACATGTTGTTAAGAGTTTTATTAGAGGCCTCAGCTTGTCCATTCACTTGAGGGAAATAGGGTAAGGAGAAAATTAAATTAATCATAAATGCATAATAAATACCTTAGACTTGATTTTTTTTAAATGACTTACCATTATTGGTGATAATCTTATGAGGAACATTAAAATGATAGATGATGTGATGGTTGATAAAGTCAACAATATTTTCTACTTTGGTTAAGACTAGAGGAATAACCTCTACCCACTTGGTAAAAAATTTGGTCACAGTGATGATATAATGGTGTTACTATGAGGAATAAGGGTTAATTTAACCAATATATTCTAGACCCTATTGTGATAAAGGCCAAAAATCAATAGAAACATGAAGACTATGGCTAGGTTCATGATGCAGATTAGCATATTTTTAGCATTTGACATAATTTTTCTCATAATCACAATATATTTGGTTAAGGGTAGGCTAGTAATATCCTAGGAAAAAGATTTATTTGGCTATAATGAGGCCACTAAAGTGTCCCCCATAGATACCATCATGTGTTTCCTTGATAGCATGAGAAGCTTCATGACTACGTGGGTAATAAAAGAGGAGGCCATCAAAGCTGCATTTATAAAGAATTCCTCCCAAAATGGTGTAGTGTAAGGTACTCTAAATAAATTATCCTCAAGAATTCCTAGAGAGGTTAGAAGGAATGATGGCAAGGTTGAGGTAGTCAAAGGTTTGATAATACCAAAGGTCAGGTTGGGTCTCTTCCACATTGAAAATGGTGGGAGAATCTAGTTTAACATAGGAAGGTTGGGTAATTTTGTGGGTAATGATAGATATGATAGATTCAAAGGGTGTAGACATGATCTAAGAGGTAAGGGAAGCCATGGTATTGGTGAACTTATTGGTAGATCATGGGGTTAACTAGATGCAATAGTGTTTAAATGATGCTAAGAGCTCATCAACTAGTTTCTTGTACTATTATAAAACATCATTCTTATACTAGTAAGAGCCATTTATTTGACTAACCACAATTTGGGAGTCATTGAATATGTTGATTATTTTGACTCCTAGGGCTAAGGTTGTTTGAAGGCATTTAACTAGGGCTTCATACTCAACCATATTGTTGGTACATTCCAAATCAAGCTTAAAGGACAAAGGGAGTGGTTCACCATCAAATGGGATAAGGATGATACTCAATCCCCCACCATGTTGACATTTTGATCCATCAAAGAACATGGTGACTTGATACATGAAGTTTTCCTGAGAGAGGGTCATGATGGAATCATCAGGAAACTCAATAGAAGGAGGTTGGTTGTCTACTTATGGTGCCTTGGCTAATTGGTCGGTAATGACTTGACCCTTAATTTACTTTTATTGAAGGAACTCAAACTTTGATAAAATCATGAGGCACTTGGCCAAACACTAGTTTTGGTATGGTTTGGAGTACATGTACTTGAGTGGGTTAGTATTGGTTATGACATAGCTTTTATGGTTAAGAAGGTAGTGGAAAAGTTTGGTGGCCATGAAGATTAAAGCTAAGCATAGTTTCTCAGTGTGGGTGTACCAAGTCATGTACTCTACAAGTGTACAACTAATGTAGTAGATGGCTTGATCTTTGTGTTGTTCATCCCAATGAGCAAGCATTACCCTTAGGGAGTGGTTGGTGGTAGAGACATAAATGTAGAAAGGTTGGTCATCCTTAGGAGGGGTGACGATAGGTGGAGACAAAAGGTACTTTTTGAGTGAATCAAAGGCCTTTTGATAGTCACTATTCTACTTAAAAGAGATATCCTTATTCAAAAGGTGGTGGAAGGGTTGACATTAGTTTGAAAGATGGGAGATAAAGTGATGAATGGATTGGATCTTCCCTTATAAACTATGGAGTTGTTTGAGGTTGACTAGAGGAAGCATGTCAGGATGAATTTGATCTTGGTGAGATTGAATTTGATTCCTTGAAAGGAAATGATAAAACCAAGAAGCTTTCCTTACAAGACCCCATAAATACACTTCTTGGGGTTTAGGCAGATATGGTAATGGATAAGCCACTCAAAGATGATTTGGAGAATGGCCAAATGATCTTTTTAAAGTTTGGATTTTATAAGAAGGTCATCCACATAGTCCTTTATAATATTGTGGATAAGGTTATGAACGATTTAAGTCATGACACATTGGTAAGTTACACCAATGTTCTTTAACCTAAAAAACATGACTATATAGTAGAAGGTCCCCCATGGGGTGGGAAAGGTTGTTTTGAGTTAATCTTTGGGGATAATTAGGATTTTATTGTAACTAAAGAATCTATCCATGAGGGATAACATCTCATGGCCAGCTGTAAGATTAACTAGTTGGTCGATGCTTAGTAGAGGAAAGCTATCTTTATGGCAAGTGAGGTTGAGGTCATGAAAGTCCACACAAATGCATAGTCCCCTTGTGGCTTTAGTGATAGGCATGACATTAGAGACCCATTGGGGATAATCAATGGGTTGAATGAAGTTAATAAATAAAAGATGTTGAAGTTCTTCTTTGATGAAAAGGTCTATGTGAGGGTGTATGCATCAAAGTTTTTTATTGATGGGCTTCGCATCACGGTGGGTGAATATGTTATGGGTAGTAATGGTAGGTTCAATTATAGGCATGTCACTATAATACCAAGCAAATTCTATGTTGTGATCTTGGAGGAAAGAAGAGAAATCCCAAAGTTCATTAGCATTTAGCAATTGGCTGATTTTGATGATGTAGGGGTTATTTGGAATACCCAAATTGATATTCATGGTGGATTCATTCAACACAGTTGAAGTCTCAAGAGGAAGGGATTTGTGAATGACATAATTGAGGGCACTAAGGTAGGTGAGAATGGAATCATCATCCTAGCATTGAATAGTGTTAATTGTAGGGGAGTTATCTCCTATCATCTCAAGATGGGTCAAAGGGATAGTTATAATTTCCCCCTCCTTTTGATAAGTCAAGGGTTTGAGGCTGATCATTTTGATGAAAAAAATAGGTGGGATGATGTCATCATATTCACACATAGGTAGAAGAGAGGATAGTGAGGAAGGGGTATCTTCCTCAATAATGGTGGTGGTAGGTGGATTAGTTTGCCTCTTAATAAGTAGGATGAAACCAAGGCCTTGGTTCTCATGAGGATTTTTGGAATCAATGGAGATCAACTTGTATGGGCCATACTGATATCATCCAAGACCAAATCCTTTCTAAAGCACACCTATGGAGGTATGTCTTGGCAAAGCTTGGTTTATCTAGGTAGGAGAAACTGATGGTAAATGGTTGATGTGAAAGAAAGGTGGTGGATGTGTTAACAAGTTTATCGAGTCCCCCATAGATTAAATGGGTTTAACAATAGGGAGTCTAAAAAGAATAATGGCCTAGACATTAGGGTCATACCTAGGTTGGTGGTTAAGTTTCCCATACTCTTGGGGAGTAAGGAAAGCATCAAGGAAAAGGAGGTGATATTCCCATAATGAAATATGTTAGAATGTGGATTCTAAAGGGTCTAATATGTGGATATGATTAGAGGGGATGGAAAAGCTAGTGGATGCCTTATTGGTAAGAGGGATGACTTCTTCTTTCATGGTAGAGGTCTTATCTTTGGTTAAGGAGGGTGTGCTGAATGGAGGTAAGAGGATATAGTTGGGTCGGTAGGTCATGTTGCATGTTAAGAAGGGACTTAGGTCAACTTAGATGGTCATGACCTAGCCTTTGTGTTCAAATTTGATGCAATGATGTAGGGTAGAGTGGATGTAACCCATGGAGTGGATCCAACGTCATCCTAATAAAACATTGTATTAGAATTCACCTTCCACTATATAGAAGAGTTTAGGGAGTGTGTAAGTCCCTAGATGGATATGAAGGACAACCATTCTTAGGGTAGTGGTCATGGTATCATTAAAGGATAAGAGAATGATCAAGGTTTTGAACATGACATTATCTAGAAGGTTAAGTTGGTTATAGGCATGGGAAGAGATAATGTTAATAATAACTCCTGCATCAATCATGACCCATTTAATATGGGTTTGGTTGATGTAGATAGTAATAAAGATAGGGGGATCTTGGTCATCTAGATAGATAAAAGGTATTTCCAAATCCTTGAAGGTGACAAGGTTGGAAATTTGGAGAGCACTAACAAAGGTTATTAGAGGTTGAGAGTCTTCAGGTTAGACCTCTATTGATTACAATAACTCTGTCATTAGTTGGTGATGATGAGGTGAAGTGGTAATCAACTCATATATGCACATATTCACTAGGGTTTGGTGAAGATGTTTGAGCACCACTCTCTTGATGGACTTGGAGGGGTTGGATTGGGAGGCACCTAAGATAGATACCTTAGGTTTGGGTGAAGGTGAGGATGTTTAGGTAGGGTTTGGTTTGGAAATGGATGATGGGTATGTCTATAGGATGGACAATGGCCTTCCCCTTATCCATTTATTGTGTTCTTATGACCACATGGATGGTATGGATAGAGGGAGGAATTGGGGTAGGATATTTGTTGGGATCTTTTTCACTCTAAGGTGAGAGTGGGGGAGTAGATATGCATTGGGTAGAGGGTGTTTTTGTTGGTTAGATTGGTATAGGGCTCATGAGAGGTTCATATATTAATAGATCATCCTCATCATAGATCTAGTGTATAATTGTTTGGAGAGCTTTGAAATTATCCATGTCATGCCTTGGTGTTCCATGATAGGAGCACACATAATGTTAATTATAATAGGTAGGTTTTGAATCAAGAGGGTTGAATGGCCTAATAGGGGGTAAGATTAAAAAATAAGCTTGTAGTAACTATTATAAAATGGTGGAGTAGGATTATGCTAAAGGTGGAGAGGATTTATGGGTTTTAGTATTAGTTGATAAGGTGGAGGTCCTTTTGGTAGTGGGTTTGGTGATGGAAGGATTAGGTAAGGTAGTGAATTTGGTTGGTGGTTTTGATTTTGGCAAGGTGGTGGTTGAGAAAGTCAAGGTAGGAGGTTTTGGGATAAGTAGCTTGGTTATTGATGGTTTGGTGAAAATACTTGTGTCTGAAATCAAGTGTGCTAGTGTAACCAATAATGATGGTTGGGTCTTGGTTGGGAAATCCATATTTATAATCAAAGTGGAGGGATGGTGCCCCAAGATAGAGGGAAAGGTGGAGGGAGGTAAGATTTTGGATCTCTAACCTTTCCTTTGGTTGATTTGGGTTGGCATTTGGTTGTTGGGTTTGGTGAGTTAAGATCCACCTTCAAAGATGGGTGATTAAAACTCTATTTAAGGAAGGTACTAAGGTTCTCGGTTGGCTTGGCTAGTTTGGTTGGGGAAGGTGATTTATTTTCTTGGGGTTTATGTTCTTTGAATGGCTTAGGAATTATTAGGTTGGTAGAAGTTACTATTGGTTTTGTTGATAGCCTAAGAGTTCATATAGTGGAAGTGATGGGTTGGTCTGCCAAAAGAATGATTGTAGGTTCCTACTTGGTGATATATGTTATACCTAATTTCTTTTAGAAGGTGGATCGATCCATTTTAGGGTTGGAGACAAATTCTAATTTCTACACTAACCTAGAGAATGGTTTGTAGGTTGGTGTTATTCCTTGGATAGTGGACTTAAAAGATAAGCCCATAGGTTGAGATAGAGGGGTGGTAATCTCATCCTTTTCCTTAATCAAAAGATGCAACGTTTGATTGGGTGATTCCTTTGTGGGAGGTGTAGAAATGGGTTCTTCCTCTTTGGGGATGATCTCTGAAGGGGTAGTGAGTTGCTTAATGAATAAGGGAGAAGGTAAAATGGGTGTTTATTATGGAATGTTGGTCAAGGGAGAAGTTGATGGCTCCATTACCTTAATAATTGGAGGAGGAAGAGGTGCTTCCTTAGTTTGGGTCTCCAAAATAATAGAAGGTATCTTTGATATCTTAATAAGTTGAGTAGGTGAGGAATAGATAGGTTGGTCAGTAGGTTATCTAGTAATGAGTGTGCCAAGAACCATGTTAATAGTATGGGCATAATGAGAGATCTCAACCACGTTTATCTCATTTTTGGTAGGTCCATGATTAGGTAAAGACTACCTAAAGATGTCAAGGGATTAATTTTAAGGTACATTGGGGTTATCCAAAACAAGAACACCCTTGTTAATGAGAGATTGGAAAATGCTCTTGAAGGTTCTATACCTAATAACGTCATGCCCTATCACTTGGTAGAAATCCCATAGATCATTATTATTATATCAACTAGGTGAAATATGAGAAGAATCAAATTGTTGAGGTGGTTTGATAGGAGGAAGCTATATGATACTAGATTTTAGTATATTCTCTAGGATTAAAGCATAAGACTCTCCAAGTGGAGTAAATTAATTCTAGGTGTTCTAGTTTTGATTTCTCATGTTTTTCTTTGAGGAACCAAAGGAGTTTGGTTAATGGGAAGATGATGGGAAAGCAAATTTAAAAATAACTGCATTAGCAGTGCCCTTGATTTTAGTCTAGGTATTGGTTTGGTTGTTTAGTTTAGAGGAGGAAGCCTCATTGGTTTTATAATTAGAGTTCTTGTTTTTTAATTTTAGCTTTGTTTCATCAATGGATATATTCTCTAATTTACATGCCATGGTGAAATCTTCATCAAAAGTTTAGAATCCTTCTTGGAGATATTTATCAAAAAGTGATCCAAGAAATTTTGAGCTAGTTGGGTGAAGGAGAAGATGGAATCTTAGTTAAGGCACTATACCAATCTAATGTCGATCCTGACCAAGACATAAGAAAAGTGTGAAGAAGGAGGGTATAATCATAGGAAATCAAATAACATGAATGCTTGAATTCCCTAAGGTGTTGTTGGGAATCCTCTTTACTTTAAAACTTGGAGAATTTGGGAAGTTCCCACTAGGTAGGATATGACCTAACAGGTACATCTGGGTGGATGGGATCATTATAGATCTAGTCATAGGATAAGAGATTGTGAGCCCTACAAATGGACAACTCCATAGTTGTTAGCTTGTCCATGAACATTTTCATTAGATCTATTTGTGGTGGTACACCTAAAGGGTTGTAGGGTGCATACTTGTGGTTGGGGTTGAGTGACATATTGATAATTGGTGGAAGGTTAAGGAAGAATCACATATTGATATGTGGAGATTGATGGTTGGGTAGAAGATATATAAGGGTAAGTAGATGTGAATGGTTCAGTACTAGGTAAAGGTATATGCCCACATGGGCTAGGGATGTAACCTAGGTTTGGTGTAAGGGATATCTATCAAGTAGGAGTGGTGGTTGGGTTGGTGAGCAAAAGAAGGGTAGTGAACTTCATAATAATTAGTGGTAAGGTAGAAGGTATATGTAACACAAGATTTTGGATTGAGGTATTGGTTGAATGGAGATTGGCAATGCTAGTGTTAGGTACTCACATAGTGAGGGGATTATAGGTGGCTAATGGTTGGGTTACTCCTAAGGTGGAGGAGTTGTTGGTAGGGGTGGAAGGTATAAGGCTATTCATAGGTTGGGTAGGTTGGTTTTCTATAGTAATATCAAAGTGATTATTAGTAGAGGAAGAAAATTGGGTAGCCAATGTGTTACACCCTCAACCATTGGTGTGTCAAGGGATATGTATGGACAAATTGTGGCTTACATACCTCTTTTATCTACTTGTTACATTTATCTATGTTCTTAGATAGGTCAGCCTATGGAATAACCTTGGCTAAGTAGACTATATATAAGAGGTAGTGGTTAGTCTTTAATTATCATGTCATGTATTCTACTATTAGTGCATTATTGTGGAGGTTTCCCCCTCAAAGTGGCATTACTATATTATCCATTATTCTATTCTGCTATCAATTTTCACTATGTAATCTCTCATATTTTCTTATTCTATGCAATATAAAATCGTTCTATGTGAATATCTAAGTAATTTCATTACAAGTGGTATCTGAGCTTCAATTTGGGCAAGTTTCTTGTATCATTTTTTTTGGATCTGGTGAGGCGTGGCTTTTAGGAGAAGTGAAAGCAAAAAAACATAACTTGCAATCTGGTAAGAATAATTTTTTTTCATCAGTGTAGTATTGCTCAAAATACTTTTTTGAAAAAAAATATTAAAAAAAAAGTCTAGAAATTTTTTTCCCCTTGCATATTTATAGTCGTTAGATTTGTCTTCACAAGATGATCACAATGTTATATTATTTTTATACACTTTTTTGGTACCAAAAAATTTAATCTAATGCACAAAGGTAATCATTGGATTGATCTTGACAAGGTAATCACAATAGTACCATTTTTTGGTACATTTTTTTTAGGGTCAAAACCCTCATGGGGTTTTTTTATGGTAAGTCCTTCAACTCGGGGAAGAAAAGGGACACCATAAACTCCTAAGACTCCTACCAATAATATGGAATCTATAACTTTAGATCTATTGATTTCTCAAATTCAAGAAGACATAAAAAGCTTGGTGAGGCATGATGACTTTGTTGCAATCCAAGCTGATGTTTTAGGGATGCATGGAGAGATTAATGGGGTTCATAGTGAATTGCAACATATCAATATGCAATTGGCTACCCTCACATCTTAGTTTTAGCTTAAAAAGCCTCCACTTCAATATTCAAATCCTCCTCTTAGCAACTCACATGATGGTATGAAAAAAATGTTGCCAAAAGTGGACATGCATAAGTTCAATGGTAAGTATTCTCTCACTTGGATTACCTAATTTGAGAATTTATTTGAGCTACATCAAACCTCGTATATGGAACCTAAGCAATTCATTTGGTATCATTGGTTATGTACTCAAAAGAAAAGAATGGTGCTCTTATTACATGGACTATTTTTACTGAGGAGTTGATAGCTCATTATCAGAATAATGTCTCTGAGAAATATTTTAGCCAATTAGCTAAGTTGTGGTAAACAAGAACTGTGAAGGATTATATTCATCAATTTCAGAATCTCTCTTTATGGGTGAAAGATATGACTGATAGAAATTTGATCAATATTTTTTTTTGGTGTAATCAAAGATATAATACAATATAAGGTTTGAATGTTTAATCTAAAGCTATCCCAAAGGCATGCATGATAGAAGAAAAAGAGATGGTCAAAAGGAAAACTTTTACTACTAGTCATGATCATAACTTTCCATCACCATCATTTCCATAGCCCACCAAATTAACATAATGAAAAATTGAAGAGAAGTGAGCCAAAGGATTGTGTCATGGTTGTGACAAAAAATGGGGCAAAGACCATCATTGTGCTGAAAAGAAGCTATGCTACATTGAAGGTGCCAATGATGATGAAGATGATGTAGAAGTACATGATGCAAATGCAAAAGTTCCTAAGGATGAATCTGAATACTCTCAACCTACTATTTTATGTCATGCCCTGTCAAGTATTAGTAATCCCCAAACTCTTAAGGTGATGGGTTTCCTTAAGAAACAAAAGGTCACTATCTTGATTGATTATGGGAGCACACACAACTTCATCCATAATAAGTTGGATGCTCATTTGAACTATTTCATTTATCTAGCACTAGAATTTTAGGTTATGATTATAGATGGTGGTACTATCAATTTTTTAGGAAAATTTCATAGTATTAATTTGGCCATGGGAGACTACTTATTGGATTCTCCTATGTTTGTTATTCTGATGGGTGGAGTTGATATTATTTTGGGAGTATAGTGGATCACCACTTTGGGCACTATTGAGATGAAATTTCAAGAATTATTCATGCATTTTCATTCTAAAGAAAGGACATTTGAGATAAGAGGATTAAAGGCTAAATCTCTCCAACTTGTTAGCTCCCATAAAATGACAAATATTCTCTATAAGGGTGCTAAGGGATTTGTAGCACAATTGTCTTCTATGGAAGTATAGCCTAATCAACCATCTCCACATTTTGATCTACAATAAATAATTGATGCTCATTCCATTATTTTTAGAGACATGCCAAAAGGACTTCCACCTAGCTACATACATGACATGCTATCACACTTATTCCTGGTAGTCCACCACCCAACATTAGGCTATGCAGGTATCCCTATGCCCAAAAAAGTGAAATTGAAAAGATGGTACAAGAGATGTTGGATGTTGGAATCATTCACCATAGCCAAAGTGAATACTCTTCACTAGTTGTCATGGTGAGAAAGAAAGATGACACTTGGAGGATGTTTCCTGACTATAGATAACTCAACAAGTACACTATCAAAGATAAGTTTCCAATTCCTATCATTGATGATTTGATAGATGAATTGAATGGTGCTCTTTATTTTACCAAGTTATATCTATGTTTTAGGTATCATCAAATAAGGATCTGTGATGAAGACATACTTAAAACCACTTTCAAGACTCATGAGGGCCATTATGAGTCTTTTTATGATTTTTGGTCTAACAAATGCACCATCTACTTTTTAGAGTTTGATGAATACTAATTTTAAGCCATTTTTGAGAAAATTTGTTTTGGTATTCTTTGATGATATCCTCATTTATGGTAAAAATTTTTTAGACCATTTTTAACATGTGAAACTTGCACTCTCCATTTTGGAGCAAAATCAATTGTATGCCAAACATTCCAAATATAATTTTGGGGCTGGTGAGGTTGAATATTTGGGTCATTTGGTGTCTTATAAAGGAGTGAAAGAGGATCCAAAAAAAAATACAAGTAATGGTGGAGTGGCCAATTCCTAAGAAACTCAAGCAACTTCAAGGTTTTTTGGGGCTTACTAATTACTATCACAGATTTGTCAAAAACTATGGTAGTATTGTAGCCCTACTTACCTCTTTTTTAAAGAAAGACTCCTTTCAGTGGACTAATTTAGCTACCTGAGCATTTGAACAATTGAAATTGACTATGTGTACTACTCTAGTATTGGCCACTCCTAATTTTTATAATACTTTTATGGTTGAATGTGATGCATTTGAGTATGGTATGTGTGATTTACTCATGCAAGAATGTAGACCACTAGCATTTGAAAGTCATCAACTCAAGGGTAAAAATAAGCACAAGCTGATTTATTAGAAGGAAATGATGGCCATTTTGCATGTGGTTAAACAATGGAGACCTTATTTGATGGGTTATCACTTTCAGGTAAAGACTGATCATGATAGTCTTAAATATTTTTTATAACAAAGGTTATCATTTAAAGAACAGTAAAAATGGGTAACGAATATGTTAGGCTATGATTTTGAAATAGTCTAAAAAAAAGGAAAGGATAATGTGGTGGTAGATACACTATCTAAAAAAGATGAATTAATTGAGGCATTGCTATGTGCCATAACCATTTTGTAGGTAGATTGGCTAGAGAAATCATGATCAAAATGGGAACATGATAATAATACTCATGATTTAAATCAAAATATTTATCAAGGTTTAGGTTGATTTGAAAAATTCACATGGAAAGGTAATGCATTATGGTATAAACATAGATTGTACCTATGTAAGAATTTTCTTCTTAAACAAAAAATCCTTCAAGAACTTCATGCAACTCCAATTGGGGGTCATTCAACATTTTTGAAAACCTATCATAGAATCAAGTAAGATTTTTTTGGGAAGGTCTCAAGGGGGATGTCCAAAAATATGTCGCGAAATGTATAATCTGTCAACAAAACAAAGGTGAAACCATCAAAATTCTAGGTTTTTTACAACCTTTATCTATCCCTAGTCAGTGTTGGGAAGAGGTATCTATGGATTTAATTATAGGTTTACCAAGATCTGATGGTCACAATCTTAACATGGTTATTATAGATCATCTCAGTAAGTATGCTCATTCTTTTTCATTATCCCAACCATTTGTTGCTAATACAGTAGCTTCTACTTTTATCCATACAATTTAGAAACTACATGGGACCCCTAAGATCATTGTCAATGATAGAGATCCCATTTTTACTAGTACATCTTAGATTGAGTTATTTACATGTTTAGGTACCCAATTGGATCATAGTTCATCCTATCATCCTTAATTTGATGGACAAACTGAGGTAGTCAGCAAATGTCTGGAAGGATATCTCCATTATTTTGTTTTTGATAAATAGGATAAATGGGTTTATTGGCTACCACTTGATGAATGGTGGTATAATACTTCTATTCATAGTTCTTCCAAAATGTCTCCTTTTGTGGAACTATATGGATACCACCTTCCATCCATCACTTGAACCTTGAAGGTCAATCATAAGGTTCATGCAGTTGAAAAACATATTCACCATCAACAGAAGGTCCTTGCAAGTTTGCACAAAAATTTATCTATGGCCCAGAATCACATGAAGCAATAAGAATATCAACATAGAAGTGAGATGAATTTTAACATTGGTGATTGGGTCTTTGTTCACTTACATCCATACAAATAGATGTCATTGAAGTAATAAAAAAGGATAATGATTTGTCCCGTAAGTATTATGGGCTTTATTAGATCTTGCAAAAAATTGGTAGTATGGCCTAGTAGTTAGATTTTCCTTCATCCACTCACATACATCCAATATTTCATGTATCATGACTGAATAAAGTCATTGGACACAAAGTTATCATTTTAATAGAATTAACAGAATTAGATGAGGAAGGTAGAGTTGTTCTTGATCCTAAGGTGATCCTTCAAAGTCACACTAAGTAGTTACATTCTAGAGAAATTATAGAATACATAATCAAAGGAAAGAATCTACCAGGTGAAGACGCCACTTGGAAGGATGAAAAATTTGTGTAGTAGCATCCAAAGTTGCCAAAACATTGAGGACAATGTTGTTTTGAAGGGGAAGGGCTTATTTTGCCCTTAACCATTAGTGTGTCAAGGGATATGTGTGGGTGACTTGTGGCTTAAATACTTCTTTTATTTACTTTTTACATTTCTCTATGTTCTTAGATAGGTTGGCCTATGGAATAACCTTGGCTAAGTATACTATATATAGGAGGTAGTGGTTAGTTTTTAATCATCATGTTAAGTATTCTACTATTATTCCATTATTGTGGAGGTTCACCCCTTGAAGTGGCTTTGCTATATTATCTAGTATTATATTCTACTATCAATTATCACTATGTAATCTCTCATATTTTCTTATTTTTTGTAATATAAAATCATTTTGTGTGAATAACTAAGTAATTTCATTACAAGGGGTGGATTTCACTAATGCCTCAAGGTTTTGGTGTAGCGGTTCATTATATGTGGTATCAAAACCTCCACTAAGGTTCAAATCATGGAATAGGTGGCTATGCCATCATGGCAGTGTTTATCTCAGGCTCATACACACAATTATCTTGGTGATACAGACACAAATCTAGCCTAGAGTCTAGGATTTGAAAGCATGGTGGGATGTTATGATCTTGATGGGTAGATTTTACTAACACCTTGAGGTTTTGGTGTAGTGGTTCATTATACCACGGTTAAGTGGTGACCATGAAAATAAAAGTGTCTCCCTTGATATGGGAGGGCATTCCATAAGGTGAGTCCATAGGTGGAACTAAAGTAGGGGTATAATGAAGCATAGTATTAAGGTACTATTTGAGGGCCACTTGATTGTTATCTAGGAAAGTGGCAAAGTCTACATCACCTTGGGGAAATTTTTGAGGGAAGGGAGGAATTCTCAAAGGGCGAGGAGAGTCTTTTGATTTAGAGACAGTCCATGGATGAGGAGGTGGAAGAGGTCAATTATTTTGGTGATGGGTTTTGATTTGCTAGATTATTTCATTGCTGGTAAGTTAAAACCATCCAAGGTAAGGGAGAGATAATGCACAAACAATCTTGCCACTCAAATAGAGATAAGACAAGAAATGATCAAGAAAAAAAATCACACACTAGATTACATTAGAATCATGTGGTTGATTTTAATCTTTCTTTTGGATTATGCCTTAAGTTATGAGAATATGTGATAGAAGTTGGCTTGTAGATTAGGTACTATAGAAGCAATCTATGGTTGGTTTCAAGTTGTTTAGGTGATAAAAAATAATATGTATTAAGAATCAATATGTGAATTGGTATTAGGGCCTACCCCCTACCATCTGACAATATAGTGATAAGGGTGTTGGGTGCTTAGCCAATATATATATATATATATATATATATATATATATATATTGATTTCTAGAGTTTATACTCAACTAGAGAGTTTAGTTGGTTCTCCCCTTGGTAATGATATCCAATTAGAATTGCTGAGAAAGGGTAAGGTTATCTCTAGGTGATGAATTCATAGTTGGGATTTTTCTCAAGTTTGTTTGATATTTAATTAATGGAGGTGGTTTGGTTTAGTGTGTGCAACAAAAGTGATGCTATGATAAAATTACTATGCTTTAAAGTGAAAGTGAGCTAAAATTAAAAGTAAGAAATGGATGTAATTGATTTTAAACCCAAAATACATTTTAGTTTTTTTAATGACCATAGAAGAGAGAAAAGCATATAGATGCAGAGGAAGGAAACCCAAAGTAAAGTCTCAAGGTCCCACCGAGTGTGCCAAAATGTTTTAGTGAATTTCAGCTTATATTTTGAAAAGGAAGAAGAAAATAAATTTGGGTATGGTTGAAAAACCTATTTGATTATATACACATTTAATTAGATTATTGTGAAGAACTCCTCTTTGTCTTGGGAGGATGAACTACAAATAAGATAGCACTAAAGCAAATGGTTAGTTAGATAAATAGATGAATGGATTGTAGATCCCAAAAATAAGAGCTTCCTCAATGAATATCAATCCACATGTTTTAAATAATTAATTTGATAAAATAGAATAGAATTAATTGCATAAATAATCAAAAGGTACTAAAATTGAACATAAGAAATGCTTTCTAAAGAAATAGACTAGAAACAACTAATATAACAATAAATAAGTCAATACTAGTGCTAAATAGCTTTAGTCTATTTCAAAAAATTAGTCAAGGGTCTATGAATAGGTAGGGACAAAAATTAAGATTGGGATGAGGGTAGGTAGGTGGAAATACAATTTTGTTATTTCCCACTATAGTGACCATCGATGGTTGATGTGACCATCAATAGTTAAGGTTACCATTGATGGTCAGTTTAACCATCAATGGTTAGGTAGACCATTGGTGGTTGAGAATACCTTTGATGGTTATTGTGTGTAGATCTGGGTTGGTAAATGGTCAAATTGATAAGATACCAAAGTTATATTTTGAGATGTAGGTTGGTGTTAGGCTGAGTATTAAAGAAAATAAAGTAGTTGTATAGTGAGAATAAAACACTTATCTTGCAGAAGGCTCATCAAGTGGGTGATTTAGGTGGTTGAATTTATTGGTGAAGTTTGATGTGATTTTGAAAAGTAATGGTACTTGGCACTTTGGAAAAATAACAGAGGTAGGTTGGCTCTCTAACATGATGGTTGGATCATTGGATTATTGATGATGATTAACCTATAAAACAAAGGAATTCTAGATGCACAAGCTCTTGATAACACTTGCAGATTGATTTCACCTCCCTACTCCTTTGTTTCTATAATAAAGGAAATAAATTTGAAACAAGATGTTAGCTAGGCCTTCTAATTTTAAGTTGTGCATGTAATGGCTCACACGTGGATTGAGAAAAAAGTTATTTTTAGAAAAGAAAGGCATGTGGTTTGCATGTTTGTGGTTAAAGAGGTGTACCTTAACCATCGATGGTTGAGGGGACCATTGATGGTTGAGGGTGAAGGGGAAAAGTAGGTAAAAGGGTAGGTTAGATTAGCTAATCAAAATAACCATAGGTTAGGCTTAGTTAGGAGTCGAAGGGTCAAATTGGTCCCAAGGGAGTCCTAAGGTGGTCTAGGGGAATTATGACATTTAGAATTGTAGTGTGTAGGTTTCCAATGTCTACAATATAACATCATTTATTATCAAAATGATGAAGGTACCATATTCCACTATGTTATGAAATAATAGGTTCTTCCTTTTCTTGAACAATCACATGGAGGAATTTTTGGTGGTCATTATAGTTCATACACTACAACATGCAAATTCTTATGCATGGGTTCCTTTTGGTCTAATATTGAAAAGGATTCCATCAAGTTCACTAAAAAGTGTATTCCTTGATAAATTCATGAGGATCTAATCCATTCACCTCTAGCTAATACTCAAATTATGGAGTCTCCCTGGCCAATCTCAATGTGAGGACTATATCTCATAGGTAAACTACCTAGATCATAAGATTGACATGTCTTTATATCATGGCTATCGAGTATTTTACTAAGTGGGTCAAAGCCATGTCTATCATTAATGTCATTAGACCCACCATTTTTAAATTCATCAATACAATAATTTTTCACTTTGTCATTCCCAAACTTTCATTTTTGATAATGGCAGTAACTTCAAAAATAAAGACATCAAACAACTTTGTGATAAATTCAAAATAAATCACAAATTTTCCATGCCCTACCATCCCAAATTCAATAGAAAAGATGAGGCCACTAACAAAATTCTTAATAAAATTCTCAAAAATACAATCCATGAAACCCACATAAATTGACATCTTCATATATATCCTATTCTTTGGGCCTATTGCACTAGCATACACATTGCCACTAGGGAAACCCCATTTTCACTAGTATATGGTTCTAAATCAGTCTTCCCATTATAATTTGAGCTTCCCTCTATTCATATATCTTTTCACAATATCATACTTGATGAAGAATTACATTAAGACTGCCTTAATGATCTTGATCTTCTTGATGAACACCACATTTCTATGCTACAACATAATCACCAGTACAAGAATTGCATTTCTAAATAACATAACAAAAGAGTTAAAGTTTACACTTTTAATGTTGGTGATCTTTTCCTTAAATTAGACTACACTCATGATACATAAGGAAAATATGCACAAAAATGGTGGCACCCTTACTAAGTAAAAGATATCCTTGGTTTTAACACCTATCACCTTCAAACAAAGAAGGCCATATTTTCAAAGAGTCTACTAATGCACAATTTTTTAAAAATTATTTTACTTAGATATTTCCATTATTACCATGCTTTCTATATTCTATCCTTTTAAAACTTTTTACAAGATATCTACATGGGTCTCACCCTCTATAATAATTTTCTTTCCACAACCTTAGTTCCTCCTTTTTGGTCCTTTAGTTTCTTTTTTCTCATAATTTGCATTGCAAAACTATGAATATGACCCAAGCTTCCTAATTATTTCCTTTTTGTTTTCATAGTTTCTTTACTTTCCAATGATTTTTTCACCCCTTGAGTTTTTCCTTTATGAGTTACAATATAAGACCATGTATAAGACTAGGCCTTACTCATAAATACCATCTTTATCATTCTATTTTTCATGCTTTATGCACCCCATAGGGTTTTTATTTTGTGAGTTGTAGTGTAAGACCATAGATAGAACTAGGCCTTCCTCACAAATACCATCTTTATCACTCTATTTTTCATGTTTTGTGCACCCTCTTTGGTTTAAATTTTATGATTTGTAGTGTAATACTATGGATAAGACTAGGCCTTCCTCATAAAATAACCATCTTTAATTTAGTGTTCCTTTTCTAGAATGTGTTCTCAATGGTTACAAGTTAATTATCCCTTGTTCTAAACTTTAGATTTTGCTTCTTTTGTAGATAAAATTTGTAACATGTTTTCCTACACTTCACTCATTCTTATGATAATAAATCACACTTCACTGTCATTGTATCCTATTTTCACCCTTTATCACATTTTTTTATGATTTGAAGTAATTTAAATTGTTTCATGTTCACTTCATCTTGATTTACTTTACTTTCATTCCACTCTATATAAACCAAGGTTGAATTCAATATAACACTCTTATTTCACATAAATTAACAAGACTCTTAGACACCATTCTATCTAATTTCTTTTTCTTAGCAACCAAGTCTGAAGTATTCAAATGTTAGTCATATTTAGCTCCCATAATTGGTTCTCTAAATCTATATGGAGGAATAAAAAAAGACATCAAAAAAGTCAAAAGCCAAATCATTTGAAAAAAAAGGAAATGATACAAAATGAAACATACGAAGTCAAAAGTTGAAATCATACCAAAATATGTGATTAAAATAACATTTCCTACTTTCAATCGAAGCTCAAACTTCACATTTGGCCTCATGATAGAGTTGAGGTCCATTGGGCTATAGTAAGCTAGTAGATTGGGATAAGATATTTCAATAAAATATATGGTGCTACCTACTTTTTAATGCAATTACCCAATATTCATAATAGACTAACAACTCTATAAGGGGTCCTAAAAAATAGGGAACACATTGTGGGAAGGTAGGTCCATTTTACTTATCATGCATACAACCTTCATGTCATGATATTCATAATTCATTAGTTGACCTAAGATTTGTGTGTCTAAGAGAATTTCTTAAGAGTCCTTAATGTAAAAATTACTCTTGTTTTTATAAACCTAATTTAAGTGTCTTGACTTTATTAAAGATTTTCTCTACCTTTCTTTTTCCTTCATTTACCCTCCACCCATTTCATTTCACCCTTGACAAGCAAGTGTGATTCTAAATATATTTTCCCATTTCTTCTATATTTCCTCTTATTTATATCTTAAAAACATGTTAACACTACTTTTTTTAGTTTTATGTATCCTTAAAACAAAAAAAAAAAACATGCTTAAGCAACTATGGATTACTTTATTTACACCATGGATTTACATTTCTAGACTTGCCTTGCTTTCTTTTACAATTTTTCATTGTTGTGCCTTTTTTTTTTTCAAAAACCTACATATGCTTCTATTTTCCATGTAATTTTTATATTATTGAGTGAGGTTAGATTGTTACTTATCACTCACCAACGTTTTTTTCCGCTTTCTTGCACTTTTTCCATTGATGATTGAGTAAGGATTGTTACTGCTCACTCATCAATCCTGTTTTACTATTTGTTTCTCCATATTTGTTTAAGGATTATTAATACTTTCACATTGATGTTTGATTATCATTTTTGACATGTATCCTTAAAATGACTTGGTGAGTTTGGATTTATTACTTAAGGTTTACTTGTTTGATTTTTTGGTCTTTCGTAGCCTTGGATTTTTGGTTACCTATTTACTCCAAAATTTTGACTTGGTCATTTGGTCCTAGCTTAGGATTTGTCACCACATCTTGCCAAAATTCCAAGTACATCTTGTTTAAACTACATCAGTTATCTTGGCTTTCTTACATTTGTTTTTTTTTTGTTCTTTAGATTATATCCTTCAGGTTGTTGAAAGTAGTCTCTATGCCCTCCAAGATCAAAACTACAAACATAGACTACAACCATCTAGTGATAAAGGTAAGTCAAGGTACACATACATTATTTTTATTTTCAATTATTTTCATTTTAGTCATTTACTTTTAGTTATTTTATGATTTCAAATACTACAATTTTTAGCTTCAACATTGTATGTTGTTATGTTTATTTATCGAAGAATCATCCCTTATTGCACCTGAGTGACATGTGATGAGCTTTGATTAGGACATATGTATACACATAATATTTTCAAAATTTATCAATTATTTATTCTTTTTATCTTACAAGAACCCATTGAGTCTCAATATCTTTAAGTACATGTCCGAAGGGGTGTATCGAGAAAGGGGTGGGTAGACCACTGGTGCTTCATAAGATTATTGTTCCTATACCACCACTTGCTATCTACAAAACCTCTTTGGAAAACACTTCCCTAAGTGTTGCCTCCTCTTTTTCACCCTCCTCTAGTCATTTTTCACCTTCTTTAGCCCTTCCCTTACTTAAAATCCTTTTTAATGGTTTACATTACACTATTAGCTCCATCGACTGTGAACTCTTATTGATAAAACTCATTTAGGGTCTAAGTCAACCCCTGGCCGACCTAGACTAAGATAATTTATTTTTGTCAATAATGATACAAAGTCGATTTGGATAACCCAATTGTTTAAACTTTCAAAAAGGTTTAGGGTTAGATTCAACTATATATAAACATTCATTTCATCATTTATTAAATAGAGTAAGAGTTAATAATTTATTTGCATTTCTTTAAAATCTACTCTTCTACCATTTTACTTGAGGATTTATATCATAGGTTTTATAATTAGAGAAGAATATTTTCTTGTGGAAAACTATTGGATGCTTTGGCCTTTCTTAGTGATCCTTAAAAACCAAAACAAACTCTTATGAAGCACCTTTGGCCAAGGGAGAGATTGAGTCTCTACGGGTTCATCTTCAAGGTAAGTATTTATAACTTTAATCCTTTATTCTACTAGATAGAAGTAGTGCAAGAAATGGACTTTGAATATATTTCTCTCTCCATGCATTAGTGTTTTACCTATACATAGCTTAATTGAGATTATCTTATGCATGTTTAATTTTATGTTTGCCAACCCCCATTTTATGCCACAAGCTTTGGTGAGAACTAGATTAGGACTTTACTTTATTTATCATCTACTTTTGTGAATATTAAAATATATGGCCTAAATAGGGTTATTGCATATTTTTATTGACTAGAGGCTTTAGAACCTTCCCTAGTGATTTTATTATGGTAAGAGACACCTTCATTAGGTCTAGCAGATCCACATTGGTCATGAACCTGAATAACTAATGTATCAATAATCAGAAGTATAAGTAGGATTTATCTTCTCCAAGCTAGGATTGATTAATAGATCAGTGACATTTCCCTTTGCATATAAGAACCAAGTATCACATACTACATATAGTGGTGTGCATGATATAAATCATGTTACCAAGCATATGATATCATATAGTATAATAAATGAATGTAATTATACATATTCATGTATCCAAATATAGTAGATATAACCATCAAACAAAGTAATGTGGCCATCAAGAAATAAATCATATGAGCACAACATGACATGATGAATAGAGGATCTTCTGTGGACAATAGAAGAAAAAACATGACAATGAACTTACTTAAGCATAAAATTGCACATGAAATCAATAGAGAAACCATAGGGAACACAAGATAACACACAATGTAATAATTTAACAAATCATATGAAACACTACAATGTATCTCTATAACTAAACATGAAACATATAAGCTATTATAAGATATGTATAACAAACCATGTAAATATATATATGAAAATGGAAAGTAGGAAGGATATACTATAAACCCATAGAAAAATTCTCCTAGAGGGTACCCTTAGTTGTAAGCATTATGAAATTTAAAGGCAACTATAATTCCATGATCATATGTAACATTTATATTTTCATCTAATTGAAATAATATGATGATAAGAATGTGTTAACATGTATATGTAAAAATTAAACATAGGGAGATAATAAATGATATGTAACCATGTGAAGATATGTAATCAACAAAGATATAGGTACATAAATTCTCAATTTTTAAAATTTACCATTTTTTCCATTTTATGATTTTTAGAAGATTCATATGCCCTATGTGGTAACTATATGAATAATTTGACTGTAATAGTGATATGTCCTAGATATATAAAAATATAATCCAATGTAAATTTCCAAGTCTCATGTTGATTATATATGTATGACATGTATCATAGTAATTTATTGAAATATTTATACCATATGGTTCATGATGAATAAAGGATCCATGGCATGTGGAATGTAAGAAATAAAGTTAGAATAGAAGTCAAGCATGTGCACAGAAAGTGAAAATAAGCTAATAAAATGTCAATGTAAAATCCTAGGAAGAATAATTAAAATAAAAAAACCAAAGGAAAGTGGAAAAATATAATATGAAAAATACATCAAATCAAAAAAATGACCAACCAATAAATAGAAGTCAAAGCCATGTAAAATGGAAAATAAAATTCCACCACAATGTTTTTAGAGTGAGATGTAAATGTATGATAATATCTATATAGTGTAGGTCCTATGTATATCATATAAATAGATGATAAATAATTGAAGCCCAAATTATGTTATCTAATTTAACCAATTATACCATCAAGTATATATATTAATCATAAGATAAACATTTGAAACCATCTATATCTCTATTATGATAACCATAAAGTGTTGATAGTGAGTCATCATTAAAAAAAGTTTTATCTCTGACATAATGATATGTATTACTAAGTTTAATTTACCTTTGATGTGCACTAATAGATGGTTTCTTCCATGTCTTGTAACCATTGTATATAAAGTATAATGTTGCAAGATATCATAGTAGAAATTATAAGTGATAGTATATGAAATTTTTATAGACTAATAATGATAGTTTAGTTATATTATTAGGTAGTGATAGATATGTTTTAGTTAAATCATTTGAATCATATCCATGTTCCTTAACAAAATAAGTGTAAAATTTTAAATTTTGATTTTACATCAATCATAAGTCACTATAATTGTTTCCATTTTATATAAGCATAGATAAATAAATATTTTTTATGAGATGTTTGAGGCAATGAAGTATCTTTAATAACCGTGAGATGAATATCATAATGTATAGGTAATTTTACATTGGATGGAGTACTTGTGACTTATGATTTTAGTGTTATATTAAGCTTGATGTCACCACTATAAATAATATTTTAAATTTTATGTATTTAATAGAAAGATATATCCATTATATTAAAAATTAATCTATTATAATAAAAAAAAAATTAAATTTTATGTTCATGCTAAATGAGTCCTATTATGATAAGAAAATAGTTTTTTGATTGAGTAACTTGTTTGATTTTACACTTTGACTATCTAAAATTTTAATAAAATGTTGAGATCTATAAGAGGAATGTGTAATATTATTCATATATGTCACTCTATAACTAGATAAATGTTAAGTATTTTGCTTGATTAGTACATGTATAATGTTGAGACATGGTAATATAGATAAAATTTTAGAGGCTATTTATATCCAAAAGGCAATAAGTAGGTTTTATTTGTTTTGAAAATGACTAATTTTATGAAAATATACATATTTAAATGATGTAAATCATTTAGGATAAGTCTCATCAATCATAAACATTTGGTTCTCAATTCAACTGGTCACATGCACTTGGTGACTTATCCTTGATTATCCTTACTTAGCTTTAGTTGTACTATCTTATTAATCAATGGGTTTGTTATCCACCAAGGATGGAACCTGATCCTTGAGGTGAATTTGATTTTATTATATCCTTTATTGACATTCTCTCTTTTTTTCAACCTCACACTATGTTTTACATTTGTTAACTTTGATTACAATCTTTCCCTAGTCATTGCTACTCACTCAGATCTCAAGGGCTAAAAAAAACATGATTGAAGTTTTATAGGGTGAAAATATTTATTTTAATAATTATAAAATATCATATCATATCATATCTAACTTATCCCATCCAAAGTGTCCAAACAACCCTGAAACTCACTTTCACACTTTGCCTCACCAATGTAGCCCTTTTCTGAGCATTTCCTTGAGTTTGAGAAATCAAGAAACATTTCCCAAGGTCTAATGATATTTAAAGGTTTAATTTTATCCCAAAAATATGTGTGAAAATCTATATTTCTTCTCTCTTCTTCTAACTATGTCTTCCTCCTTTATTCTACCTTCAACTAGGCCTTATTAGCCCTCTTTTAGATGACATAATGCTAGAATCTATACTTATACAATTTATACAAGAATAAAACCCCTACCATATTTTATAAAATTTTTAATTTGACAAAATTACAAAGTTTAATAAATTTATAATTGTGGGAACTCTTTTAATGGTCCAAACCCTAAACTAGGGTTTTCAACCTCATGCACAGACTCAAGAAGCTTATAAATTCCATATCTTGGTTAATGCATAGTTTAAAGCCTCAAACTACTTTAAAAATTAATGTTATGACCTTTTATAACTTACCATAAATGTTATTATACTTATTAAATGCACTAAAGGGTTCAAAAATCATGAAATATAATCTATACTGAATCTTTTCCTTCACTGTGCAAGGTTTCCATGATCCATTTTCTTTTATTATGAATTATACACTAAGTTTAGATTATTCCCTAAGGCCAATATAATTAAATAGTATAAAATTTATTCATAACCATCTAGACCACCTTATTTATTCAATTTAAACCTTCTTTATCCTGCGTTCCATTTTTAAAACAATGCAAACTCAGTCCAACTGTGCTCTTTTAGTGCTTGTGCAGGGGTTAGATTAGCCTTTCTCCTTCAAGATATTTTCAAAACTTAAATTAGGATTATTTATCAACACTCAATAGATTTATTATGTCATCTACTCATGTTAATTGAAGTCTATTGATCTCTTTGGATGCTTACACTCTTTTGATACTTGACTATGTAGATAGGGTAAGTTTGTGTATAATTGTTTTGAATTTTCTAAGTTGATTGTGAGTTAATACCATAACAACAATATAATTTACATCCATTTAAATTAAACCATTATATATCCACATGAGATTTATACATAATTTACCTTGATTTTTGGGTAATCTTTAGAGAAAGTCACCTTAGTTCAGGGTTTTTGGCATATGTAATAGAATCTGCCAACAACAACATGGTGTTTTGATCAATTTCAAGACTCTCTCTGAATTTACTAGGTTTCAATACCTCCTTTCTTATTGGAATCAACTTACAAACCATAAAAAAAATGGCCATTTTGTTAAGACATATAAATAGTCCTTAGCATTCACACTACTGAGATAATATAGTTCCAAAATAGGGAATATAGACTATATCATAGAGGTAGTCCTTTATGGACTCTGACTTAGCATTCATTACTTTTTGGAATTTAAGAAACACTATTATAATAGGTATTCTTTCTTGATAACCAATATGTCAATAGGTTAAAGATGTTTATCTTGAAACCAAAGTTCAATTCTCAATTTTTGATTGTGACAATAGTCTACAAGGTACCAACCATTTCATTATATTTTATCTAAGATACTCCTTAAACATAGAGTTTCCAATCACCTTAAACATTCACCATGAAATATGTATAAACATCTATATATGAAGATAGATCTATATTTCATTATCTTGTAGAACAATCAATCAAACTTTCTATTTTCTTAAGATGTGAATCTCAGTCTTAGACCCAAACCTATAGCTTCAAATAAATAACAAACATATAATAACATAGGATTTTAAAAGGTAACACACATTTAAATAACACTTACAATCATTTGAGCAACATCAAACCTTTACTATTCACTTTGAGATCCAGATAAGGACTCCATCACCTTTTGATAGGTTTTACAAGTTTGTGACATTGATCCATATTCTTCATTTATTGGATATTTTCCAACCTCTCTCCCTTTCTATCCCGTGCCATCTAATCTTTCACAATGACTTCTCTTCCCTATTTTTCAGCATAGACTTGAAATGTAGTTACAAAACCAATTCTTGATCTTGAACCTAACATATGGGTGCATATTTACCTTTCAAAACATGACTACCACTTTATGATTTTTACAAATATGACTCATTATCACCCTTTCATACCTTTATTATACTCTTTGACCCTATTAGACTCATCTGAACACTTAAAACTTGTAAGTGACCCCTCAAGACTTAATGCAAATATTTGAATTTTTAAATTTCCCATTTTGGAAGGAAAACACATAAAAACCATGTAACACATATTTAAGACCTATAATGTATTTATAAGGCACAAATGGACTTAAGAGGATCCCTTACATACATTAACTTTTAAATTTGACCAAACTCGGCTGTCTCTATTGATCAAAACACAAATTGACTAATTTTACTTGATGGTCCTACATCATACTCCCTAGGAGGGAGAAAATTTGAGCCTCTATCTTTCATACATTCCTTAAAATTTATTCTTTGAGGGTCCTCCAAGTTCAATTGATATCTATACTTCATTCTTTGCTCCTTCTTACTTGTCAAATTCTTGCACTTTTTCCTTTTAGCTTTGTCTAGCTTCTTTATCATTGCATCCTCCAACTCTATGAAATCTTCTAACTATTTTATAATATTTTTTGATGCATATTCCACCTATCCTATGTCATCTTGAATATTATAATACTCAACTTCAAATATATTTTATGCATTTGTCTTTCTCATGATTACTTCATGGCTTCTTTCCTCTTTTTTTTTACTTATTTCTTGCTTATCTAGTAGTGCTTGATACTTGTTCATGCTATCTCCTTATTTATGAGGATTTTTTTGCCTTTCATGCATGCCAATATATATTTTTTTTCACATATAATTTATTTTTATACCTCTTATTCCAACTTTTTCTCATTTTTATGCTCTTTCTGCTCATCTTGCTCACTATGCAAGAGCAACTTCTCATTCCTCTTATCCTCGTAATAGTACATTATTATTTGGCATATTTTAGCTTTCCATATCCATGTTTATCAAATTAAAACTCATATTTATCTTTACACAATGGGTACTTAACCTTATTTTCCATTTCATTGATTCCATGCTTTTATATTTGTATCTTTTTTTACACACTTCTTTGTTATTCTCTTTGCTACTCTTCCCTTGAATTTTCTTGGGGATTCTTTATTTACTTGTACCTGATATACCTCACCTATTTGTATCTATTTTTATGGAATAAAAATGTCTTCCAACATTCTCAAATCCTCTTTCAACTTGAATTCATCAATCTCTTCATATGCTTCATCAAACTTTGGCTTGCCTTGTTCGTCCTTGTCTTGGACAACTTGTTTTTTGTTTCCTTCTTAGACTCCTTTATTTGTGATAGGAATATACACATAATATTTATATACATTATGCTACTAAATACCTCTTTGAGGTACTTTATCCTTATCTTGACATGCTATACATTCATCCATCAGTTCCATATTTTCCATATACAAGAAATCTTCACTATTGGAGTCAAAGTCAAATATGCCATCAAATACCACACTTGAAAACACCTCTTGAAAATAATTATATTTATTTATTCATTATTTTTCTTGTTCACATGGTTTTAACTTACCTTCACTTTCTTGTTTTTCATGCATTATCTCTTTTACTTACTTTGTAGGCTTTCCATCTTCCTCTATCTTCATGCTTGCTTGGAATATACTTTCACTATGATCTTCTTGTGCTCTTTCCATGTAATTTATCACCCATTTTCTTCCTTGTATCTTCTTGGGTGTCCACTTGTCTTTCTTTTCATCTCTTTAATTCCTCATGCCTTGGTCATCTATCTCTCCAACTTGACATGATTTGTCATTTGTCATTTGTTTCCACATGTGTGCTTGTCTTCCACCTATTCTCTTGCTTTGTTTGACCTCTTTCTTGAGGTTTTCCCATTTCTTCTCTTCACCTTCTTGTTTTATCCACTTAGGCCATAAATATCCAAGCATTTCATCCTTTTTTTAGGTCTAAAATCTATCCTTATTTTCCTCAACCTCCATATCATTCTTTTATTCTCTACTTAAGCAATCAAAATCAACATATAAACATTCATTTACCTCCAATAGAAAATGTTACAAGCTTATCTTTTCCTTGATGTATTAGTTAGTGATATTTATGTATTTTATTAACACTTCTTATCTTATTTTATATTTTATGTATGGCAATGCATCATATAACTCATATTTCATGTCATTTTTAGCATGTAAATTATCTTCAATCTCTAACACTTTGTTTTCTTCAAGAGGTTATTTGTCTTCATCATTCTCTTTGCACTTGATGGGTGACATTTTTGACTCATCTTTAATTATTTTTGAGGCCTCATGCTTGGCCTTCATCACTTTATTCTTAATATCTACAAACACAAACTTGAAAATAATGTTAGCAAATTAAACTAGAGACTACATAGTCTCTTTGAATACCTTTAACATAGGCATTGCCTATTTTCTCTTGTCTTTATTGTTTTGTGATCTTCTTATCACTTATCTCATCTTATTTTTATCCTAAATGAGAACCCTCTTATCTACCTCTCTTTATTATTTCTCACTTGGTAACACCTCTCTTCTCTTGCCTATTTGGGCTGCCTTCTTTATTTTCTTATGTTTCCTTAAGACACCTTTCTTGTGCCTTCTTCTTCGCACTAGTGATTCTATTGGCCACTTCACATTTCTCTTAATAATTAATCCACTCCATTGGATTTATTTTTCTCTCATGAGCTTCACCATGAGCTTTATCTTCTCAAATATCTACCCCAACTCTCTTCTTATGTCTACTACTCCCTTTCGTACATCCATCTTCCCCATTCTCTATTCTTTTCTTGACCTATTTAGACCTCCTCTTATCAAGTCCTTAAAGCTTGACTCTTAGACCTCTTTTTGTCCTTTCCTATTCTTGAGTCCTCTTTTTATGATTTATTCTTAAATCTCTTGACTCTTTTTTAGAGTCTCTTATCTTCTTCTTCTCTCTTAGATCTTGAATGCTCTCCTTTCCTCTCTCTCTTATAGTCTTTCCTTGACTAGTTTATTGTCATTATCAAAGTTATTTTAGGGCTTTATTTATTTCCACTTTATATCTCTTGCTATCCTCTATGATGACCTCAATGTATCAAACCTACACTTTCTCTTCTCCCTCAACAACCTGCATGTTACTCCTCATGCACATCTCATAGCATGCTATATTTATCTCAAATCAACAAAATGTAAAGAATTCAAAACAAAAATTTAACCCAATAATACCTTGATATATATAATACCAAAATTATGTATATAATTTAGGATAAGTCTCATTAATCATCAACATCTGGTTCTCTATTCAACTGGTCACATGCACTTGGTGACTTATCCTTGATTATCCTTGCTTAGATTTAGTTATACTCTCTTATTACTCAATGGGTTTATTATATAATATGGATGGAACCTAATAATTTATGTGTATTTCATGTTAGTATATACTTTCTTGACATTCACCTTTTGTTTCAACCTCACACTATGCTTTACATTTGTTAACTTTGATTACAATATTTACCTAGTCATTGCTCATACCTCCTTAGGTCTTAAGGGATAAAAAGAACTTGATTTATGTTTCAAAGGGTGAAAATATTTGTTTAAATACTCCTAAAATATCATATCATATCTGACTTATCCCATCCCAAGTCTCCAAACAACCCTGAAACTTACTTTCACACTTTGCCTCACTAATGTCCTTATTAGCTAATATCCCTTTTTTGATCATTTTTTTGAGTTTGATAAATTAATTTTTTTTTACCAAGGTATAATTATATTTATAGGCTTACTTTTATCACACTAAGATGTGTGAAAAACTATATGTCTTCTCTCTTCTGCTAACTATGTCTTCCTCCTTTAATCTACCTTCAACTAGGCCTTATTAGCCTTCTTTTGGATAACACAGTGCTAGAATCCATACTTGTATGATCCCTAAAAACCTAAAACATTTACCATATTTTATAACCTATTTAATTTGATCAAATTAAAATTTTTAATAAATTGGCCCAAACCTTAAACTAGGGTTTTCAACCTCATGCATAGACCTAAGAAACTTATAAATTCCATATATTAGACTATGTACAGTTTCAAAGACTCTGAATAATTTCAAAAGTTCTATTATGAACTTATATAACTTCCTATCAATTTCATTATTCTTATTAAATTCACTAAAGGGTTTTAAAACCATGAAATATCATCTATAGTGAGTCTTTTCGTTGACTATACAAGGTTTCCATGATCAATTTTCTTTTATTATGGTTTCTACACCAGGTCTAGATTCTTCCTTGAGGTCAATATAATTTACACAATTTAAAATTAATTCATAACCATCTATACCACCTTCTTTAGTCAATGTAAACCTTCTTTCTCCTTTGTTTCATGTTCAAAATAATGCAAACTTAGTCCAACTATGATCTTTTAGCATTTGTGTAAGGGTTGGATTAGCCTTTATCCTTCAAGAGGTTTTCTAAACTTAACCTAAGACTCATTTTAATTTAAGTCCATTCATCTCCTTGGATGCTTACACTCTTTTTATGCTTGACTGTGTACACAGGGTAAGTCTATGTATAACTGTATTAACATTTTTGAGTTGATTATGAGTTAATACCATAACAAAAATATTCTTATTATTCCTTTAAATTAAACCATTATATATCCACATGAGGTTTATACATAATTTACCTTGATTTTGGGTAATCTTTAGATAAATTCACCTTAGTACAGGGTTTCTGGCATATGTAACAAGATCTACCAATAATAACATTGTGTTTTGAATAATTTCAAGAATTTCTTTAACTCTCCTAGGTTTCAAGACCTCAATTATTATTGGAATCACCTTAAAAACCATAAAAAACAATCGAATTTTTTTTAAGACTTATAAAGATACCTTAGCATGCACACTACCAAGATAATGCAATTCCTAAATAGGGAATATAGACTGTATCATAGAGTTGGTCCTTTATGAACTATGAATTAGCATTCATTATTTTTTGGAATTTAAGAAAAAATATTACAATAGGGATTATTACTTGAAAACCAATATGTCAATAGGTTAAATATGTTTGTATTCAAACCAAAATTCATGTCTCAATTTTTGATTGTGACAACAGTCTACAAGGTACCAACCATTCCATGATCTTTTGTCTTAGATACTCCTTAAATATAGAGTTTAAAATAACCTTAAATCTAAACCATGAAATATATATAAACATACATATATGAATATAGATATATATTTCATTATCTTGTAGAACAATCAATCAAACTTTCTATTTTCTTAAGATGAGAATCTCAGTCTTGGACCCAAACCAACAGCTTCACATAAACAAAAACAAACATATAATCACATAGGATTTTTAAAGGTAACACACATTTCAATAAAACTTACAATCATTCAAGGAACATCAAACCATTACTATTCACTTTTAGATCTTTCTTGATTACAAAAACTGTCCAGATAAGGACTCTATCACCTTTTGAGAGGTTTTCTAAGTTTGTGACATTGTTCCCTATTATTCCTTTGTTGGATATTTTACAACCTATCTCCCCTTCTCTCCCATGCCATTTAATCTCTCACAATGACTTATTTTCTCTATTTTACAATGTAGACTTGGAAAGTTGTTACAAAATCAAAATTTGATCTTGAACCCATTCTATGGGTGCATGGTTACCTTTTAAAACATGACTATCACTTTATGAGTTTTAAAAATATGACTCATTATCACCCCTTTCATACCTTTATTATACTCCTTGACCCTACTAGACACATCTAAACACCTAAAACTTGCAAGTGACCCCTCAATACTCAATGCAAATATTTGAATTTTCAAATTTCCCATTTTGGAGGGAAAACACCAAAAGACCATGTAACACATCTTTAAGACCTATAATGGATTTATAAAGAACAAATGGGTTTAAGAGGACCAAAATTGACTCTCTTTATTGATTAAAACACAAATTGACTACTTTTTCTTGTTGCTCCTACATTAGTCAAATAGTCTTATTTTTATACAATTTCTTATGCATGTGTTTTGAATCATCTTTTAAATTATAATTGATCTTATTATGGGATACATATTTTCCATATTTTCTATGCATGTATGGTTATTATTATCCAATAAATTATATGAGACATTTATTGGTTATCTGGACTCACTATGTGTGTGTGTGTGTGTGTGTGTGTGTGTGTGTGTGTGTGTGTGTGTGTGTGTGTGTGTGTGTGTGTGTGTGTGTGTGTGTGAATTATAAGGATCACCTATGACACATAAGCTTAAGGTAATAATTATATTTTGGTTGGCATGGTTAATTAAAAAAATATATATTTGAAAAACCAATTATGGATATGGTTAAGGCATTTTGGAAGACCTTATTATATAATTTATAATTTTAAAACTATGAAAATGTTATGAATATTATTTGGTCTCATTTATAAAATTGAGTAAAATAAACATGTTCTTAATTATATATGTTACTATTTTATTTTATTTCTATCATTGAATGTAGTTCATGCAAAAAAAAGATATGTGGATTGAGGTTGAGATATTTCCCCATTTTTTAGTGAATTGGCACTAACATATCAAGGGGATAACCAAGTAAAAATTTAATTTTTGTCCAAAATGAAGTTATTTGAATACATATGTGATAGTTTATCTATATTTATAATCATTTATATAAACTATTGGTAAAAGTAAAACTTAGGTAATCAAACTATTTTCACCTCTCCCAGACTCATCTAAAATCTTGATCATGTTACATACATTTATTTACTATTTTTGGAAACATTGAAACACGATCCACTAGTTGGAAGACTTACTGACTTACTCTGGAAGTCTTCATAACTATTGTATACAACCCTACTAAATAAGATATAGATGAATCAACTTTGACGCTCACATTTTGAAAACACAACCAACCATAAAAACTACAAAGAGGTTTTCATATTGTATTTTGTTTTTAAATTTTTAAGGAAATAACTCTATTTTAGTTGTCATGGTTTTTTAATTTAAATAAAAATATATTTGAAAGGCCATTATTGATCAAGGATATGGTTAAAACATTTTGGTAGATCTTATTATATAGTTTATAATTTTAAAACTATGAAAATGTTTTAAATATTTATTTCATTTATGTCATCATTGATTTTCATAGTTGTCTTTCCCTATAGCCCCATATTCATTTTATACTCTATAATATGATTTTTTGTCACAATTTTTTCTATACTTAGTTTATTATATTATCTTATTGGTCTTTTGAGAGGCTTACAGAGGTTTGTACTCAATTTATACCATACCATCCGAGTAATTATTTAAAGCATTATGTGTTAATTACAAATTCATCATGGAATTAGGAAGTCCACATTAGAATACTAGAGTCCCATGTCAAAGCCTATGATATTTAAAACTCCCAAAAATTGCTTACTACTTGAAGCTAGGTATGCCTAATCCATGTGTCTTGGAATTAAAATATGATTTTAAAATCCTCATATTATATCATATTTACCTAATAGAAAAAATAATATCAATTCATCCATGGATTATGTATCTACAATAGAATTTTAGATATTTTTATTCAATATAATGAATTTTCAAAATTTAGTAGTGATAAAAATGATGCCTTAAGAGTCAAAACTACATCCGTTATCTACATTATGTTAATGGTCATTAAATTCAAAAAATGCAAAATATTTGAAGTTTTAAAAGCACACCATCTAATGACTAGGTTGGTCTGATTGCATTAAAATTTTCATTGTTATATTGCCCTATGGCCCCATAGTCAATTTATTATTTATACTCTATACCCTAATTTTTAGTCACGATTTTTTTCTATACTCAATTTTTACATTATTTGGTTGTTATTTACCACATACTTATTTTAAACAAATAATAAATTGATTTATTTTGAGAAATAATGACACGTAAGATACTTATTTTAAACATTGCACAAAGAACAAAATGAATAAATGCAACAAAGCCTCATATGATCAGATTGTATTTTGTTTTTAAATGTTTAAGGTAATACTTATATTTTGGTTGGCATGGTTTGTTAATTGAAATAGAAAATATTTGAAAGTCCTATATGGATATGGTTTAGATATTTTTGTAGATCGTATTAAATAGTTTATAATTTTAAAACTATGAAAATGTTTTGAATATTTTTAGATTTATGTTATCCTCACTTTTGGTAGTTGTCTTGCACTATGGCCCCATAGTTAGTTTATACTCTATACTCTGATTTTTCATCATAATTTTTGTTATATTTAGTTTATTATATTATTTGGTTGGTATTTTGAGAGACTTACAGAGATCTATAATAAATTTATATTGTCATATGGCCATAAAATTTATTCCTTAAAAAGGACAAATTTAATCATTAAAAATAAGGAACCATTAATATCTCGACTTTAGACTTCTCATCCTCTAACCTCTTTATCCATTGGAATTTTAATTAACATAAATTACTTTTTATAAAATAAATCCATATAAATGATTCAAATTTATTAAAATTCTAGAACCAAAAAACCCTAAAACCTAAATTCATATAAATTCAAATCTATTTAATTTTTATTCCTTTATGGTTATGTAAATTACAAAGTGAGCAATAGTTGTAAGAGGAGTTCAAGGAGGAGTCTAAGAAGATAATAATAAAGTAAAATGCAAGTAAGAAATACAATCCCTGCATATCTATAAATGTTTTCATACTTTTAATTAATTATACCTATTTTTTAAGGGATTAAAACTACTGCCATGTTATTTTTCATTAGATCTTTGCTCATAATGTGAAAAACCTTTTTTTATCTTATATCAAAACCCTTAATAATAGACATAATTTGATTATCACGTGGGATTGTTTATTTTGTAATGAGATCAATAAGAACTTTGTATTTATTTTGGATTGTTTATTTAGTAATGAGATCAACAAGATCTCAAAATATTGTGAATGTGTGTTTGGTCATTGACGTGGCAATGATTTTTTTCAGAGTCACACACACCTACTTAGGGTTTAGGTTTGGGGTAGGTCTATAGAAGTTCTTATTCATGTTTTTTTCTCATGTATTCCTTGCTTGGATATATTCATTTAGGTAAGTGTTTGAAATGGTTGGACTAACCCAAATTTTATAGGGCAAATCAAAATAGTTGTTATAAAAAACTTAGAGTATCCACTGATCATAATTATTATTCCACCTCAAGCATATTTGCCTTGTGAATGTGTTTGGAGAAATGGGTTTAGCTATGGATTTTTTTCCATTATTTATTTAAATATGATGTTTAATTCACCATATATTTATAAGTTTTTTTTAAGAGTTAATATAAAATTTTAGTAAATTTATACCCGCATGGTGATTTTGCTAAAGATTAGCCAATGGAATTATCCCTAAAATCTAGAATTCATAAGGATTTTATAGTAAGTATTAGTGGTCCATTCTTAAAATTATCCTTGCTTTAGTATGAATAATTGAAGAAAAATATAAATATTGAGTATCATATCCAAATACATAGGATTTTAAAATCTCATCCTCAAGTGTCATAAACTCATAAAAATTTTGACCAAAAGATTCTAAAACATAAAAATGTACTTTTGTTGATTCCTATATTTTTATGATTGAGATATACCTACAAAATATTTCATATCATGAGATGTTATAATA
This sequence comes from Torreya grandis, assembly GCA_037957365.1. NCBI lineage: Eukaryota > Viridiplantae > Streptophyta > Pinopsida > Cupressales > Taxaceae > Torreya > Torreya grandis. The sequence goes on from JARHVA010003065.1 coordinate 1,180,208, forward strand.
CTATGGGAATGATATTTTAGAACAAACTCTAGATATAAGTAGATTTTTTCCTATCCATGTGTTATACTACCTTAATTAATGTTAATCTAGGAATCACATAGAAAAATAGCAGAGATAAAAAATAAAATAAAAGGGTTGTGATTTAACAATATGGAAATGGGTGGCATTGGGATCCTCCTCTACTTTAGTATGAAATAAAAAAATTAAACATATATGATAGGTTTAAACACAGTGTATGAGAAAATGGAAGATGTAAGAACCAAAATGAATATGAGAATGGAGTGGTCATAGTAAGAATAAAGACAAAGGTAGATAAGATAGAAATATAAAATATTTTATCAATTACTCAACTCATACATAAATTAAAATATGTTATGCAAGGGATTAATTTATATACATGAAAAAACTAATGCCATGTCACTATTAAAAAATGAGACCCAAATGGGTCTAGGAAGGATATATTAACAAACAATTTATAATGAGGGAGATCTACCCTTTATAGAATGATAAAGAGAGAGAGAGAAGAGAGGTAAAAAAATTTAAATCCTAGCTACCATTTTCTAGAAGTATAATATGATTTAATTCAAAATATTTCCTTTGGTCCTTGCTTTATCCAACTTCTATAGATTTTGAAGTTATAGCTTCTTCTAAAAAAATGCATGCCCATGCAACCTTGCTTGTCATGAAAGATTAAAAATTGTATTTATATATTAAATATTTAAATAAAATATTTAATGGGCCCCTTTCCTACCAATTAATTTCTTTTAAATATAAAATTATTTAAAAAAATATATTTTTCTTATATGGTATCCTTTGTAAATAAATAAAATATTATAGCTCATTTATTCACCTATATCTTCTCCTTATTTAGCTAGTTTTATTTTTCAATAAATATGATTTTTATTTAGATTAATGAGGTGAACCTAGTAATTAAAATAAATATTTAACATCATTAAATAATTTTTTTTCATTATAAAAATAAATTTGAGAAATGATTGGGTCTTGGTGCAAATTTTTCTCAATAATTTGATAGCCCTCAATAGAAGCTTGCCTACTATGCATAAAACCTAAGAAATGTTAGCATTCATTGGGTGTAGGAGTTTTAAAATGCAAATTATGTTCACATGGATCCCTCACCATATATATATTTTATTTGAAATTGGAAGAAATAATCTAGGGGTAATAGTATAAAGTGGGTTCAAGGGGCAGAGCCCATAAAGCCAAGTCTAAATTGGAATTTATTTATACATCATATTGCCACAAAAAAAAAATGATTATTCACTAGTATTCAAACTATTAATTAGGAATAAATTATTATATAATTTTTGAACATTTACACATAATTTATAGATATAATATATGTTTGTATATCGTACTCTATATTTTATTATATTCTCATGTGATTGACCAATAAAACTTCATATATTTTCCATGCTATAAGATGACTTCATGGAAAATACTAAATTCAAGCTCTATTTTATAAAGAGATAGTGAGAGGGGATTATTATAAACTAGATATTATGGATATATAAGATTTTAAAATATGATATTAGCTAAGTTTCCCCAAAACAAATCCTATCATTAGATCTAAATTAAATTAATGATTGAGTGGTTTTCTAATATTTTTTAATTGTATTCTCATTTGGTTGTTCCCTCCTCATGAACCTTTATGATTTAATCCTTACCTTTGAATATCAATAATGGGAGTTCATACCTTTTAATATAATAGTGTGAGTTGTATCTATCAAGTGACATCATCAATATTTATCTTAAACAAATCATATTGTTAGATCTAAAAAAAATAAATGATACAAGGGATTTTCTGAAAAATATTTTCTAAAAGAGCTCTTAACTACCTAGTGTCCCTTAAAATTTCAACTCATGGGAAAAAAATTATAAGTCATTTTATATTTCTCATGTTGTATATTAAATGGTTAGTTTGGATAATCTTGATATAATCCAATAGCTAGTTGGGATTTATACTAGTAAGGTCATTTTTAACTTTAAAAATGGATCCTACCATCATATTCTAAATTAATTTAATGGAGGGAAGAATCTATGAATTAATTATAATGTAATATAAGGTATGCATGGAATTGTCATTAATGTCATGTAAGTGTCATTGATGTCATTCTGAGGTTGAGTTCATAATCCATGTACTTGAAAGACCTAGTGAGAAGGCATAGGCTTAGTAGTACGATGAGGAGAATAGTCTAAAGATTATGAGAATAAATTTGGTAGTCTGTGAGTAAGGTATGAGGTTTTATGACACTACTATTAGGTGTTGAGAGTATTAAAATAGGTTTCAAGGTGTGTTCAATATCTAAGTGTGACTGACAGTTCAAGGCCTAATATGCAAAGAGATCTAGTGTGGCCTAATGAGGGGTCAAGTTTAATTTACAAGGTGTTAGAGCTCATGAGAGAATTTTTAGAGGTGTGATAGGTTGTGTCAAGTGTGTTTACCATGTTTGAGGTCAAAATATGAAGGAGAAAGCATGAAATTTGGATTTGAGGTTTTCTATGTACACATAATGAGGTATTGTAGACCTGAGAAGGATTTTCTCATGCTCATTGGCACGTGCAACCTTTACATGAGATCCTAAAAAATTCATGAAAGTTGGGGAAGTTTATTATGTCAAATTTAATAGAATTGGTTTTGGAGTTAAGGGGTGATTTAACAATTGTGGGAATATTGGTGTATTATTCTTAATTTAGTTAATGGGTCTAAGTAGTAAAATCAGTGAATAAATATGCAATAATTAAGATACTAATTTGTGTAAATTAGATTGCAATTTTGACCTTTATAAAAATAGTAATAAGATATGGAAAAGAATATTTAGCTAGAAATTGATTGATATGGCTGAGATAAGGTCTGATATTCATTGTGCAAGACTAGGACACTCATAAATTGAGATCTGGAATTCATTTTGTAACTAGATAGGAGTATAAAAAGTGGATAGGAGTGGCACCAGTGCTATAATCTACCTCTACCACTATTATCCTAAGGATCTAAACTTTCTGGGTTTTGTTCATTAGGTTTATGTGACCCTAGACATGAATTTTTGGTAGTTGGATGTCTATAGAGATCCCTTTAAAGGATATTTTATATTCAAACCCTATGTTCTATTATGCTTTGATCAATTTTAAGAAAGAGTGGGGTTAGTGTGTGTAAGATTCACTATATGTGGATTCACACCCATTATTTGAGCATGCTTCCTACATACCAATACTCTAAAGAGGGATCAAGTCATATGTAGTTCTCCCACTTGATGTGCTTTGTGCAATTATGTGTATGAAGATGTAGAATGTTAAACTAGATGTGCTTGAAGTGGCTAGGGACTGGTGTAAGCATTTGAATAAGATTATAAGTGTGATGGCTAGATATATGCAGAGAATAGGAAAGATTTCTTAAGTAGTCTTGCTTATATTCTTGATTTCTTAGTGATAATTTCCAACCCTTTCCAAATGATATTTGAATGGGATTTATTGGTCATTTATTGAATGTGGTTGCATTAGGCTGATAAGGAGAAGGATGGGGAACTAGAAAAAACTAACTGTTGGGGCCATAAATGGACTTGGAAAGGAGAAATGGAAGTAGATAGGAGTGGTACCATCTTTATAGTCCTAGTGTGGTACTATTTTCATGAGCATACAAGACTTAGGGGGATGGATCTATTATGGAAAGAGGAGTCTAGCTTAGATGGGATCAAGTTTAGAAGGCTATGGATGAATGGGAATTGGTGAAAAGATGCCTATAAGGGCCGTGAGAGCAAGAAAGAGGGACCTATGGGTTGGGTGTCATTAACCACACTCAAGTTACTAATTTTTGAATTTTATATGACTACATCCGCCCTTCCCCCTATTCTAGTGATGTAGTAAGTGAAATACTAAGATAAAGGAAAAATAGGAAGTGTACCTAAACTTACCTATAATGGTGAAGCTCATGAAGTTGTGTGATGTTGGGTGTGCATAGAGAGAGCATTCTGTAAATTGAAAATATATAATAAAAACAAAGAGTAGATCATTTCTTAATAGATACACTATATCTAAAATAATAACATACAAGATTAGGTAAGAGAGAGAGGAAGAGAAAGAAATGAATACACCTCACTGGGTACATGGATCAATACAAAACCTATTGTGATGTTGAGTGATGCTAGATGATGTTGTACTAAGGGTAATACATTGAATAGAGCTAAGTTGTCAACTCCTCTAAAGTGGCTCAAGAATGCAAAGGTTGGCCCTTTGGCTCTATCATCACCCATTAAGTGAAGCTAGGTGATCACGCATGTGTTGATCAGTGTTTAGACTGTGTATCCAATCCCTCTAAATAGGTGGATCAAGAATACAAAGGCTATTTATTATTTTATCTCCATCATTTCCCCATTAAGTGAAACTATGAACTAATATCAGTATGAAATGTGTGTCATATGAGATGGATTTTTAATCCCATGATTGCACTATGATTTGATAATGTTGTCTTATATAGTTGAATATATGCTAGAAACTAGGCCACTCTAAAAACTGGAGATTAGTTTTGTATGAAAATCAGTCTGGAACTAATACACTAAGCTTATATGAAAGCCACTCAAGAACTTAGGATGTGAAAGTTAGGCTTATATGAAAGCTATTAAAAAATGATGCTAACCACTTGTAGATGGAATAAGGCACATAATTTTTGAGAATGCCTAGGTAATGATAAAATAAAAAAGGAAAAGAAAGTAAATGTGACATGCACATTACCTCAAATCACTGGTGTCTAGAACATGGATTCTAATCTAGAAGTTATATCAACTACTATGTCTAAAAATAGAAGTGAGAGACATCATGTTGCACATGATGGCCCTTATATCTAGATTCTTTGAGGAAAAATGTACTAAAAACTACCAATTTTGAATTGGTCTAGCTATGAAAAACTATAGATAAACCTACTTTTCCACCTACTTCTAGAAGGTCTATTTTTTTCTATATAGATAGGAGTGCCAAAAGTGGACACTAGTGGCACCAACGCTATAGTCCAAGTTAGGTGTTATTATCCTAAGTAAAATATGGTAACTATTATGATATTCTCATTATCTACTTGGTTTGTTCTAACTATTTTGTAGTCTGATTGTTGTTTTGGGTATGCTGAATGCTAATTTTTTGACCATTAAGAGCTCTAATCTTTGTGAAAAAAAATCTATTTTTCCACCTCTTCTGAGGGTAGAAATGAATACCCTAAAATGACTTCCCTCAAAATAAAGAGCCCTATAAGTGTGTTATGTTAAAAAGATACATGACATATCAATGACAATTGACAAGATATCTTAAGATATAACATGATTTGTCTTAAGAGATTGTTAGATCAATAGGGGTATGCCTAGATGGATATAATAGTGTAATAACATGTGTAATTTATTAAACTAGAATTGAAAGTCTAGTTAGTTTTTAGTTGGAGGGATGGAGCATGATGTCCATCATGGCATCTAAAAAAGCAAGATAATGCATGATGTGGACATGGCATTGCAAATAATGAGAAGAAAACAAGCAATAATCACATAAGGCAAGAATAAATAAGTATACAAGGGTGGCCAAAGGGCCACATAAATAAGGGACATGGACACATGTCACTCATACTAGAAGATAAGGATATAAGGCATGTTTAAATGTCACATACACATATAATTGAAATAAGCAAAGCTATCATGGAAGCCATAATCATAAAGAAGAGTACAGGCAAAGGATATTGGAAAATATCCTAAGGCACACACATGACATAGAATCAAAGGACATTGGAAAATGTTCTAAGTCACATACATGAGACAAATAAGAACTAATAAATATAATCATATCTATCTATGCAAAGCAAGAAAGGAAAGCATGTAATAACTAGAAATAAAATCACATCAAACTAATCAAAATAAGAAGTGAAAGTGTGTGAGACATGTTAGTACAAGACTAGGTATATGATAAGAAATACACAAGTGTTATATATTAGTGAGTGTCGATAGAGTAATATGAGTAAGCTAATATACATCAACATGATAACTAGAGTGTGTGGTATAGGAATGTCATAAATTGGATGGTGTAGCCATGTAGAAGGTGCCCCTAGTGGGTATGTATATCGATGTATGTCTCAATGTATAAGTAGGATGCCCCCTCAATGGGTAGAGTGAAGCAATCAAAGAGCTAGATGCCACTACACACAATAAGAGATCAATTGAAGCATGGTAATGTAGATAAATCAAGAAATAATAGCATAGAATATCATATTTAAGTCTAGCATGATAGTAGAAATGTAAAGCATGGATGATGCATACAATCAAAATATTTTTGGTGTTTTGAATTATTTGCATGTTTTTGTATTTTAAACTATTTGAATGTTTTTGGCTTTTTGAATGTTGTATAATTTTTGGTATTTTGAATATCTTATGAACTATGTACAGTAAATTATATGAATAATATGTACAAGAATTTGAAGAGAAGATATATATAAACATTGGAAAAAAATCCATATACAAGCATATGAATAAATCAATATGTACATGATGACATAAAAGACTAGGATGGTGGGGATAAAGGGTCTAGGGATGGACCTCATTAGGGATGGAGATGGAAGAGGAGATCATGACCATCATCAAATACCTTGAGATCATCATCATAAGTATCATCATATGCTATAGAAGCTATGTACATGGTGTCATCCTACCAAAGACAAACTGAAGGTTGCTCTGGTGGTGGAGATGTTGATTCTTCTCTAGGACATCTAGCTCTAGTAGTAGATTACTTTAATATAAGTGGAGAAAATGTGTAGGTAGTGTTATAATATAAATAATACCTTAAACATGTAGTTTATCTAATCTATACTATAAATTTATACATGAGTTCATATCTTGGCCTGTGATCCTATGAAAAAGACAAAATGGGTGACCATCCTACTATGTTAATCTACTAATAGATCTATGTCATACTATAGGTAATGTGATTAATCCATGATTAAGTAATATATAACATAATCTATGGTTGATTTTGTGTTCTAATTACCTAAATTTTAATTATTGTATCTATATCCATATAGGTAACCATGTGAATTGTATGTGCCAAGTGATCCATCTATGGCCACCAATGTGGAGTATATCTTGAGAGTGTAGTGCAAGATGATAAGAGGGATGTAGGATGTATAATGAAAGATTTAAAGCCATCTATATAATCTCTTAGGATAATTCATGTGAATCTCAACCCATAAAATAGTCATTTATGAGTGTGGATGTCATATCATCATCTGAAGAAGTTTGGGAATCTATATCAACATCATGTATATATGGTAACTCAAAATTTGCCACAAGGGGTAAATATGATATGGGAGTCTCATCAAAAAATTAGTATAAGATAATGGTACTGTGAGGGTGTCTATAATTGATGGAGTAATGGTATCTATAAAATCAACTGGTACAAATATAATTATTGTCAATGAATGCATAACTATAACAGGTGTAGGAATCATGATTGGTAGAGTAGTTGGAATGGTTGAAGCTACTATGACTGGCTAAATATCTAGAGCTAAGGGAAAAATTATAAGTAGAGGAGTGAAAGAATTTACAGTCTCTCTAACCTCATATGTATGTATCTAATCAAGATAAATGTAATGAAGTGGTGGCTAAACTATGATATGAGGTGTCCCATCTAGTGAAATAGTCAAAGATGACTTCATAGTTTAACAATATCTAAATGGCTAGTTATTTACTGGACATATATATAGGTATCCTTCTTTGAGAAACTTTACACATTAATAAAGAGTAGAAGGAACTTCCCCCATAACATGTATCTAGGGTCATCTGAGTAAAATATTATAATAAAGAGGACCTGACATGACGTAGAACTATGTAGAGAGGGTTTTAGGTCCTACCATGATATCCAAAGCAATGGTGCCCAATTTCTATCATGGTATATCATGAAATCTTCAAATGTTCTTATATCATTTTTTCATGGAGGCCATGTCCATGCCCATGGTCTGTAAAAATGTAATATTACATATATTAATTCTAGAACCATTATCAACTAGAACTCTCTTAACTATTTTAGTTTTAACTTGAGCTTGTATTAATAATGGTAAGTTTTGATCAATTACTATCTAAGATGGCATGTCATCATGATCAAAATTGATAGCATATTCTATAGTTTTTAGTGTGTTAACCACTGATGCAAAATAAGAAGGATCTAAATCAATGGGCATAGAAGTCTTAGTGAGTGCCTAATAGAGAATGCCCTTAAACACATTGGATTCTAAAGTAGTTCTAACATGGAAATATTAGTTGGTGTGTTTCTTAATTGATCAACAATATCATGTCTTGTGTATATCTACCTATGTAGGTGGGTTGGGCCTAGGGCAGGAAGGAATAGGAGGGTGGCAAGTATCTTGACTAGGTGGAAGAGGCATTATGGCACATCAAGTGAAAACTCTAACTTCATTACCTACTATTTGTATGGGACTAGGAGTAGCTATGGGAAGAGAGTAAAGATAATCAACAAGTCAAGGTGGTGGAGGGACAAAGGGTGTCAATTGGCTCTTTATCGATGGGTAGTGACCTAGGGAAGGGTAAAATAGACCATGCAACATGACTTGGCATGGGATAGAGGATATAAGGGAGGTGATGCAAAAGATATCTTAACATGTTTGATAATAAATTTCTTAACATCATCCCATATAGTGAAAAATAAGCATGAAATACAAAGAATGAAGCTTTGTACTAAAATATGATAGAATTCATCATTCATGTACATAAGAGGACCAAGTATGGTCTCGTTATTATTTTTAAGAAAAATTTGTAAATAAGTGAGATCCATTTTTGAAATAGGATTTTAGAATGAAAGGTGATACATCAAAAAGCAATAGTACTTAGTGTATGCAACTAGGGTTTGAAAAATGATATTTTCAAAAAATACTATGGAATTTTGAAAATGAAAGTGGATTTATGATTTAAATATGCAACTAAAAATTCAAAAAAATTGGAAAATACTTGATTGAATAGGACATAGTATGTGCAACTAGAGTTTTGAAGAATAAATATTTTTGAAAATTACTATTGAATTTTGAAATTTGCAATGATTTTTTTTATTTAAATATGCAAATAACAAATTCAAAAAAGTATTGGAAAATTATTGGGAAAATATTGGGACCTAGTATGGACAACTAGGGTTTTGAAATAAAATTTATTTTAAAATTACTATGGAATTTTAAAATTTAATGCTAATACGTAGTTAAAAAAATCAAAAAATTATAGGAAAAATCAATAGGAAATTTACCCTAGGGTTTTTAGGGTTTTTATGCATAAATGAAGTAGGGTTCACCAAATGATTTAACAATTTTGGGAATATTGGTGTATTATTCCTAATTTAGTTAAATGGTATGAGTAGTAAAATCAATAAATAAATATGTAATAATTAATCTACCAATTTTTGTAAACTAGATTGTAATTTTGACCTTTTTAAAAATATTAATAAGAGATGGAAAAGAAGACTTAGCTAGAAAGTGATTGTTACAACTAAGACAAGGTTTGATATTTACTATGTAGGATTGGGACACTATCACAAACTAATATCTAGTATTCATTTTATAATTTTATAGGAGCACCAAAAGTGGATAGGAGTGGCACCAGCGCTGTAGTCCCCCTCTGCCACTATTGTCCTAAGGATATAAGTTTTTTAGGTTTTGTTTGTCAAGTTTGTGTGACCCTGTTCATGAAGTTTTAATAGATACATGTCTATAGATCTCCTTATAGAGTATATTTTCTCTTCAAATACTACGTTCCATTGTGCTTTGACCAATTTTGAGAAATAGGGGAGGGTTAGTGTGTGTAAAATTCATTGGACATGGATCCACATTCATTTTGTGGGCATGCTACCTACATATCAATACTATGAAGAGGGATCAAGCCATATGTAGTTTTTCCAATTGATGTGATTCATGAAATTATGTGTATGAAGATGCAAAATGCTAAACTAGATGTGCTTGAAGTGGCTAGGGACTATTGTAAGGATTTGAATAATCTTGTAAGTGTGTTGGCTAGATATATGCAAATAATAGGGAAAATTAATTGAGTATTCTTTCTTGTATTCTTGGTTTCTTAGTGAAAATTATGAACCCTTTCTAAATGATCTTTGAATGGGTTTTTATAAGGATCTATTGGTCATGGGTTGAATGTGCTCACATTAGGTTGACAAGGATAAGGATGGGGAACTAGAATAAATTGACCATTGGGGCCATAATTAGACTTGGAAAAGATCATCAAAATTAGATATGAGTGGCACTAATTCTATATTCCTAGTGTGTCTCTATTTTCCTAAGCAAATGGAACCTGGGGGATGGATCTGTCATGGAAAGAGGAGTTTGGCTTAGTTGGGATCAAGTTTGGAGGGCTACAAATGATTGGGAATTAGTGAAAAGATGCCTATGATGGTCATGAGAGAAATAAAGATGGAATTAAGGGTTTGGTGTCATTATCCACATTCAAGTTACCAATTTTTTTCATTTTATATGAGTACAAGTGGCAATACTTTATGAACAATTGCTAAGAATAGAAACTGGTTTTTAGTTCTTTAAAACCCTAACTATGAATTGATATGGAATATCTCATTTTAATGGCTTATAATGGTTTTTATGACCTATTTTTTTTATTGGTACATGTAGAGGACTTTCCCAAGTGCATTCAAGTGGCATTTGTCTATTAGAAGAGTGAGTGAAAGCTATAATAAACCCCTTCTTTCTTAGATTTTTGATGTAGTAGGTAGGGTTGAATAGGGAAAAGAATGAAAATTATTAGAGGATTATGTGTTGGAATTGTATTTTATGATAATTTAAGTTTATAATCAGGTTATACACTTAAAATATTCTAAACAAATCATGGAAGTTAGCTTATCACTAAAAAGGCCTAGTAAGGAACAAAGTGAGAAAACTAGGCAAAAGTGAGAATGAGATTAGGGATGGGTTGTAGCAGACTAGGGATGGATAAAAATGTATGGAGTTTTTATTCAATACATTTAAAAAATATTACCTTTTAATATAATATTTTGAGATGCTTCTAGACAAGAAAAAAAATTCTCTCAAAGTGACTTGTCTAACATGGTGAGGTTTGTGTAGGGTGAAGACATGAGATTGGTATGTAAGACCAATATTGATTTTGAAAATTATAATATGAATATATATAGAGATTAAGGATCATATAAGCCCATTTAAATTTCATAAAAGTGTTCACATAGGTGTTTTAAGTCTTGGTTTCCATGATTATGTTTTGGAGTATTCAAGCAGTTTTCTGTGTGTTTGAGAGAATGATGTTCCTAAGTCATTAGGCACAGAGTTTAAGAATATAATTCACGTTATTTTTTTATATAGGTATAATATGTTAATTTTAATGTATTTTTATTCATGATAAAATTTGATTAAGATGTAAAAAGTCAAAGGTTTTTGATTGGGTTTTGAAGTCTATTTGCAGTTCTAAGTGAGCATATGGAAGTGGTCTATTTGAGGTCCTTTTCTCTATATGGTTAAGTATAATAGACATGATGATTAACCTAGGGTCATGGATGTTATATCCATGTGATTTATTAATGTGGTTATATGTCAAATATAAGTGTATACTTCAGATATTCAATGTGGAATTCATGGCAGTGATAAGGGTTAATTGTGAGTAGGCCTAATGGTGTGGTTCAAGGAGTGAAATGAGATAAATGGTGCTAGAAAAATAAGGTGAGATTATCAAGGGTATAATTTAAGCCTGTGTATTTTTTTTCATCCATTTATGTAGGCTCAAAATGTTCCATGTTGGCCAAGGTGAAATGTGTGCCTTAAGAAGGCCTAATTGCATTAGGTCTCTATTAGGCCTAATAATGGTTTTGGTCATTATGAGTGGTGACCAAACTATGTAATGGGTGTTTCAATTGTGAAATGTGATTTTTTGATATATTATAATGGTTATCTAAGTATTTATATGTTTACAGTTGACAAAGGTGGGTGAGATCAAGAGTCAAGTATAAAAAGAAGGTTTAATAGGCCTAATTTGACTAGTTGAGAAATTGAGAAAAAAATGAATGAAATAGAAGTTTGAAAACTAGGTAGAGGTATTGAAGACCATTAGAGAGGAGTTTTGAATATTTCATGAAGTTATAATATTTATTATATATATTATGAACAAGTTCATTTGACCTAAATCTGTCAAGAAGAGGTCTAGTTGAGTGAAGAGGCCTAATAGGTTATTTGAGAGAGATAGAAGAGTGAAGAAAAAAATAAGGTGGTCATCATTAGTTAAGTGAGAAATATGTTTCCATAGGTGATAAAATTTTCTAGTTATTTTGTTAGGGTGTGGAGCTAAAATCTTCACCAAGGAGTAGACTTAAACAGGTTCGGGTCTACACAGACGCCGGCGTCGGTCAGGAGCGACCGACGTCGGTCAGTTGCAGTTGCAGAGGCGCCAATGTCGGCAGTAGGGTCGGCCGGCGACAGTCATAGGTGAACAGGTAGGAACCGACGTCCATTACCTGTGTGTCCAGAAAGTGATTTTTGTGGATGGAAGTGAGTGTTTGCATGATGAGTTTGAGTTGTAGTCTCAAGCTCGCGTCTCTATTATTAGCAATATTATTTTTAGAGCCCTTGTTGAAGAGGCTTAACTGTTTGTTGTAAGAGCATGCTCAAGTTTCCTATTTCTATATGTAGGAAAGATCTTCTTAGCTTAGTATGGTAGTAGAACTGTAAGAGTAGAACATTGTGAATGTTTGAAGGACAGTACTGAGTTGCATCAATCCAGGTTGTTGGATTTGATTGTACTTGAGAGAGAGCTCTTGAGGAATAGAGATCTAGTGAGAGATCTTGTGTGCATCTGAGAGAGGTGTGGAAGAACAAAGTTTCTTCATTGTATTCCTATTGTAAAGAGTTTTAATACAATTTTTTAGGGTGTTTTCTTGTATATCTTGTTCTGTGCTATTTATCATTTCAGTTACTTATCTATCTGATTTATTTTCGTGTTTATTGCTTTCACAAGTGTAATCCATTGTTGGTTGATCCCCAACAAGTGGTATCAGAGCCTTGGTTACAGGTTCAGAGCTTGATAATTGGTATCAAAGCTTAGGTTCACTAACAAGTGGTTCAGATCTGTGTAGTGTGTTTGGATTACAGGTTTCTCATAGGGGTTTCTGCAGGGATTTCTGTTTGAGTGGGAGAAGCAATGGCAGAAGAAAGTAAGTTGAGAATGGAAAAGTTTAATGGCAAGAACTACCAACATTGGAGAATGCAGATAGAGGACTATCTGTATCAGAAAGATCTTTACTTACCGTTAGGTGGGATTGCAAAGAAGCCCAAGGACATGGAGGATGAAGAATGGGAAGTTCTTGACAGAAAGGCTCTGGGGTCTATAAGACTGAGTCTGGCCTCCACTGTGATATCTAATTTTTCACAGGCAAAAACAACGATAGAGTTGATGACTACGTTAGCAAATACGTATGAAAAACCCTCAGCTTCAAATAAGGTATATCTTATGAAGCAGTTATTTAATTTGCATATGAATGAAGGTGGATCTGTTTCTACTCATCTGAATGATTTCAATGGTATTGTGAATCAATTAAGCTCAGTAAATATAGTGTTTGATGATGAGATAAAAGCTCTTCTAATATTATGTTCTTTGCCTGAAAGCTGGCATGGCTTAGTAATGGCAGTAAGTAATACTGCATCTGCATCAAATATTTTGAAAGTAGAGGATGTTGTTAGTGTTATCTTGAATGAGGAAATACGCAGGAAAAGCACAGAAGAGGCATCCGAGAACGCTTTAAGTTTTGAGAGAAGGGGAAGGCAAAAAGAGAAGAGCAAGAAAGGCAGAGCAAGATCCAAGTCCAAGGGGAAAGGCAGATCTAAATCCAAAAATGGCAGGAAGCCACAATGCTAGAATTGTGGAAAGATGGGGCACATAAGCAGAGATTACTGGTCAAAGCCTAAGGACAACAATCAGCACGAAGGAAAGGAAGAAGCCAAGGTTGCAGGTATTGCACAAGATGCTTTAATTTTCTCTTTGCATAATAACATAGAATCTTGGGTATTAGATTTTGGTGCATCTTTCCATGCTACCCCTAACAGAGAATATTTTAGTGACTATATCCATGGAGATTTTGGAATAGTGTACTTAGGGGACGATGAGCCTTGTAAGATTACTGGCAAAGGTAAAGTGTAGCTGAAGATGCAGAATGGCAACACATGGGTGTTGAGAGATGTGATGCATGTTCCTAGTTTGAAGAGAAATTTGATTTCTGCAGGTAAGCTAGGTGATGAGGGTTGTACAGTAACTCTCACAGCAGATTCTTGGAAGGTGACCAAGGGTGCACTTATTATGGCCAGAGGTAAGAGAGAAGGTACTCTCTATTTGTGTAATTGTGTTACTAACAAATCTCCTTCAGTTTTATCTACTTCAGATGTGGATGCTAAATTGTGGCACTCAAGGCTCGGCCACATGAGTGAGAAGGGGATGTCAATTCTTAAGTCTAAAGGTATGCTTTCGGATTTGAAAAGTATGGATCTAGAATTTTGTGAGCATTGTGTATTTGGAAAATAGAAAAGGGTTAGTTTTCTCAAGACTGGGTCTGCTAAGAAAAGGCAGAAGTTGCAGCTTGTTCACACAGACGTGTGGGGACCGGCTCAGGTAGCCTCTATTGGTGGATCACGGTACTATGTTACATTCATAGATGACGCCACAAGGAAGGTATGGATCTACTGTATTAAAAAGAAATCTGATGTTTTTGAGACTTTTAAGTTTTGGAAGGATATGGTTGAGAATGAAACAGGCAGAAGATTAAAGTGCCTGAGATCTGATAATGGCGGTGAGTTATATAGTCTTAAGTTCAAATTGTATTGTTATACACATGGAATCCATAGGCAAAGGATGGTTCCAAGGACACCTCAGTAGAATGGTATTGCTGAAAGGATGAAAAGAACAATCATGGAGCGTGCAAGATGTATGAGATTGCATGCAGGGTTGCCCTTAGAGTTTTGGGCAGAAGCAGTTGACACCGCAGTGTACCTAATTAACAGAGGACCCTCTACAGCTCTGGATGGTGGAATTCCAGAAGAGGCATGGATAGGGAAAAAGATAGATGTCTCATATCTCAAAGTTTTTGGTTGTGAAGCCTTTGTGCACATAGATAAGGAAAATAGAAAGAAGCTTGATCCTAAGTCTATGAGGTGCACGTTTATTGGCTATGGCTCAGATGATTTTGGTTTCAGATTTTGGAATCTAGGAACTAACAAGGTAATCAGGAGCCGTGATGTTGTTTTCAATGAAAGAGTGATGTATAGTGATCAAATAAGGAAGCTAGATCAATCTGGGCAGAGCAATGGTGAATTGGATGAAGTTATGGTCCAAAATGAGCTCGTGGGAAAAAGAAATAATCACTTACAAGAAAACACAGAGATCGACGTCGGTAGGTTAGGAATCGGCGTCGGCAGTACAGAAACCGATGTCGGTCATACAGAGACCGACGTCAGTAGACCAGGCACCGATGTCGGCCAAGAAGAACCAGCGTCGGCTAGTAAGAGGTCTACAGGTGGCCGAGGTCGGTCACTGTCAGAAAATTTGGGTGGACAGATTGTTGAGAACGAGTCTAAGACACCCATCAGGAGGTCTGAAAGGGTAAGTAAGCCTCCAATTAGATATTCTCCTTCCTTATATTATTTATTGCTAACCGATGGTGGAGAACCAAAGAGTTTTGAAGAAGCATTACAGGTGGAGTCTAGGAGTAAGTGGGAGCGTGGCATGGTTGAGGAGATGGAGTCCTTAAGAGAGAACCAAACATGGGATTTGGTTGAATTGCCAGCTGGTAAGAGAACACTGAAGAACAGATGGACCTATAGGTTGAAGGAAAGTGAGGATGGAAAGATGAGATACAAGGCCAGATTAGTAGTGAAAGGATTTGCACAAAAGCCAGGTATTGACTTTGGTGAGATTTTTTCTCCTGTTGTTAAAATGACTTCAATAAGGGTTGTATTGTCTTTGGTTGCTTTTGAGGATTTGCATCTCGAGCAGCTAGATGTTAAGACAACATTTCTTCATGGAGATTTGGATGAGGAAATATACATGGAACAGCCAAAAGGATTCGAGGTCAAGGGTAAGGAGAAGTTTGTGTGTAGGTTGAAGAAAAGCTTGTATGGCCTCAAGCAAGCTCCTAGGCAATGGTACTTAAAATTTGACAGGTTTATGACTAAGCACGGCTACAAGAGGTGTCAATCAAACCATTGTGTGTATTTCAAGAGATTTGATAACGGTAGATATATTATTCTATTGTTGTATGTAGATGACATGCTGGTTGCAGGGTCTCACATGCAGGATATCTCTAAGCTTAAGGAGAAGTTAGCTCAAATGTTTACTATGAAGGATTTGGGAGCAGTGAAGAAGATCCTTGGCATGAGCATTAGGAGAGACAGGAAAAATCATAGATTGATATTGTCTCAAGAAGATTATGTGAACAAGGTATTGGAGAGGTTTAATATGCAGGATGCAAAACCGATAAGTACACCTATGGCTGGACATTTTAAGTTAAGTAAAGAACAATGTCCCAATTCACATGATGAGGTAGAGTACATGAGTAAGGTTCCATATTCTTCCGCAGTAGGGAGTTTGATGTATGCAATGGTGTGTACTAGACCAGATATTGCCCAAGCAGTGGGAGTAGTAAGTAAGTATATGGCCAATTCAGGTAACGAACATTGGAAAGCAGTTCAATGGATCCTTAGATATCTGAGAGGAACCAGCAGTAGGCACTTATGCTATGGAGGTTCAGATACTTCTCTACATGGCTATGTAGATTCAAATATGGCAGGTGATTTGGATGGCAGGAGGAGCACTACAGGTTATGTTTTTACTGTAGGTGGAACGACGGTTAGCTGGATATCTAAGTTGCAGAAGGTTGTTGCCTTGTCAACTACAGAAGCAGAGTATATTGCAGCCACAGAAGCTAGCAAGGAGATGATATGGATGACACGGTTCATGGATGAGCTTGGTAGGGAGCATGAGAGTTGTAGATTGTATAGTGACAGTCAGAGTGCAATCCATTTGGCCAAGAATTTGGCCTTTCATTCAAGAACAAAGCACATACAGCTAAGTTACCACTTCATACGGCAGGTATTGGAAGATGGAGAGTTGAAGCTGGAGAAAATCCATACAGATAAGAATCCTACAGATATGCTAATCAAGCCGGTTACTAAGGAGAAGTTGAATCTTCATTCAACTTCTATTGGTTTTCATGATTGAGTTGAAGATGGAGGAGCTAGAAGATGTTGCTGTACAGGTTGGTGCAGCTGTTTATCTCCAAGTGGGAGATTGTTAGGGTGTGGAGCTAAAAGCTTCACCAAGGAGCAGACTTAAACAAGTTTGGGTCTACACAGATGTTGGCATCGGTTAGGAGTGACTGACGTCCGTCAGTTGCAGTTGCAGAGGCGCCGACGTTGGCAGTAGGGTCGGCCGGCAACGGTCACAGGCGAACAGGCAGGAACCGACGTCGGTTACCTGTGTGTCCAGAAAGCGATTTTCATGGATGGAAGCGAGTGTTTGCATGATGAGTTTGAGTTGTAGTCTCAAGCTCGTGTCTCTATTATTAGCAATATTATTTTTAGAGCCCTTGTTGAAGAGGCTTAACTGTTTGTTGTAAGAGCATGCTCAAGTTTCCTATTTCTATATGTAGGAAAGATCTTCTTAGCTTAGTATGGTAGTAGAACTATAAGAGTAGAACATTGTGAATGTTTGAAGGATAGTACTGAGTTGCATCAATCCAGGTTGTTGGATTTGATTGTACTTGAGAGAGAGCTCTTGAGGAATAGAGATCTAGTGAGAGATCTTGTGTGCATCTGAGAGAGGTGTGGAAGAACGAAGTTTCTTCATTGTATTCCTATTGTAAAGAGTTTTAATACAAGTTTTCAGGGTGTTTTCTTGTATATCTTGTTTGTGCTATTTATCATTTCAGTTACTTATCTATCTAATTTATTTCCGCGTTTATTGCTTTCACAAGTGTAATCCATTGTTGGTTGATCCCCAACAATAAGGTGGTCATCATTAGTTAAGTGAGAAATATGTTTCCATAGGTGATAAATTTTTCTAGTTATTTAATTTTGTGTTGATTTACCTAGGAGGTTGGTGCTTCCTTACAACATGGTGCTTGTTAAAGGGTAATTGAGTTGGTGCTTGACTAGTGAGGGGTTGGTGCTCCTTTTAGGGTTGGTGCCTCACTAAATATTTATTCATTGATTATATAACTTTAGTAAAAATATGTGTGTTAGTGGTTTTTATTCTACATGAGGTTTTATCACATAGATCTTGTGTTATATTATTGCTTCGTGCTCATATGAATGGTTGATTATGCATTGATATATCTCTATATTATTTTGAATTATTAATGAATACATGTGGAATTGAAAGAAAAGTTTTTAAATTTACTCAATTTCTCTTATCAGTGGTTATGCTTCCAATAATTGGTATTAGAGAAAGGTTCCTTGTGTAGGCCTAATAGTCTAAGGGAGATATTTGGAGCATAGGTATGGTTTATGATAATGAAAGTATTTATTATGATTGCAATTAAGATTAAACACAATCACTAAAATAAATTAAAAATTTTGTTCAAAAATAATAATAATAATATGTAATAATTCACTCATATTAGAATGAAAGTAAAGTCTTTAGAGGAAAAATTAGAATAAGATGAAATTAAGATGAAGACATATTAGAAACTTGAGGAGAGTACTGGAAAACTTTAAAATATTTTGGATAGTCAAAGGTCCTCTCATGATAAGATAGGTCTAGGTTTCAAAAATGACCAAAAGGAGTTTAAGGAGAGTCAATTCACAAAATTCAATGATTTATCAAGGAGTGATAATGCTGGTAGAATAAATACCTATGAAAAAATGGTCAAGTTTGAAGTTAACCACCAACAAGCCAAGAAGGGTTTTGTTCCATAAAAGGATATCAAAGGCAGTGGTGTATCATCTAAGGATCATCAAAGTATAAATGAGTTTGTAAAATAAAATATGTGGATTATTTTAATGGTTATTATTTCTCTTGTGGTTAATTTGGACATAAAGATGTTGACTATAGATGGAAAAGTACAATCATGTGTTATAACTACAACCAAAGAGGACATATTGAAAGAGATTGTAAGATAAGACCTATGAGGAAGACTAGTCAAGTTAAGAAGATATGTATTTATGATACTAAAGAATGGATCAAGAAAGTAGACTCTATGGGTCAAATGAAGGAGAAACAAGAACATAGAGGAGAGGAATCTATGATATCTTTAACTATCTTTCATACTCAAAATGAAGATATGAAATAGTACATAAATAGTGGCTATTCAAGTCACATGATAGGAGACAAGAGAAAATTCATCACTTTAAAGAAGAATTCCATAGGATCAGTGAAGTTTAGAGATAACACATCTACTAATATAGTTGGCAAAGGTGCCTTGAGCTTAGATAATGGGAAGATGAAGATGGAAAATGTATTTTATGTAGAAGGATTGAAACACAACTTGTTGAGTGTAAGTTAAATGTGTACCCAAGGACATACCCTAACTTTTCATGACAAAGGATGTGAGATAAGAAGAGAAAAACTAGGTAGGTTGATTGCCAAAGTGAAGAGAACTAAGAACAATATATATGTATTGAATGAGATAACAAAAGAGAAGTGATTTATGAGCAAAGTAGATGAAATTTGGCTATGGCATAGAAGGTTAGGTCAGTTTAACTTTGACATCTTAGGAAATATTAGCTCTAAGGGGTCCATGTGCCTAAAATTTCCAAACCTGTAGATGCTCTTTGTAAGGCATGTCAACATGGTAAGTAGACTAGGAGGAGGTTTAAGTCTAAAGAATACATTACTACTAGACCTTTATAATTAATTCATACTAATCTATGTGGTCCTATAAGGATTCAAAGTATTCAAGGTGATAGATACTTCATGTTACTTATATATGACTTCACAAGAATGAGTTGGGTAATGTTATTAAAAGAGAAGTATGAAGCTATAGGTAAGTTTAAAATTTTCAAGGCTTTGGTTCAAAATGAGATGAATATAAAGATAAAGTGTCTTAGGTCTGAAAAAGGAGGAGAGTTTTGGTCAAATGATTTTGATGAGTTATGTGAGGCAAATGGAATAAGAAGATAGTTATCAACTACTAGAACACCTCAATAGAATAGGGTAGTTGAAAGAAAGAATAAAATAGTTCAATAAATGGCAAGGACCATTTTGAACGAGTGAAAGTTGTCTAATGGATACTGGAGAGAAGCTATGGCACTATATTTTACACCTCAAACATAGGATAAATTAGAATCACTAATGAGAATATTCCATATGAATTATGGAATGGAAGACTTGTTAGTGTTGAACATTTTAAGGTGTTTAGAAGTAAATGTTATATCAAGATATATGAGGAGGACTTAAGAAATTTTAACTCAAGGTCTAATGAAGATTTTTTATTGGTATATTCATTATTTAGTGCTAATTAAAAATGCTACAAGAAGAAGTTGAAAAAGATAGTGGAGAGCACAATTATGAATGTTGGTGAGACAAATAAATCATACTCTCAAGCAAATAATGATGAAGGAATAATATAGATAGATGAGGATGAATAAGAAATTTAGGAGAGAAACAAATCAAAAGGTCCTTCTAGGTAGATTCAAAAGGATCATCCTAAAACTCACATCATTAAGAACAAGAGTACATGTATACAAATAAGAAGAAGAATGGTGAGTAATGTTAATCAAGATAATATTGCCTTACAGTCTAAATTTTAACCTATAATCTATGTATAATCAAGTGAAGATAGGTTTTGGATAGATCTTATGAATAAGGATTTAAATCAAATTGAGAATATTGAGACTTAGTACCTAGGCCCAAAGATAAACATATCATTGGTACAAAATGGGTATTCAGAAATAAATTGATTGAGAATGGATAAGTTACTAGAAACAAGGATAGACTAGTATGCAAGGCATATTCTCAAGTAGGAGTGGACTTTGAGGAAACCTTTGCTATAGTATCAAGGTTAGAGGATATTAGGCTATTTATTGCCTATGTAGATTTCAAAGGCTTCAAGATATACTAGATGGATGTCAAGTCAACTTTCCTAAATGGGAACTTGGATAAAGAAGTGTAAATTAACTTGAGGGTCTATTATTGATTGATAATAAGGAATATGTTTTAAGGTGAAATAATTCTCTCTATGGTCTAAAACAAGCCCCTAAACCTTGGTATGCTAGACTAAAAAAGTATCTTTTGGACCAAGGTTTTAAAAGAGGAGTTGTGGATAGTAACCTATATATAAAGACTAAAACTAAGTATCCATTGATAGTGGTGGTCTATGTGGATGATATCATATGTGGTTTAAATAATGAGAAAATGACCAAGGCCTTTGAAGAGGTGATGAAGGAAGAATTTGAAATGTCTATGCTTGGAGAACTATCCTTCTTTCTTTGATTTCAAATTAGTCAATCTAAAAAAGGTATGTTTATTTCACAAGTCAAGTATATAAAAGAGATGTTAAATAAGTATGAAATGAAATATTGCAAGGTTTTAAGTACACTTATGGTTACAATATGTAATATAAGAAAGGAGGATTAATATTGAAGATTCAATCAAACAAAATATAGATAAATGATTGGGAGTTTGTTGTATAATACTACCTGTAGACCTAACATTATGTAAGTAGTAATTATTGGGGGAAGAGTTCAAGAAGATCCTAAGGAAATTCATCTATAATTAGTAAAAAGGATACTTAGGTATCTCAAGGGATATATGTAGTATGTATTATGGTACCCAAGGAACAAGAAGTTTGATCTAGTAACTTATATAGATGCAGATTGGACTAGGAGTCTAGATGATAGAAAGAGCACTAGTGGAGGAGCCTTCTTCTTAGGTGAATGCCTAGTCTCATGGATAAGCAAAAAGAAACTATTAGTGGATTTATATACTTATGAGGCTAAGTAAATTGTAATATATTCATATTGCACTAGGGTTCTATGGATGAGACAAATCTCAAGAGACTACAAAGTGGAATTTTATGGTCTTAGTCCTATTTTTTGTGATAATACTAGTACCATAAGTGTTTCAAAGAATCATATCATGCATTCAAGAATAAAGCACATTACTATCAAGTATCATTTCTTAAGAGAATAGGTAAGTGAACAAAGTATTAAGCTTGAATTTATGTCTATCAAGGATCAGATTGAAGATATCTTGACTAAGATTCTTCTAAAGGCTAATTTTAAACATTTAAGACAAGAATTTGGTGTTTTTCCTACTCATATTAGTCACCAAGTAAGCCAAGTGTTTAGGGGGAGCTAATAAGAAGGTGTTTTAGCTCCAATAATAGGAAAGAAGTGCACATGATGTGAGGTCAAAGGGGTATTCATATCAGTTTATCAAGAAGAAGATGTCTGAGGTATGCATTGAAATAGGTGGAGCTATAATGAGTTCTTGGTTTTTGTAAGGTTAAAAGGTAAAATGGGTCTATTTAGACCTAATGGAGATCAAGAATGAGCCTATGCAGCCTATAGGCATTTTATTAATATAGTAGATATATGAAAACCAATAATTAGATTAGTTTTTAATATATAGTAAAACCTATGCTCAGATATTGAATTAGGGGAAGATTTGAATGGTTCTGAACAAGTGTTTCATATTCAACATAGATAGATCCTCAATAATTAGGTACTTATAGTTGATGAAAATAGACATGATAATGGCTTTATCATTTTTGAGATATGAGGATTTTGTCCTTACAATGGAATAAGTGAAGATAGAGTGAGAGATCAAAACAAAGAGATCTGGTGGTTAGAGAAGCAGTTGGAGTAATCAATGTTGTTCAAATTTTAGAGATATTTTCCCCAATAGACTTAGTCATGACTCATCATGAAAAAAAACCTCATTGTATTCTAGTGGATCTCTCGGCTAATGAGAGGAGCTTAAAGACTATTAGAGCAAATGAAGTTTAGCTTCTTGATAAAGGATTAGTCCTGATTGGAAGAAGACATGCATAAAAAAAATCAATGAGCTACCACCACATTTATTGATAATTTATGACCCCTTTTCCACTTTTACATTCATCTTTTCCCCTCTCTCTCTCATCCCATTTTACTATAAATATAGGATTCTAAGCCTTAGAAAGGACCCCTCTCTTTGGCATAACTAGACTCTACCAAGATTGAGCTTTGTAATGTCTTGAGATGAATATAAAATTGTGTTAAGATTTCATGATGCTTATCTAGCATGTCCATGCCAATTGATTTTCATACATGGTAGAGATTTATCCCTTGTCAAGTCTTGATCTCACCTACTTGGTAGTTTATCTTGTTATGTAGGTCATGTTTAGTGTTTAAAGTCATTTGAAT
This sequence comes from Torreya grandis, assembly GCA_037957365.1. Taxonomy (NCBI): domain Eukaryota; kingdom Viridiplantae; phylum Streptophyta; class Pinopsida; order Cupressales; family Taxaceae; genus Torreya; species Torreya grandis. Next base: position 1,203,591 of record JARHVA010003065.1, read on the forward strand.
GAAGCTAGCATGTGGATACATTAGCCTTTTGTTGCCTTGAATCAGGCCTCTCCATCACTTCCCTCAAGTTTTGATCACTTGGTGAACCTCTGCATGAAACATTGATGCATAAGATACTTTGGAGTTGTTGATCTAGTCATTTATTCTATCTCATTAGTGTTTTCATAAGCTCAAGTAAGAGTGGATGAGAAATTATTTTAGGTGCATCACCAACATTATCTTAAATTTTCATTTCAATTATCTCTTTCCCTTTTCTTGGTAATTAGTAGGTTTTAGTGGAAATGAGCTAAGTGATACATCATAGGAGCTAGCCTTGTTAAAAATCCTAAAGGTCTAACCCAAGATTAGGTGACCCACAACCTAAGGTCATTCCCATGTTGTAATAGGTTTGAAATTATGACTTAAACACTTCTACTCTTATATAGGGTGCAATCTAGGTCTACAATAGCTCTAACATGCTCGGTGGGACTAAGTATCCTAGAGGAACTAAAATATAGAGATAAGGAGAAGTATCTATAGTAGCAAAGGAGATCCATCATCATTAGAAGCTAAAGATATTTAAATTTATAGAGTTTATAGCACCATCCAAACAACATTCTCATGCTAAAAGTTAGTACAAAGTTAAATTGTAAAGGTATTTCCCTTGAATTCATTAAGCTACCTTTTATTTCATATAAGAAAGAAATATTTAACAACATAAGACCTTATCCCCAAAAGTAATATTCATTTTTTGGTCATCCTATTATTTCAAGCAGTGTAATCCCCCTACTCAAATGGCCATCAAAAATCAAGTATTTGTTACATTCAATAGAGGCAGTTCATTGAACTTAGCTCAGTATGATGGCATTCCTATGTTTGCTCTTAAAAGCATCCCAATGAGCTTGGTGAGCTGAAAGATTTGCTTCAATCATTTGGAAATGAAATAATACAACTTAAGAGGCAATAATATCAAACTAATATACCCTATCAGTAAAAATATTAGATTAATTATTAGCCCTTTAGAGATCAAAGGTCTCATTATCAAGGATTTAGAGAAAATGGACCACCCTACTAGGCACAAGGAGCAATAGTTCTAGCTAAACCATATTTAGCTCTTGACCTGAATGTATCAATAAGTTCAAAATCTATTATTCCCACAACACCTCAAAAAAAATTTATACATGACTCAAATAAGTAGCTCTCCCACCTCAATGATATTCAAAACCAAGACTTGGTATCATATAACATTATTATGCCACAAATTACACAAGAAGAGTTTTCTCTTCAAGGAGGTCAATATCAAGAGATAAATTTGGTACTCGAAAGATAGGCTCAACAAGTTCAAGGGTAGCCTGATGCCATTAATCTAAAATGTAAAATGGATGATTATGTATCTTTTAATCATGGTGGTGAGATTATCAATTCAAATGGTCAAGTTAAAGCTATAACTAGAGATAAAAGAAGAGCCATTGATGAGGCTTAATATCTGACTAATGCTTCAAGTTATCATAATGTTGCTTCTAAGAATATAAAAGATCAATTTTATTCTCTGATAACAAGTAAAATCATAATATAGAGGATGGGAAGGTCCCTCAAATACCTCTAGTCCATGAATAACCAATGGTTTAAAATGTGTAGCCAAAGGTTAGTGGATTTGCATTCAATATAGTAGATTTGATGAAGAAATCCAATATCAACATCAACATGTGGGATTCCCTTGCTTTCTTAGGACAAAAAGATATGCTCATCCAAGAGATTTTATCTCTCAAGGTGTCTCTAGGGATAGTTGAGAAATAAGGAGTTATCCTAACTAATTTAGACTAGACAATAAAGCATAAAGTACAATAAGTACACAAAATGGAAAAAAGAGACAAATCTAAGGTAAAGTCAAGTAAAACTCATCCCTTATACCCCTCTTTAATTGTTGGTGATTGTTTAGTTCATAATTGTATGGTGGACAATAGAGCTAGTCACACTATCATGCCTAAGCAAATTTCAATTAGATGGGTCACCAACAAATATAGTAGGCATCATTAAAGATCTAAAGTTGACACTACATGCTTGTCCTAATGTTACCATTTAATAAGATTTAGTTGTGGTGGACTTGCCTCCCTATTTTCCCATGTGTATGTCAAAGGAGTTTACCTCAAAGATTGGAGGATAATTATCAATTGATTGGAGATATATGATGTTCATGACTAGGTATGGTACCAAGAAAACCATACATTATTAACCTATTGCATGGTTCTATTTAGAAAAATATATGCTAAGTGTTGTGAACACTAATTGCCTCATCTCAGATGAGGTAATATAAGATAGTGAAGAAGAAACTATATCACCTTTAGATGGGATTCTATATTTTTTCCTTGATGAGTGGGCCTCCAAATGACATGAATATGATCCTTATAGGATAATTGAAGAAGAAAAGACTTAGTGTTTATTGTTTGCATGAGAAAGATGCACCAATTCTAACCTTGATGAAGGATGATGAATCTACTAATGGTTTTTGGTAGCTATAATTTGATGGATCAAGGACTAAGCATGGTACTAGGGATAGAATTATGTTAATTTATCTAGCAAAGCAAAATTACTTTTCATCTATTAAGTTTCAATTTGGTTATTCAAAAAATATTGTAGAATATGAGGCACTAGTTCATGGTTTATAATAGGATAGGAAGATGAAAGTCAACGCCTTAAAAGTCTTTGGTGATAGTGAACTAGTAGTTCACCAAGTAAAAAGGTCTTAATATATGCAAAAAAACATTGCTTAAATCTTATAATCATAGTATATGTGACTTGAAGATTTTTAGGCCTTCAATATTTAGACAATACCAAGAGATGAGAACAAACATACATATAGGTTGGCTCCCAATAGGGCACAATTTAGTATCCTAGCTAATGTAATAACTAAAAATGTCTAGTCACACATCAAGGTGTATGTAAGGCCTTCTATCCTAGATAATAATGATAATTGGAAAGTGTTTGAAGATGATAATCAAATTGTTAGATTCTTGTAAGAAGAAGCTATGTTTTTCTTAAGAAATTAGTCAAAGTAATTGTAGAAGTATGGTGATCAAATTATGAAACTAAAAATAAATAAGTTTCCCAAGGGATTGGTCACACTTGAAAACATATTCAGTGGTGATAATGAGCTGAGGAAAGAAAAGTCAACCTTGTCAACAAAGGAAGAACATTATGCTAATGTGGAAGTTGCACCTAGTAAAAACCTAAAGTTGGGTAAAATATGTAATTATTCAAAAAGGAAGCTTTCATTGAGTTATGTGAAAATTTTGCTAATGTATTTACATGAAAATATAGTGATATCAAAGAATTTGACCCAAGTCTATCTCAACACACCATTGAGATAGAAGATGAAACTAAGCTACTAAGACAAAGATAAAGGCATATTAATCCTAAGCTTGAGCCTTTGATGAGAGTTGAGCTTCATAAGCTCACTGTGTCAGCTATTATATTTCTAATCAAGCATTCAACTTGGGTGGTAAACACTATAACAATATGGAAAAAGAATGGTGAAATTAGACCTTGTGTTGACTTTCATGACCTGAATAAATATTCCTTTGAAGATCATTATCCACTACTATCTATGAAGAATATTTTATAGTTGGTTATAGGTTTAAAAAGGTTCTCCTTATTTTATGGCTATAGTGGCTACAACCAGATTTTGGTCAAGGAAGAAGACTAATTCAAGACAACCTTCACCATAAAGTGGAGGACATTTACCTATATAAATAAGCCCTTTGGTCTATCCTATGTTGGAGCAAATCTTGAGAGAGTCATAGATATAGCATTCTAAGGTCTTCTTAACAAGATTGTGTTGGTCTATTAGGATGATATAATAGTGTTTTCAAAGAATGTATGTGAGCACATGGTTCACCTTGAGAAAGTGTTTGAAAGGTGTAGATAATTTGGGATATCCCTAAAACCCAAAAAGTGTGTCTTATCAGTTCATGAGCGTAAACTTCTCAGACATGTAGTCTCAAATCATGGTCCAAACAAAGATCCTAAAAGAATAACGTCAATTCTTGTAATTTCCTTGCACAAGCACAAAAGAGCTTTGTGAAGTTTGTTAGGGGAGATCCAATTTATCAGAAGACACATCTCAACATTTTTCACTTTAGCTAAACTAGTTACAGCCATGATAAAGAGGAATCAAAGTTTCATCTAGTCTAAGGAATGAGTTTTGAGGAGATTAAGAAATCTATGGATAATGATCCTATGATCATGAACCCACATTTATAAAAGAACTTCATTTTTTACATGTATGCTAATGTTGATGCCATTTCAGGCATTCTTATGTAGTAGAACCATGAAGCCTTAGAGCAGCCAATAACCTTCTTCAATCAAGGCTTGGAAGAATTTGAAGAAAGGTACTCTTTTGTTGAAAAGCATGTACTTTCTAGTATTAGGTCTCTCAAAAAGTTTAGATACTTATCTAATAATAAGATATATCTGAGGGTTTCCCATCCAAGTATTAAATAATTTCTCTTAAACAAGGACATAAATGAGAAAATAGCTAGTTGGATAACAAAATTAATGGATATGATGTGGAGATGAATGTTAAAATGTTGGTTAGAGGAAAAGGACTTTGTGATCATCTATCCCAAGACTTACAATAATCCAATGAGGTATTTATGGTGTAAAATGATGGAGTTATAGCTAATCACACCTGACCTTCTAGATAGTATCATGATTTGGTAAGATATATCCAAGATGGTCTCTATCCTTCTCACCTAACCCATTCAAAAAGAAGATATTTTAGATTGCAATCCATTCCATTTATTCTTTTTGATGGTGTTTTTTTCAATAAAAATATCAATGGCATGTTGTTAAGATGCATAAAACAACATTAAAAGGAAAGGTTGCTTGAAGAGTTCCATGATGGACATGGTGGAAGGAATTATTTAGAAAGGACCATGTCCCATAAGATCATGAGAGGTGGGTATTATTTTCCAAGATTATTTGGTGATTGTCATGCATGGGTTAGAAAATGTAGATAATGTGCTATGTTTATTGGAAAGGTGAAACTTGTAGCCTTACCTCTCCAACCAATTACAATAGATCAAACCTTTATCTAATGGGGTTTAGAATTTATTGGTCTCATTAACCCCCTTCAAGATTAGGTCAAAAATAGATACTTCCCACTACAAATTACTTCACTAGATGAATATAAGTAGTGGCATTAAAGGAAGAAAATGAGACCAATGTTCTAGATTTTTATGAAGGTTTGCTTACTAGATTTAGAGTCCCTTCAAACATTATTTTTGACAATGCTATGACATTTTTGGGGTCTAAAATCAGCCAATGGTCAGCTCAACATGGTATTTATCTTAGCACTTCATAAAATTACTATCCTCGAGGAAATAGTCTTGCTAAGTCCACTAATAAGAACCTATTGAAGATCATAAGGAGAACAATTGAAGATAATCAAAGGTCATGGCATCTAAAATTGAAATAAGCTATATGGGCTGATTAGATCACCTATAAAAATTTGATTTCTAACTCTCCCTATAATATGATTTATGGTAAGGAAGAAAGAATGCCTATTTCTCTTTAATTTCCTACATTGGAATTGATGCATCAACTTGAGTTGTTAGAGAATGAACCTATGGAGGTCAGATATGCTGAGCTTATAGAATTGGAAGAGACAAGACATTAGTGCATGATAGCAATGGAAATACATCAAGAAAAAATGAATAAAGCCTTTGATAAAATAATTTATTCAAAAAATTCCAAAGAAGGATATTTTTTTACTAAATTTGGATGAGGATAAAAATAATCCAGGAAGGCACACAAAGTTTGAATCTCTTTGGAGTGGTCTATACACCATCTCTAGCTGTAAATCCCATAATGCCTTCTAACTTGAAAAAATGGATGGCAAAAAGCTTCCTATCCCATTTAATGGTATACATTTGAAATATTGCTATTAAGGAAGTTGAGTTCCCTATACATATTTTATTTTGGCTTTCCTCCAAGTGTTATCCTATCACATTAGTTTGCTTTCTCTTTCTTTATTTAGTTAGTTTCCTTGTTTTCAATGTTTCCTTCACCATTTTGGTGGAGTTCATTATCTTTGAAAGTCAGAGGGATATTTACAACCATGAATAAGTTTTTTTTAGTATTTGGTGAATCTAAGAGTCATGTAAATGGTTTGAGTTCTCAATCATAGTAGGCATGTTAATCGGCCGAGTCACTAAAGATGTTAGCCAAATTTGGCCTACATATTAGAATTTGTCTAAATCTAGACTAAGAAGTTGAGTAGGGTTCTGATTGAAGAGTGATCCAATGTCATAAAGAATAGATAGATCCTAGAATAATATCACATAGAATTTTTAATCTTTTGAAACACTTTAATCAATATTAAAGTGTGAATTTGGTGATCTTAGACAATTAGACCATCATCAACATGTCATGTAGAAAAAAATAGATTAGTCTAGTTGCACATTTAATATAAGCACTTAGAAATACTCTCAAGGCCAAAATATTTAATGGACATAAATTTATTCATTCCTAGATCATCCTCTACAAATTTCATTTCTTATTGAGCTTGTTATCTCAAAATATAAAGCTTCAAAGTTAGACATGCAGACTAAGACATGCATGGGGACGTCAAGTTTAAGCTTTGTGAAATAGCCATTTAAATTCAAATGTTCCTAGGTTTAACATGGAGATGAAAAGTGTCTAAATCTTGGGAGATAAGATTAAATCCAATAGTGATCAAGCATTTTATGATGTCAGTGGGTCTTGAAGATCCAATAGTATGCATTTAATCATACCAAAGAGATCAATGATGAGCATCAAGTCAAAAGGTTAGTGTAAGCCATAAGTTAATAAGTGGTAAGATATCAAGTGTCTTAATAGAGATATAATTGTGCATGGATATTGACAAGGTTAGTAGGTCTAGGTAGATCAATGGTGAGTGATGAGTCAACAAGTCAATAGATCTTAAAGGCTAATAAGAAGATGCCAAGTGTCTCAACTAGATTAATCTGGTAAAATATATATAGATCACATTCATTCATATAGAAGTAGACCTATGATATGGAAGATGTCAAAGAGTCAACAAGATCCTATGGAGTAAATGAGGATTTGACAATTGACACAATATGGGAAGCTTAGATCAAGATCAATGACGAATAATGAAGGTTGAAGGTGCTATAATCTTGAAGGCCTAGGTTAAGATCAATGACTAATATTAGGAGTGGAAAGATAAAAGAAATCAATGTAGAAATTGAATATATAACCTAGGATCATCCTATCACCATTAGAGCTTGATCTAGAACCACTAGCCATGAGATGCAGACATACAGCTGGGGTTGTCAATGATAAAACTTTAATGCCATTAAAGCCTCAAGATCTCTGGTCAATGATTTAAGACCTATGAACCCTATTTTCCAAAGTTCTAGTATTATTATATTACTATGCATATAATTATTTCTTGATTAATATAAGGTTAAAAGGTATAATGGGTTTATTTAGACCTAATAGAGATCAAGAACAAGGCTATGCAACCTATAGGATTTTTATTGATATATAGTAGCTATATGAAAACCAATAATTGAATCATTTTTAAATATATAGTAAAAGCTATGCTCAAATATTGAAGTAGGGGAAAATATTAATGTTTATGAATAAGTGTCTCATATTTCACATATCCAAATCCTTAATAAGTAGGCACCTATAGTCACTAAAAAAAGACATGATCATGGTTTTGTTAGTTTTGAGATATTAGGATTTTGTCTATACATTGGAGCAAGTGAAGATGGATTGAGAGATCAAAACAAAGAGATCTGGTGGTTAGAGAAGTAGTTGGAGTAATTAATGTTATTCAAATATTAGAGATATTTTTTCTAATATAATTAGTCATGACTCATCATTCAAAACAAACCCTTGTCTTTTAGTGGATCTCTCAGCCAATGAAATGAACTTGAAGACTATTAAAGCAAATAAAGGTTAATTTATTGATAAAGGATTAGTCTTGATTGGAATAATGCATATGTATAGAAAAAATTAATAGAATACCACCAATTTTATTGATCATTTATGACCTCTTCTCCACTCTCCCATGAATTCTTTCCCCTCTCTCACATCTTATTCCACTATAGATATAGGCTTCTAATCCTTATAAAGGATCCCATTCTTTGGCATGACTAGACTCTACCAATATTGAGCTTTATAACCTCTTGATATGAATAAAATAATATTTTAATATTTCATTATGTTATCTAGTGTGTTCATTTTAGTTGATTTGTATACGTGGTAGAGCTTTCTCCCTTGTCAAGTCCTGATCTCACCTAGTTCATAGTTTGTGTTATTAAGTCATGTTTAGTGTTTAAAGTCATTTTATTAAAGCTATAATGTGGATACATTAGTTGGTTATTTACTTAAATCAGGCCTCTCCATCACTTCCCTTAGGTTTTGATCACTTGGAACCTTTTCATGAAACATTGATGCATAAGAGACTTTGTAGTTGTAGATCCAGTTATTTATTCTATCTCATTAGTGTTTTTAGAAGATCAAGTAAGAGTGGATGAACAATCATTTTAGGTGCATCACCAACATTAGATTATATTTCCCTTTCAATTATATTTCTCTCCATTTTCCTAACAATTTTTAGGTTTTAGTGGAAATGAGCTAAGTGATACATCAAAGGAGCTAGCCTTGTTAAAAATCCTAGAGATCTAACCTAAGATTAGGTGACCAAGAACCTAGGGTTATTTACATGTTGCACTCAGTTTGAAATTAGGAATTGAACGCTTCTACTCTTAACTAGGGTGCAATCTAGGGATAAAATATTCATGAAATTGTCATTGATGTCATTTTAAGTTTGAGCTCATAAGCCATGTACTTGAGAGACCTAGTGAAAATGCATAGGCTTGGTAGTGTGATGAGGAAAACATTGTAACGATTATGAGAAGAATTTTTATAGTCTATGAGAAAGTTATGAGGTTTTATGACATGAGTATGAGGTATTGAGAGTAGTTCAAGAGGTTTCAAGTTGTGTTCAAGATCTAAGTTTGATTGGCAGTTGAAGGCCTAGTATGCAAAGATATCTAGTGTGGCCTAATGAGGGTTCAAGTTTAGTTTTAAAGGTTCCAAAGATGATGAAATATGTTTAATATGTGTGATATGTTGTTTCAAGTGTGTTTATGAATTTTGAGGTCAAAATTTAAAGGAAAAATTATGAAATTTGGTTTTGAGGATTTTTGTGTACACAAAATGAGGTATTGCAGACCCAAGAAGGATTTTATCATGCCCATTGACATGTTCGAAATTTGAATTAGATCCTAATAAGTTCATTAAATTTGGGTAAGGTTACTATCTCAAATTTTTTGGCATTTGTTTTAGAGTTGAATGATAATCCTTGATGAATGATTCTTAAGAATGAAAACTAGTTTTTAGTGCCTTAAAACCCTAACTATGACCTAGTATGGAAGATATTTTTTTAAATAGATCATAATGGCTTTTATGAACTTTTTTGTGATTGGAACATGTATAGGACTCTCCTAGGTACCTCTGGGTGGCATTGGTCTATCATAAGAGTGAGTGTGAGCTATATGAAACCCCTTATTTCTAATTTTTTTGATGTAGTAGGCAGGGTTGACCAGGTCAAAGTATAAAAAATATTGGAGGATGATGTGTGATATTTTTATTTTATGATAATTTAAGTTTATTATAAGGTTATATATATCAAATATGGTAAATCATGAAAGTTGGCCTATCACTAAAAAGGCCTAATGAGGAAGATAGTGAAAAAACTAGGTAGAAGTGAGAAGGAGATTAGGGATGGATAAAAATGAATGGGGTTTTTATTAAATAAATTTAACAAATAATACATTATAATATAATATTTTTATATTATTATATAAAATAATAAATTTTCTCTAAAAGTGACATGTCTAACAAAGTGAGGTCTATGTAGGGTTAAGACATGAGATTGGTATGTAAAACCAATATTGATTTTTAAAATTATAATATGTGTGTGTGTGTGTGTGTATGTGTGTGTGTGTGTGTGTGTGTGTGTGTGTGTGTGTGTGTGTGTGTGTGTGTGTGTGTGTGTGTGTGTGTGTGTGTGTGTGTGTGTGTGTGTGTGTGTGTGTGTGTGTGTGTGTGTGTGTGTGTGTGTGTGTGTGTGTGTGTGTTATAAGGGTTCTTAAGGATAAAATAAAACCATTTTAATTTCATAAAAATATTCACATAGGTGTTTTAAGTCTTGGTTTCCATGACTGTGGTTTGGAGTATTCGGGCAATTTTCTATGTGTTAGTGAGAATGATGTTCCTAAGTCATTATGCATAGATTTGAAGAATAAAATGAACATAAAGTTTTTATATAGGTATAATATTTTAATTTTAGTTTATTTTTATTCATTATAAACTCCTATTAAGGTGTGAAAAGTCAAAGGTTCTAATTGGGTTTTGAAGCCTGTTTGTAATTCTAAGTGAGCATATTGAAGTGGTTTATTTGAAATATTTTTTTTATATGGTTAAGTATAATGGAAATTATTATTAAATTGAGTTAATTTAGGTTATATAAATTTTATTTATGTGGTTATGTGTAAAATTTTATTGTATACTTCAAATATTCAAAGTAGACTTTCTTGCAATGAGAAGGGCTAATTATGAGTAGGCCTAATGGTGTCGTTCAAGGAGTGAAATGAGAAAAATGGTGCTGGTTACATAATTTTATATTATTAGGGGTATAATTTAATCATTTTATAAGTTTTTAATCCATTTATGGAGGCTCAAAATGTTCCAATGTGTCTAAGGTGAAATGTGTGCCTTAAGAAGTCCTAATTGCATTAGGTCTCTATTAAGCCTAATGATGGTTTTGATCCTTATAAGTGGTTAAAAAATTATGTGATGGGTGTTTCACTTGTGATAAATGTTATTTTAAATAAATTATGGATAGGTTTGTGTCCAACCAAGGTGGGTGAGAGAAAGAGTCAAGTATAAAAAGAAGGTCTAATAGGCCTAATTTGATTAGTTAAGAAATTGAGAAAATGAATGAATTAAATAAAAGTTTGAAATCCATGTAGAGGTCTTTAATAAAATAATATATAAGTTTTTAATATTTAATTAAGTTATAACATGGATTATACATATGAAAATCAAGGTCACTTGACCTAAATCTATCAGGAAGAGGGCTAGTTGAGCAAAGAGGCCTAATAGGTTATTTGAGAGAGATAGAAGAGTGTGAATAAAAAAAATAATGTGGTAATAATAATTTAAGTGATAAATATGTGTCAAAATGTTATTATAGTTTCTTTTTATTTGATTTGGTTTCGAGTTACCTAGGGGGTTGGCGCCTCCTTGCAAGATGGTGCTTGTTAAAGGGCTAGTTGAGTTGGTGTTTGACTAGTGAGGGGTTGGTGCTCCTTGTGGGGTTGGTGACTCAATAAATATTGATTAATTACTTATATGAATATATTTTAATACGTTTATCATTGGGTTTTATACCCCATGAGGGTTTTACAAATAGCTCTTGTGTTCATGTGTTATATTCCTACTTTATGCTCATATAAATGGTTGATTATGCATTTCTATATCTCTATATTAGTTTTAATGATTAATGAATGACATATGGAATTGAAATAAAATATTTTACACTAATTCACCCCACCCCCCTAGTGGTTGTGCTTCCAACATGAATTTATCATTATATATCCTCACTTTAAAGTATATCATTTGTCTGACCTAGTTTTTTTATTTGAAAAATCATCCAACTATACATAATATAGGAGCTCCACCATATATTTCTCAAGTAATATTATTTCTTTCTTTCTCTAGGTCACACATAAATTTAAATATAAAATATATTTAGATATACACATGGATTATTATGTTGTAATAATCTATGACCCTAATTATTAATTAAAGTACTAATCCTTTTACAAGAGAAAAAGGAAATATGTCTATAGACAAAAAATAATGCATCATTATGATCTCACAAAAATTATCAACATGTAACTATTAAATTCTTCCTCATTTAACCTCTAGATGCATTGAAATTGATCCATCCTATTAATAACAGACTAAATTAAATAATGAACCCAATTTTATCTAGTCTTCTAAGTCTTTATAACTTTTGTTTAAAAAAATTATGCCAAAAACATTTTACAAAAAATTAAACACATACATAGATTCAATTGAAATCATGTAGAACAATGAAAGATAATTTTAGTATTGTAAAAACATAAATTATACTCTAACCAATATCGATAATGTCAGATAAACAAAACCATAAATTCACATAGTAAAATGATTATTTTTAAAATCATATTTTTCCATGAGATTATATTTGAAGCAAAAAAAGATATGGAAGAATAAAAATGGGATTTTAATATATTTTATCTCCTTAAAATCTACCTTTGTTCAAAATTGTATCCATTCTTTATTTCCATATCCTTGATTTGCTTCAAATGGTTTCTTGTGTTGAGTTTTTAATTTATTTTTTATCCTCATGATATGAATTGAACATAACTAGTGAATCATTTGAATTTATCTCCAACAGAGTTGATAACCTGATAGGTAATCCATACTTAATGGTAATATTGAAAATTTCTCTCAAGAATTGGATACCTTTGATTTTTTGTTGTAAATAGGCCCATTCTTAGATTTTTGATCTTCTTGGATAACAAGATCCTTTTCAACCTTATAGAGAAAAAAAACCTTCCTCAATAATGGGAAATAAATTAACCATGTTTTCATAATTTATATTTTATTATTCTTGATGACATTAAGGATAAAATATGAAACATTATTAATATATAATAAGGACATATTCATGTTCAACAAAATAGAGAAAAGGTTTAGCTTATAGTTTTTATCCATATAGTTTTCTTCCTCATAAGGAATATAGTTAGTTCCTACTAGTTGGCATAATTTTTACCCTCTTACAATAGATATTCAATTGAATTAGAGAGGTTGAAATTATCAGTAAAATAAGAGAATTTATTTGAGGATCGTTCCTTAAGAACACCTTTCATTCTTAATCCATCCATTTATTCGTTTGATTCATTAGATAAATTTTCTTACTCAAGATCTAAGGGTTTTAAGGTGAAAATATAACATATAATTTATTTAAGAGATGATGATTCTCATATTTTTTATCCATCCATTATGTAAGTAAGATATCATTCATCTCCTCCTCCTATATCGACCTCCTAATGGTTTTATGCTTGTTCTATCCTCTCAACATACCTCTCAAAATTTGATTTATTTTTCCCCTCTTCCTCTTCATCATTGTGTAAAAAATCAAACTCATTTTCTAACATTTTTTCATCATCATACTTATTCATTATCGTAAATTTGAAAACACATGTTTTAAAATTTCATAGAGCCTCTCTTTCTAGCTTTTCACAAGGTTGGGGGCATTGATAAATTTTTTTTGGACTAGGGACAAGACATTGGAGCACTTAGGATAGTTTTTATTGGGTTTTTGAAATTCCAACTAAATTTTGAAATTAAATAACTGATTACAAAATTGTGTCAGAAAACTTCTTGCCTTAGATATGGACTGATCTTGAGATTTTTGGGTTAGGCTTAGGATTTTCATGGTAAAGTATAAGTATTTTTGGATTGTGGTGAGTATAATATAGCTTAGGGTATAAGGTAATTATAGTTATAAGATCTGAAAAACTATCTTGTACGTGTTTGTCTAGCATATGTGACAAAAATCCATATGTCTTTGGTAGTTTTATTTCACATAGAGCTTGTATCATCAACACAATATCATAATATAAAGATTTTATATAGTATAAATAAGTCATACCTAATGGAGGGAGAATTTTAAAAAGTGTTATTTTTTAATCCTTGTTAAATTTAAATTTAAAGTATAATATATGCTCTATGGGGATCTCTTGATTATATTAAGATTCTCTATTATAGATAGATTATATATTATTTCCTTGAATTGATTATGTATAAATATCACTAACTCATCCTAGTTTGATATTGTTCCTAATTTTAGCCTTCTTTACTAATCTAAATCTTTTCATCTAAGATATTCTAGAAGCAACCTAAGGGACACATCTTTTTTGTGAATTGATGTACTTCACATGGATTTTTCCACATCTTTAGAGAGGTCTAGAGGATTGACATAACCATCTCCATTAAAGTTAGGAAGAGTTTTAAATCTTATTCTTGTAATGTCATTCCATTGTTGTAGATATAAGATAACATGAGAATTACATGAAACAACATTAAAATATCTTAGGTTGGAAATGAATTTTTAGTTTCATTAAAATGTAAGAGACTAAAAATGGGTAAGGTCTACTCTAATTGAATATGGATTCCTTGATAGTAGAGTCATTGGGTGTATGATGAATTCTTCCAAAAGTATATATATTTATTATTATCATCCACTATAATCATAATTTGAAAGTATTTTGGTTTTTAATTTTTGTCTTTTGTAGTTAATTTTCCAATCTCCCATAAACAATATTGAAATTTTAATAAAGTTCTAAAATTTATAGGTAAATTTATTTGAATAATGATCCCACCATGTGTGAATAAATTATTCATGATTATATTTGTTTGATTGAGAGCCACCTACCCAATATTTCATAACATGGGATGTTATACTAGTGTGGGACTGGTGTTTTAGAATAACCTCAAAAAATAACTAGCTCTATTCCTATGCTAATGTTATCTTATCTAAACTAATGTTAACATAATAATATTAAATGAAAGTGGAAGAGAGAAACAATAAAACAAGCGGGTGTTGATGTACTGAGATGGAAATGGGTGGCATTGGGATTCTCTTTGGCCTGACTATGACACATAACTTCTAAAAACATTGAAACATAATATATGAGTAAATGTATAAATTAATAAACAACTCAAATATGAGAATGAAGTTTTCATAGTAATAAAAAACCAAAGGGTAGACAAGATAAAGACATATAGATTTTTATCAATTAATTAAAGTATAGTTTCAAAGATACCTTTCAAAGACTTGTCTTCCACACATGGAAAAAACCTAAGGCCATGGAAACATAGAAAAACAAAAGGCCAAAGTAGGTCATATAAGGATCCAAAAATAACCAATTTACAATGAGGGATATTTTCCTTTTGTACAATGAAAAAGAGAGGGAGAATAGAGGGGGAGTAATTGAATATTACCAACTCAAAATGCCAGAAGTAGAAGAGGATTTAATAAAAAATATTTCATTGGTTCATTTTCTATCAAAATAATTTATAATTTATATTTTTATCTTCTTTCAAAATTTCCATGCCCATGTTTCCTTACTTATAGTGAAAGCTTCAATTTTGAATTTTATCTTGTTTTTTAATTTTTTGAAAAATAATCTTGAATGGGTCCCCTTTCTATTTGTGAATATTTTTTTTATATAAAAGATTTTATTTGAATATTGGCTTGTGCGCTCTCTTTTAAAATTAAAAAAATATTTTAATTATCTCAATATGCACCCATAGGTTTTTATTGTAGCTTCCCTTTTTAATACACAAGGTTATTTATTTAAACTAGTTGGGTGAACCCACTAATTAAATAAATATTTAATATTTAAATCAATAATAAATATCTTATAACTTATGTATTTAACTGATATTTTATCTCAAATGACCA
Source organism: Torreya grandis (assembly GCA_037957365.1). Taxonomy (NCBI): domain Eukaryota; kingdom Viridiplantae; phylum Streptophyta; class Pinopsida; order Cupressales; family Taxaceae; genus Torreya; species Torreya grandis. The sequence continues at coordinate 1,219,174 of JARHVA010003065.1, forward strand.
TTCTCCACAAGGAAAATAAATCTAAGAAATAATTAAACCTATTATGGATTGCCTCAACCACTTTATTATTGAGAATAGGAAAGATACATATTGATAATATATTATTTATCTAAATACCTAGGTTGATATATCAAAAAATGCATGTTACCCTTGGATATAATAATATAATTATGTATAATATCAGATTGACCTTGATGAAGAGAGTAAATATGCTCAAATGTGGCACATGTTGCAGTATTATTAATAAAACATGGTAGAAAATCCCCTTCCAATTTAAGGAAGTTATGTAAGGAATTATTAGTTAGAGTATGAAACCAATCGAAAACACGACCAATTAGGTTTCTAGGAAATTTATTAAAAAATATTCTATTATTAGCACCATATTACCCAAGAGAAGCACTTAAGTAATTAAGATGTAAATAAGGATATAAATACCCATAAAATAAGGAAAAATTAAGCATAATAAAACCACGAGGGAAGAAGAATCAATAATATTAAACACTATAGGTTAGCTATATATATAATTGGAATCAGCCTAAGAATTATATGAAATATAATCAAGAGATAACTCTTATACTTGTCTTTGTAACTCACTTATTGCATGAATCATACTAACCATCTCATGGTTTGTTGCAACTAAACTATGAAAGGGTTCACTTAAGGGTCTATTTTTTATTGATTTATAAAATAGGAGAAGTATGAGGCATATATATAAAAGGATGATTATCAAATGAGTTATAAATCACATGATCATCACCTACCACATAATAATATTTTTTTCTATCTACTTTTTTCAAAAAAATTCTAATTTTAGCAACATGAGAAGGGTCTTCCATAATGTATAATAACATTTTTAGTAAATTAATTTTTATATTAAGTATTCATTTCCTTAATTTTATATTGAGAGAAATCATTATCAATATGGATAGTCAAGGAAGGAATTTGAAGATAATCATTTTCACCATTTTCATTTAAATCATAATTTTAAATATTTTCATTTAACAAAAGGGGAGGAAGACAATAGTTTTTAACAATTGTATTTGAAGAAAGAATAAGAATACCATAAATTTTAATATTTGCATTCAAGGAAAGATTAGGAAGACAAATTATTTCAATTTTTACATTTAAGGAAAGAGTAGGTAGACAACAATTTTCATTCACATTGTATCAACATTGTATTGCATATATTAAGATTTAAAACCACATTTCTCTAAGAGAATTTGCTCAAGACTAACACATATTTCATTTGTAATTAAATTTTTCATATCAATTTTTTGGCATTATATAATTGTGAGTAATTATATAAATACATGTCATATCCCCAAATCTAGGTGATGATTTTGACTTTTAAATTGATTAAGTTGTTAATTATAAAAAAATTGGGCTATGTTTTTCCATGGTGGAAAGTGATACTCTATTATTATCTTACTTAATTTTTTTGAAAAATTTACATTGATGTTATCATGTATGGATTATTAATTTAATTTGACATTTTTTTTATGGTTATCTTATTGAGAATCATTATATTATAAAATGCAATGATTGTTTTATAGTTCAATTAATGTTGATGGATTATGTATATATAGGGCCTATGGTATTGAAAGCATGAAGTTGTATTTTTTCACAAAATGGACTTTTCATGAAAAATGGTTACAAATATATTATTATTATTAAAATGAATATATGAGTATTTTCATTATTTTGTTGACTAATTTTAATTTTTCTTGAGTTTGTGTAGTTATTGGGAGACATTATGATTATTATGTTGGATATCACACTAAAAAAATATGATGATATATAGGCTTAGTGGTATATAATTCCAAAATGGCACCCATGGGTGCACTATAATTCAACCACTAGTGTTGTTTTTTATGTTGATTTTACCTTTTACAAACTTAGTACTTATATAATTAAGCAATTATGTAAGATGTTTTGATAAAATGTACAACACTTAGATTATTTTATTAAATGCCTCAAGAGTAGTATATGTAATATTATCATTTTAATTACATTACAACATTTCTTATACCATTTAGGTATTTGACTTGGATCTTAATGGAAACTAGTAAGTGGGTTTAGAAATCCTTATTAAATTGTTTATTATTTTTGTGTTTTTAGTGGTTAAGACATAAGGCATGCTAATAAATTCCATGAAGCAAACATTTAATGAACATACACAAGATATCTAGGATGTATAATAATTATCAAAACATAAAAAACCATATCAATGAACATATGAAATGTCAAATTATGTGGAAAAAACTTGAAAGGTAAAAACCAGACAAATGATGATATTCATATAATTGAGAAATAATTAACCCTAATACACAACCTTCAAATTATCACTTCTTCACATAAGCCTTCACAAAACATTTGTTAATATTTTACATGTGCAAATATCAAATTCATTAAGTGTGTTTTACAATAGGAGTAAAACCCTATTTATAATGTGTATAAAGGGAGGTGACCATTGTATCCAATGGGTCCAACTATATTGAAAATCATTTAATTTAATTTAGTAGGTAATAAAAAAATTATTTTTTATTATTTATTTACGTGATTTTTTCACCTCATGTTAATAAATATTAAATTATGATTATTATCTAATTACACATCAAAGTATTCTAAGTGTCTAAATTATCCCACTCAGACATTAAATTTTATAACACCCCCCCTTAATGATAAGTGGGGATGAATGTCATAATCACCTTAATAAAGGAACTCTATTATATACACAAATGAAATATTTAAAAACATTCATCATGCCAAACATCACCTTTCAAAATAAAATGAATTATAATACATAAACTATTTTAAAAATTTAGTCTAGGCTAGCATGATCATGAGACTATATCTCATAGTTTCTCATGAATAATCATATAAGAAGTTTTTGAGCCTTTTATAACATAAGGACATTGACTAAAATATTATTTTTAAAGTATTGGGGTACGAAATTAAAACTTTGACATGAAGTTTACTAAAAATCACATAACTTCCTTACAAATTTTACTTAGAAGAACACATGGCCATTATGAAGTGGCATTGTCATGCACAATCCCTCTCAATGGAAACTCTAAGAGGCCTAGCATTGCATGAAACTAATAAAAAAAATTAGCACCAAGTGGTTTTTTAAAGATATCCACCACATGTTAATCCATAGGATAAAACTATAGATCAATATCACCATTGAGGACATTCTCTCAAATAAAATGCATATGAACTTCAATATGTCTAGTTTATTGGTGCTACACCATATTTTTTGCCATAGATATAGAAATTTGGTTATCACAATGAAGGATGGTACTTTGAGAAACATCCAAATTAAGTTCTCCTAACAACCTTCACAACCACATGGATTCTTTAACAACTTCCATAGCACTTTTATACTTTACTTCAATAGAAGAGATAGAGATAGTGGTTTTTTTAAAAATTCTCCAAGTGATATCACCTTCATTAAAATTAAATTCATATCCAAAAATAGATTTTAGATCTATAGTATCACCAACCTAGTTAGCATCACAATAACAATATAATTTAACTTTATCAATGGAAGAATAAAACAATCCAAAATTAGTTCCTTTGATATAACAAAGTATATGTTTAGCTAATTTACAATTATCTAAATATGTATCCTAAATGAATATAAAAGAAACATTAAAAACATATGAAATGGCCTAGTAATGGTTAAATAATTCCAACTACCAATAAGCTATCTATACTAAGTAGGATTAACCTTGTTCACATGCAATTCTTAGATCAAGTTTAATATCAAATTCAATAGGAGTAGATGTATATTTACAATAAAGTATATTAATTTTAACAAGAATATTATGTGTACACTAAGATTGTGATATAATAATTGAATTTTTATCTTGAAATATAGCCATTCCTAAAAGATGATGTAGAATGCCTAAATCAGTCATTTCAAATATTTGACTTATTTTATCCTTATATTTATGACAAACTAATTATATCTCCAATAATTATAATATCATAAACATATAATACAATTAATATTAAATGAACATTCTCAAATTTAACAATATATATTTATATGGATAATAATTAGAGAAACCAAGTTCTTTCAAATAACTATTAATTTTAGAATACCAAGCTCAAGGAGCATGTTTTAAACTATATAGTGATTTGTTTAACTTACGCACATAATGTTATCTGTTAGTGTCAATGAAACCTTTAATCTAAGTTATATATATTTCATCTTCTAAATCACCATTTAGAAATACATTTTTAACATCTATTTGGTGGATAATTTAACTATTTTGGTTTGCAAGAGCAATAAATAGTCTAACACTACTCATTTTTGCTACAAGAGCAAAGGTTTTAACATAGTCAATATTTTATTTTTGCATTAACCCATGATCAATTGAAATTTATTTAAACTTTTCAATTCTACCAATTGAATTATATATGATTTTTTAAATCCATATATGAGCAAAAATATGTCGTTTAAGAAGAAGTGGGAAAAGATACCAAGTCTGATTTTTTATTAAAGCAATATACTCAACTTTCATAACAAATTTACATCTTGAATGGATTTCTAAAAATATTTAAGTTTTCATTCATACATAATCATTAAGGAATGATAATAATGTTGACTTCTAGTTAATTATTAATATTATGAAGACTAGAAGATTGTATTAAGGATTCTACCCATTTAGGTATTTTAGATTGAACATAAAACTTAGGGGTTCCTCATTTTATAAATTATCCAAAGATATATCAAATTCATCTAGGGCATCCATTATTAATAAGGAGAAATAAGAGAGCTAGGTTCATCAAAGGAAGAACATTAAAGAGGTTCCACATAAGTCTCACAAAAATATTTTAAAGAATAATAACATTCTTATTCTTAATTATCTATCATTTAGATGGATAATATAATCTTAATCCTTTAGTCTTACCTCCATAACTTAAAAAAATAGGAAGTAAGATCATGCTTCTTTTTTATAATTTTAAGAACATAGATGAAAGCGTAGACACCTAAAACTAGCCACAACTAGCTTCCAACCGGACCTCAGACTAATTCCTACCAACCATTGTAAATTAAGCCTAAGAATCACTAAACATCCCAAATTTTCTTGTAAGAGGTTCCACATAAGTCTCACAAAAATATTTTAAAGAATAATAACATTCTTATTCTTAATTATCTATCATTTAGATGGATAATATAATCTTAATCCTTTAGTCTTACCTCCATAACTTAAAAAAATAGGAAGTAAGATCATGCTTCTTTTTTATAATTTTAAGAACATAGATGAAAGCGTAGACACCTAAAACTAGCCACAACTAGCTTCCAACCGGACCTCAGACTAATTCCTACCAACCATTGTAAATTAAGCCTAAGAATCACTAAACATCCCAAATTTTCTTGTGCATCATTCTCTAAAGCTCAAAATCATGCTAAGGCATCCCTATAATGGATACAACTTATATGCATTAATAATCTCTCATGGATTCATCCATAATCACCTTGTGGCATCACAACTATCAATTTAGCTTATGGACCTATCATTTTAGCCTATGGATCTATTAAGAGCTAAAAGGCTAATCAAAATCATTTAAAAATTAAAAAAAGATTAATTTATTAATTTAATTATCCATTTAAAATTAATTAATACCTAAAAAAAATGGAATTACAAAATTTAAAATATCAAAGCCTTTCATCATTGCATTCATGAATTGTTAAGCTCATTGAAAATATCCTAAAATATCTAATTTGAGAGATATACCTAGTAATTATAAATCATAATTACTTGACACCTATTACCTCAACTTGATTTATTTTTAACTCACCCAAGTTTAGTTTTAACCCATTTCGATCCTAAACTCAAACTTGACTCACCTTGGGTAAGAGTTAATTTTTAAGGCTATAAATACAAGGCCATACATCTTCATGAAAAAGCTTGGATATTATAGAGTTACTATGTAGGATTTACTCCATAAGACTCATGTAAATAGTGCTACCTTGACCAAATATTAAGCCAAGAAAATATATTCCAAGGTTCCAAGGAGAGAAAAATCCAAATAACCTCCATTATCAAAGGCTTATTGATGCACAAGTCAATCAAAACATTCAACAAATCCATTTGGATCTCCCAAGCAAGGTAAAATACTTATTTTTTTAATGTTTTTATTGTGTTTTCATTTAGTTATGTTATCTAAGCTCTCCCTAGTGTCTAGGATAGAGGTATTAGGATTTTATTGTGTTCATTTCATTTGTTTTATGAGACTAACACAAAACTAACCTCCCATCTATGTCAAATTCCTAGTTCACATGTTGGCATGCATAGTGAGATGACACAAGCATCCCATATAACCAAGGAGGATGATATGTTAATTTTAGTTTTTATAATGGATTATTAAAAATATTAGAAATATGAGTTTTTATTTCATTTTTCATGTGTTTCTATTTTTGGCACTCATAGGTTGCAGGGATCAACACCAGCTTATTTCAAAATTGATAGAGATTGACATCATTTTTATAGATTGATGTTGATTCATTGAATCAACCATAGTCCCTATGGAAAAAAAATAGAACATGGTATTAAGACAAATAAAATAAGTTTTAATTGAGTTTTCTAATCTTCATTTTGTGTGTTTGGGACCTACATATTGTTTGTTTAACCATTTTCTTGGAGGATCTAGAGAGATATTTGATTTTTACGCTTATTTTTCTAATCATTTATTTTGTCAAACCATATTATGTTTTTCTAATTTTTTTGAAAGAAACCTTGTCAATATTCTCTATTGACATCGATATCTATGGATTGACATTGATCCCTATGTGGACTGACATTGATCCTTATATGGATCGATGATGGTCCATATCTAAAACAAAAAGTGAAACCTGAGAGCTAAATCTTAAATGTTGTTTTCTCACTTATTTTTGGGCTTCCAATTAGGTAAAGCCTCTAATAATTTTGATGTCCTAAGGTGGAAAAACCAAAATCTTAACATGATTAAATCTTGCACATTTTGTATTTGGTTTTTAAAACAAACTTAGTTCTTTTCCTATCTAGTTGTTTTTGATGTTTTTGCAATTTTTTCAAATAACTAATACCAAGGATCTCAAACTTCACTAAATACTTCATTTTGGTGTAATAAAATTAAATTTCACACTTAATTGCATGTTCCTAAGAGTTTATTATTTTATGCTTGTTTTATCAAAATAAATGATGCATGTATGTTCTCCCCCCATACCCTTTAGAGAACTCAGGTGATAAAAAAATGATCATTATTTTCCTTGGTTAATTTAGTCTAAAAGCATGAAAAGTAATTTTATAATTCCTCCACAAATAAATATGGTTTGGGTGGCCCTAAAATAACCATGAAGTCTTTTCAATTGTCTTTATTTTTCATGCATTTTGGCTTGTTAGACGGAGTTCATCACCTCTTCATGGGTTATGTAGGGAAGTGTTAACCTAAGAATTCATCTCCTAACATCATTTCAACCCCATTCCATGGTGGGGTATATAAATTTAGTTTGTGAATCACTAGGGTGGTAGTTTGAGTGGTTAAACCTACCTCATTTAATGACTAATTCCCTTAGAATGTATTATCAACTCAAACATCATGCTACATTGAGCACGTGATGGATCTAATGGTTATGAAAAGGACAATAAATTTTCATAACAAGATAGTTGACATGGATCAAATTTATATGAATATATCTAGTGTTAGCCACACTTGTGACCATCTATAAATGTGCAAAAATTGATAGTTTAGAATAACCCCATTTGTCATAGACATACTATCAATGTAGGGTGAGTAACCCAAAGTTCCATGTCATAGTACATACTCTCGAGATGAGAGGTGGCGTAAAAACCCTACCTTTCATGCAATTTTAATTTTTAGATTAACAAATAAAATTCTCTCAAGAGTGAGTATATTGATTAAATTCAATAGTATTATGAAACTTTGTAAATTTTAGGATTTAGGACATAACACTTAGGTGTTTCTTTCATTTTATCCTTTCTTACATGATCTTGAGTATAAAAAATTTATTTATCTTAAAACATAAAAATGAGTTTTGTTTATACATTACTCCTTTATTTTAGGAGGATTTATACCACCCATTTGACATCATATATGTGACTTAGTCTTTTTTATCAAGATTTGTGTGTGTTTGTCATTTGATTAAAAATGGTGTCATTATGCTGCCCAATTCATTTCAAACTTTTTGACTTGGAGTCTTGAAACAAAACATTTATCATACCTTTAGAGCATGATAATGTCATTATGTTGCTCAATTCATTTCAAATACTTATTTTCCTTGTGTCCAAATTCCCATTTTGAATGCAAATCCATCTATGCCTTTTGTATCTTTACCTAGTGTCATTATATTATTCATTATTGTCTACCTTGTTTGTTTAAAGAAGCTTAGTTTTCTAAGTTGAGTTCGTAATTATCCTTGACAAGTTCAAATCCAAACATTGATTGATTTATGCCTATGTCTTGTGTAATTTTGGCCTATACATTAATATTTGAATTTTGGGTCATGTAACTTAGGTTAATTCTTTATTCAATTTGAAAACTATTGTTTGTGCCTAGATTTGGGGAAATGATCTATCTCCATATGCCTAGAGTTTTATGCCTTATACTAATTAACCAAGTTTATGTTTAAATCTAAATGCATATTTTATGCCAAATTATTTCAAATTTGTTAGACTAAATCTCTTACCTTATTTTTTAAAAGTCTAGCTCTTATGCCTTTTCCAAAAGACCTAGCATTTCCCTGTTTTGAGCCTAGCTTTTGTGCCTTATTTGAAAGACATGGTAACTTTTATTTTCTTTAGATTAGATTTTTTTGGACAATTTTGAACCTATATTTTGGAATTCTTATTTTTATTAATCCACTTGACCTTTTTGTATAAGACATTTGACATTATACATTTGATACTAGATTATTTTATATCAAGTTTTAACACACAGAGCCTTTTGGAGATACAACTCCACTTTTCAACCAAGATAGACCAAGTTTGAACCCTTTGTCATTTGGAAATTATTTTTAGAGTTTGTATAAATCTAGGTATTTTTCAAAAAACATTCATAATTGATTTGAATATGTTTCACTATACCCATAGTAGAGCCATATACAATTTGGGATATGATAGTGTGGTCATACAAGATGAATTTGTTTAAGACCCTTATGGTGATGATGTAGTTTGTGATACAGATCCCTATATTCCTTAGAATAATCAATCTAGGGAACAAATCCAATATCCCTTATCCCACTACTTATTTAACACACCTTCATTCTCAAAGTAGGACCAAGACTAAACCGTGAAGTACTTTGCTAGTATACTGTTAGTTGTGAAATAAGTTCAAGAATAACCATGCCATGTTATGATGATATCGACATATGATCCATATTTTTTTAATCATCACTTAATTGAAAACAAGGATAAAGTTTTAATCATAGATGCATAGGTAGCGGTTAATTTTTTAGTAGACTTCCCCAACATAAACTTCCCTAGTCTAGTTATAGTGCCTTCAAGTATGCCTTATAACCAAATTATCAAACATGCCTTTACTAAGAATCCTCAAACACTCATTTTGATGTCATACCAAAACCCTAATATGATTATCACCATAAAGGGCCTCATGGAGGACCACTTTATATAGATGTAGACAACATATCAAACCTATTTGAACTTAGCATACAATTTTAATAACATAGTCATGATAAATGTTCCCCTTATCAAGTTATCTCCTTCAACATGAGGCTTAATAAAATTTATAGTCCAAGATAATTTAGTTATAGACCCATTCACATAAATAAATTTTGTTGGAGACATGTTTAATTCCCCTATTATTGAATAAGTGTCTAATGCTTCTACTCAGACAAATGTGCCAAACACAGTGGATAACATGCAAATGTCATCCAATATCGACCAAAGTGGTTTAACTAGACAAATAATTAATCCTCAACAAATGAATTTGGTTAACACCATGAGTAGTTCATAATAGTAGGTAGTAGGAACTTTTATCTTCAAATCATAGTAAGCTACCTCTAATCCTCAACCAACTTTTTCATCAAGCATGCGATCACAAGGATTAAATATTCAAAAAATAACTAGTGCCTTGCCTCAATAAAACATGACAAATGTTACTCCACCATAATAGGTGATGACTAACATTCCACAATAATAGGCACAATTGAGTATACCAATGCAATAGAGATTTAACATTTCACTACCTCAATAGTGGGTAACTAATGTTCCACCTCACTAGGTAATGACAAGTATAACTCAATAGTCATAAAGTAACATGCCTTCACAAATATTATCTAATAAATAATGTATGTACATTGGTTAGTGATGAATTTCAAATATCCAACAAGCATATAATTCACAATAAGAGTTCATGCAATAATGAGGTACCATTACCCCACAAATATCAATCAAGAAATAATTGCCTTTTGTTCTAAATGTGTCTCAAATTCAATGGAAAGGCCTTGTATCACAACATGTTCCCCTTATTTATTGAGGTTTGACTATTTAGTAACAAGTCCCTATTAAAATACAACATGCACAATACTTCACTCAGAGCCATATCCTTCGATCCTAGCCATAATTCCCCCAAAACTAGGCTTATATACTGAATCCAAACTATAACATCACACAACAACATGTGTAATTTCAATAATCACCCTAATCTATGGATGGATATTCCTAGTCAGTTCCCTAACTAAGCCAACATTTCAAAACAAACCATGCATTCATTATACTCTGGTCAAGGTAGTCCACCTTTGACCACCCAATCTCCACCTTAGGCTAATATCCCATCTAGTTTCTTGGCATAATAAATGTAGTAAATGAAGAATGAAATTTATTCCATTTAAGATGGGAAATATATCAAGAAGTTTAAGCTAGATTACATGGGTTATGACCCATTCAACACAGAGTATTTGCAAATAACATTTTCTCCATGGTACAAACCATCAAAGTTTGGAAAATACAAGGGTAAAGGAGACCCTAAGACCCATTTAACATAATTATTTATTGCTTGTCATGAAATGGTCTATAATGATATATAAATATTACTTTTGTTTCCTTAGAGTCTAACTAGATAAGCTTTAGAGTGGTTCCTATAATTTTTGAAGAACTCAGTATTTCATTGTGATGACCTTTCAAACAACGTTATGCAACATTTATCCTATAATATCAAACATGAAATTTCATTGGTAGATTTGACTCAAGCCAAACAAAAATATAGTGAAATTTTTACAAGCTATCTATAATTATGGAGAGTACTTCCTAGTCACTTCACCCATAGCTTACTAGACATACAACTAGCCATTATGTTTACCAAAAAATTGCATAGTGAGATATCTTACCTTCTGGAGCTATATTATGCACACACTTTCAAGGAGATCATTGAAAAAGGTTTGTTAATTAAAAAGGCCCTTATTAACATAGGGATTATCAATCTCACCTCATTAAACCAAAACCACAACCAAAACTAATGAAATGGCTAAATTCAAAATGAAAACCAAGTCTAGGTGTAAGTGTTGGCACCAACCTATGCTAGTAATTATGAAAAATCAAAGTAGTTTAACTGTAATAAGAATGTTGTTGTAAATGGATTAATTGAGTCATTTCATGTCTAAATGGTGCAAACACTATCTACTCAGCCAATGCCATGCATTAAAATTACTCTTCACTAATAACCTCTTCAGCAAGCATAATCTTCATAGCAACCTAGACCAGCTCAACAAATGCAACAACCATTGCCTTTGCAAAACCCTCATCCAAGGAGAACTATGCCTACTCATAACATCTTTATTAAACTTATAGATCTTATTAAATCTATGTTTTTCAATATATCCATTACTAATTAGATTATCTAGCTAATTACAAAGCACCATCTAGAGGGCATTCATTACCCACACTAGTATAGAGAATGAGTTCTGTGAATACCATTGAGTTAACGGTCATAATCTACACATTTTTGTTAAAATCAAACATATCATTCAAAATATATTGGAAAATGGGGAGATAACATTGGATAATAAAGAATCTACATCCAATCAAAACTTGGGTATTTATCAAAACCCTTTTCCATAACATAGCAATAAAAACCAACAACAGGAACAAAAAAGTCCAAAACTACAACACAATAGTATCAAGAGCCAAGACAACATTACCAATTTCAAAATAATAATAATGTCAATTCATTGGATGGAACCAAGGGTAGAATGATACCAATAGCCAATAGACTTACCATGCAGTTGCACATGATTACAACAAAGTTATGGGCCATATTGTAGGATTTTATGTTTACACCATTACCATAGATTCAAGACCAAGTTCCAACAAAACAAGACCATTTTTAATCAATTAAAATCAACCAACCTATGTCAGTGATCCTTCCTTGACTTGGGACTATATATAGGCATACTAACAAGCAAGGATTACTACTTTTGGACCTTATACTAATAACTTATCATTGTCTTATGACCACATAAAAATGTACTAACAATTGAGACTTATCCTTTCTATCCCCTCTCCACCATTATTTTCTATCAATAATGGTACTCTATCTAATCCTAATTATGCAATCATAACTCAGTGGTCAAATATTATAATTTCAGGCCCATAACCATCTTCCACCATACCCATCCAACCAATCATTCTGGATAGGAATAAGTGATATTCCATTGTTAATGAAAGTATGTTTTATATTATGGAATAAATTTAGAAGATGACTACAAAAATCTCCATTTTGTACTTGTTTCATACATATACCATCCATAAGAACATTTTAATAGATTTTCTTGGCCAATCCCAAATGCCAAAAAACATAAACCCAAACAATTTCCAATCTTTGGTTGGAAATTTATCCCCATGCCAATAATTAACCTTCAAAAAAAGTGATATTTCATCCTTTGGCCCTTTCCATAACAATCAATTATACATCAAACTATCATTATGGGTACAAAGTGAAACATGTCCTCATAGACAATGGATCAGGCTTGAATATTATGTCTCTAAAGCTTATCAAGAATCTCAAATTAATGACAACCAATATCTAGCTAAAAATGATCAATATCAAGGCTTATGACAATAAAGAGTGGGGATCACAAGGCACCATTAGCTTTCCAGTTATCATTAGGCCTTTGACTGATGATACACTATGTCATGTGGTAGAACTAGACTTGTCTTATAATTTTATTTTAGGTAGACCTTCGACACATGGGATTCATATAATCTTTTTAACACTTCATCAATGTCTCAAGTTCTCTCATTAAGGTATGGAAGTCACCATCTATAGAGATTTACATCCCTAAGAACATTGTAAACATTTTGAGGCTGAGTATGAAAGTTACAACTACCACTTTGTCCTAGATCTAGTTCCTAAAAAGGAAAATGGGAAATAAATACTTGTCAATTTGTTAGAGGCTAATTTAATAGACCCAAATACCATTTATTCATCTTATCATATGCCACCTCCTAAAATGTTTAATCATTTTACCATCACAGTTAATGGCCCAAGAGAATATTTGATCCATGATACATTCCACATTACCAAGATTCCATAGAACCCCAATTACTATAGAAGACCTAAATCTAAACCACCTTACATAGAATGGAAATGAAAGAGAAAGGTTAAATTACATAGTCTAGTGCCTATCATTTTCACACTGACCAAGAATAGGACCCACTTTTAGATGATGAAACCTAGTTATATAATTACAAATTGGTTGATTGATATAAAAATGCCATATACCCTATTCTAAACTTGATCATGGAGAATCAAAACTATGAAGGAGGAAAACTTGATCCAAATTAGTAGGGTATACTTGAGCCAATTTTTTTTACTCATTACAAAGGAACCCATGGTCTCAAATTTAAACCACCTGGGGGTGACCCATGTATCATATTCATGTTCCAATACCAATGACTAATAATGATGATGTCAACAGTAAAGAAGATTCCCCTCATAGCCTTTATGAAGACTTGGTCAATACCAATCTATTTGACACTCATGACATTTGTACTCTTACCTCAATTAATTGACATAAACCACTTTTTCTATATCATCCTTAATTTATAGCCTAGGACTAACAAGAATCCATAGTGCCTATAGACAAGTTTCATTTTTAAGCCTCAAACTATTTAAAGACTTGAAAATATTGATCCTTATTCTTCAATATATATACCAACATTTTCTATGAGTAATCATCAACAAAAAGCTAAAAATATTTTTACCCTTTAAGATTGGGACAAAAGTGTCTAGAAAGATTAGTGTGCACCAAATCCAACTTACCATGTGACCTATACTTAGTCTTTCGAAAGGGAACTCTTTTTTGTTTTCTTGCTAAGCAACTGGTACATATATCATAAGATTTCTTGAGTTTGGGAAGATCATGAAACATATCCTTTTTTCTCAATTATACCAAATAGCCATAACTCAAGTGACCATATATTCTATGCCATAAATTGCCTAGTTTTTAAATCTTTGACCACAAGTGTTTGATGATCATTTTGATCAAAATCAAGATGAAACTTTTTGACAATATTGGATGCCTTGAAAATAAATTTGAAATGCCTATACTTGTCTTTGATGTGGAAAATGTTTTGACCATTTTGGTGATCAAATTCAACCATTACATTGTGGTCAAGTAGCTGATTAATAGACAATAGATTTTTTGTAAGTCCTAAAAGATGAAGAATATTTGAAATGTTATAATTTTTATATCTAAGTTAAAGCTTGATATCACCACTACCTTGTAATATATATATATATATATATATATATATATATATATATATATATATATATATATATATATATATATATATAAGGTATCATATCCAATTGAAACATTTCCCTTTGATTCTATTTTTGTCAAAGTAGTAAACCATTCTTTTCTTCCTATCATGTGTCTAGTTGCCCCTGAATCAACATACCAAACTTTACTCAGATGATTGTTAGACTCATGTATTTGAGTAGCTAAACCATATTCCTCATTTGAAGAATCATTATCTTTAAAAACATTTCCATGTTGTTTAAGCTTGGGATTTTTTTGTTTCCACCTATTTTGTTGTTGTGGTTGCTTTTTTATGTTTATCATGATTTGTTGAAAGAAGGCTTCTTACTTAATGAGCCCTTTTGAAATGTATTGTACCGACAATGTTTTAAGTCATATCCCTATCTTCCATAAATTTGACATGACTTAAAATAACATGAATTTTTCCCTTATTAGTTTTATTGATTATTCTACTTTAGAAATTTATTTGGACCCTTCATGGGTTTCTTCCTTTTTTGATTCGATGCAAATGCATGATTATCATCTATTACCTCTAAATTATGCATAACTTCCTCTTGTTACAATAAATTTACCAACACTTCAAAGGTTGGATTTTGTCCTATGACATTTAAAGTGGTCACAAAGATCCTATATGTGGGGGTAGTGCTCTAAGAACTATAGGGATCAAAGAATCATATGTCACCAATTCACCCATAGATTAAAGCAAAGCCCAAAAAGTTACAACCCTTCTAAGGAATGCTTCTACTTTTTTAGCCAATTTAAGATTGAGAGTGTGCAATTGGATTTGAAGATGAAAGACTTGATTTTGATTCTTAGCTTCATATATAGTTTTAAGCTTATCCTAATCATATTTTTTAGTTATAGCACTATATATATAAGGTTGTACCTCATCCAAAACTCCAAACATGATTATTAACTTACCCTTTTTATTAGCCTTGTCATATTTTTGTTGTTGATCAACACATATTACATATCTTACCCATGTGCTTGATACAATTGACCAAATGTCTTCAAACTCAAGATGTGTTTGTAATTTTGTTTTCCATGTTGTGTAATTATCACCATGAAGCAATTGTGTGTCAAGGAGCGCAAAACATGGTTGAGAACCAGACATCATGAAAGTTGTGAATGATAAAGAAATACTAGTGTGTTTAAGTATAGAAATGAAATGTGTATTTACAAAATAAAAATAAAATACAAAAATGCATACACAAAGATGATAAATCACACACAAACACACAATGGACATCAAACTTTGCCAAAAAAGCATCCAAAAATGTAATGAAAAACTAGACATCAGTTTCAACTAAAAATGCATCTAAGGAGATTTACAATGGTCCCATTGTAAGATATGTTAAGTGAATGTAATAAAATGTCCCCCCCCCCACTTGACAATATTTGCAATTGTGGAAAAAAATGGGTTTTTTGCCTTACAATTTACAATGTTGTGATGAATCAATAAGTTTTCCCAATGAGGTTTACAATCTAATATAAAATTAGAATAAATAGATTTTGAAGCTGTGAAGATCACCAAAAACCATAAAAATGAAAATTATAGAAATATGGGTGATCAAAATGTAAAAAATAACCTTACCACTGCATAGATCTCAAAAAAATAGCTAAGGTGAAAAAGGTCACCTTCCCAAGCTTCACAGATCAAAAGTTATGAACCTTGGAAGAAAAGATCTTCAAATATGGCTCATAGTAGTGAAGGAAAAGTCCTTAGGGGCTAAAAATGGCCATCAAGTAGTAATATGGCATGAACAGAGGATGGAACCTGATGGTGGTGTTGTGACTATAAGTGATGGATTTGGGTGATGCTCCACCCAAAAAATTGACCTTGCACTAAATGAAAACTTTCCAAAATTCCATCTAATTTTAAACTTTCACCTTAGGTGCTTTGATGCTCCATTTTTAGGAAATAAATACTTTTCAAAAATATATCAATGAGAAGAATCTGGTGATGTAATATTTGATCCATGATTCTACAAAAAATGTCTTAAAAATGCCATTTTTTCTACTATTCCTCACTTGTCCTACAAAATAAAAACTTAAAAATATCATAAAAAATCACCAAAAACTTTGAAAATACTTAGTAGTGTAGAAAATTGATTACATATATTTAGATCTGAAGAGATTTTATATATCTACCATATTTAGATCAAATCAAATATTTAGTAGTGTAAAAAATATACAATTTATGCTATGACAATAAAAAATCAGATTTATTCCTCTATTGATTCAAAATTGGAGCTTGACCATAAATAATAAAAGAAAATTCAAAGATATCAAACTTGATCTCAAATATTTTTAAGCACATGAAAAATTATATCTAAAATTGTATAGTCAAAACCCTCTAAAAAATATTTTTATCTCGAATTGATGCTAAAAATTGCCAAAATTTTGTAAAAACAAAAAAAATTTGCCTATTTCAACAAATATTTTCTTTTCACAAAATTAGTCAAAATTTTGATAGAATTTCAACTTGGGATGGATGAAATTGGAGCAACATGACACATCTAAGGATCACATGAAATTCACTCTCTATCTCCACTAAATCTCTAATGCTTTGAAAAAACTCCTCAGGATAACCTACTTTGATACCAAATAAAAGATGGAATGAAATTGTATTAAAAAAATTACTAAAAGAGGTGCTTTTTTATACAACACTAAGTGAGATTAAATCTCCTAATCTATAGGATATTATGACTCACAACACAACTAACCACACATAGTAAATACCCCATATAATTAGCCTATGTCAATCAAAGGTGTAAATAACCTTGAGACATTTATTACAAATAGCTAGGATAAATTAATTATTCTAACATAGTTAGATGTATGTTAGGGTTTATAGGGTGAAATTATTTTATGCTGACTCATTTTGATCCATCATTACAAAGATAGGCCAACCATGCCATGGTGAAGCCCTACCATATTAGAAGAAGGTGATACATGCAATATAGGTGTAATTATTTACATGCAATTTATTACACGATTTGGGGAATATATTTGAAAGGAATTATTGCATGGATAATATGAAAGGTAAGTAGGATGTAGTCAATAGTTTGATTGAGTTTTTATAGTAATCTTTCATTGGTTATAAAATATGTGTTCTCCTTGTTATCTAAGTGTGAATAACATGTTTTTATTATGTATTCATATAAATAGATGCATTCAATGTTTGATTTGGTTTTTATTATCTCACATCGATTATTAAATTATTACATGTAATATTTGTGAGGAATTTCATTGGCCACAAGGTTTATAATGTGACTAATATTTTGGGCATGGTTGTGCGATTTTGGTGGAGAAAGTTTTGAAAATATTTGAGGGTTTGGATTTCTTTTTTGTAGCTATAATTCTTTGGAATAAAATTGAAGGTATTAAACCCAAGGAATTAATATGACCTAAACATATAAGCAAGGTATTGGGCTATTAATTTTATTTTCAATTTATAATTTTTTATTCTTTTATGAGTGCTAATTTATGCCTCTTTTGATATGAAAACATGTTTGAATTTTCATGATAAAAATGAAAGAAAAATTAAATGATGTGTTGTATTTTTAGATCTAAATTTTATTTATTTTATGCCTAAATAAAAAAATTAAAAGTATTTAAAATTTTGGACCAGGGTACAAAATATCATGCACATATTTTTGGATCTTGACTCAAAACCTAATGTTAGATTTGGTGATAGATATGAGTGTTTAATTTAATGATATTTATTTTGAATATGTCAATATAAAATCCTATGACAATGAACTAACATATATAAAATATGTATTTATACATATGTATGGTCTTTGGCATATTTTAAGACTTTGAATAGTCCTTCTATGGATGTATCATTTTGTATTTGAAGTTTTTCCTTTGACGTGATATTATATTTGCTTATGGATATTCATGATATGGTTTCATCATGAATATATCTTGGATAAAGTATTTGTTCAATATTCAACATGATTATTCTATTTAAATATCATGCATGGTTTTTATTCCTATTTTAATATTTTTGACTGAAATGTATGGAAAGGATTATGATGACGTATTGATACATTCCATTTCAACCCACAAATAATAATCTATTTTATTATTATCTTGTTTTGATGAAATATTTTAAGGAGGAATGAAAGAATAAGATTTAAGTGGGTTGATTGTTAATAAATTAAAGATGTAAATTATTTTCTTTATTGATAAAATATTGTGAAACTAAATGGCATATTCAATTTTTTTGTTCATTTTGCATTAAAAATTAAAAAATTGGTTGTAATCCCAAATCTAATGTTATATAAATGTTGGAGTGTGTAATTCATATAATTATTTATTTCATTATTCATATTTTAGTCTCTTTAAATTAATTATGCATTTTTTTCATTAGAAATTTGATAACATAATCTTAGAGCATTGTTGATATGAATATACAAGGACATATAATGTAAATCTTTAAATGCAAATGCATGTATAGAATTACATTATCCTAGTCCATTATTTTGAGATTATATGGGCATAAAATTTAGACAAGTTATTTATGAGATAAAATTATGATCAAGGAATTTGACAAAGAGAGGAGGTTAGATCAAATGTTAGTCCACATAACCATGAAATCAACACACTAACATACTAACATCTCTAGGCCTATATATTATGGGGATCTTAATGAAAAAATAATAATTGAAAAACCAACCAAAATGAAAATAACAACAATATTTACCTTCTTTGAGAGCTCCAAATAATTTCTTCATTGGCTTACTTAGATTGTGCTCAAAAGCTCTTCATCAATAGGGATTGGCTATCTCCATCTCCTCTTGGCACCATAATTGGCTTGGCTTGGATTTATTTTGGAATTATAACACTATGCATTTTTTTCATGAATCAACTCCAACATTATAACTCTACTATGTTTCAATCCCTCTGAATGAAGAGCTCTAGACTTATTTTTATAGGCTTCAAAATCACTTGGAATGGGTTAAATTGGAACCTTGGTTGAGTTTGAAAGGTGTCCAAATGGTCATGATTAGGTTTGTATAGGTATGTTTGGCATATTAATAGGATATATTTTTGATATTTTCCAAAGGTGACAACTCACAAATGGTAATGATTAGCTTTTAAGATTCTCTTGATATTTGAATTTTCCTTTTTGATAATTGATTTAATTATTCATGGATGAATTCAATTAGGATTTGATTAATATTTTCTTAGGATTTTATGTTAATTAACCCTTGTTAATATTTTGAACATTTGTGTAATGTATGAATTAAATGATAGTGCATTTTTTTAATTTAATTGATTAATAGGCCAAATTGATTTATTGCATGGTTATGAAGCCAAATTTGAGACATTTATAACTTATTAATCTAGATGATCAATGGTTGGTAAGAATTGGTCTAAAATTAGATATGAAGTCATTGGTGGCCAAATTTAGGTGTCTACAATTTTCACCTATTTGGGAAGATATTGAAAATCGTAGGCATAACAATGTCTTCTCAAAGAATGAGAAAAGGCCTATATGCCAAAAAGAAGATGATGATTAAATAAAAAGATAGCATTTAATGATTCCCCCTCAAGGGAGTGAATGTCATATGTTTTATGGATGGTCCGAAGAAAAGAGGAATTAACTCATTGGTGAGGTTAATCTAAATGAGAAAATGCTTACAAGCATTGATTTAAAATGAATATTAATTTTATAAAAGGTGGTTGTAATCAATAATAAAAGTCAAAATAATGATTTTCCCATAGGTAGTTATAATCATTAAGAGGACCTGAATTGGATAAAGATGATGTTTGATATGGTTGTTCCCTAGTTAGGGTAGATTAGAAAGCATAACTCAAGGATAGAACCTGTTCCATAGATTAAATATGAGTGGGTGCAAATGTAGATGTGATGGTCTAATGAATAAAGAAGCCACAAAAATCTAGGCATACAAGAATTTAAAAAATGATGAAAAGGATGGATAGAAGAATAAAATTGATCATTGTAAATGATTCAATTATACTTTACAATATAGATATGCTCATCCTTATTAGCATTGATAAAAATAGAATGGTCAATGGGTTGATTTCATTAAGATGGGATGGGAGGATTCGCCAAGATGCCAAGGAGAAACTTCTATGGATTCATTGATTTTAGACCTTCTTGAAGCTAGTTTTTATTGTAGCACATGATGATATGCATCATGATATAACACCATGAAGATTATCTTGAAATATACATAAATACTGACTCTTGATCCAATAAACACTTGAAAATAATGCACCAATGATAAAAACTATGATGACATGTCAATGTATGAATATGGATAGACTCAAGAATAAGGTGCTCAAGGAATCACCCAATGAATGCATATAAACTGAGTCGAGGAAATAGTGTTGAAAGAAAATAAATAGGAAAGTGAATAAATAAAAAAACAAATAGAAATCACACAAACAAAAAAAAAACTTGAAATAAATAAACAAATATAAATCTTGAAAATAAAAGTAAAAAAAAATCATCCTAATAATAACTATGCCTTAGTAAGGTGAATCAAGGATAACTGACTTAGACAAGACAAATGTTTTTTGATTTTTTAAATATTTGAAATGTTTTTGGCATTTTGAGATATCTAAAGTCATTAGATAATGATAAGATACCTAATTGTAAAATGATAATATTATTGGATTAAGTTGCTCATAAAATGGTGAGAATGCATGGAAAAGGGGACTAAGGCAACCTTAACATGAATTGATCACAACATACATAGTCTCAAAATGACCTTAAGTCATAGTAATTACATCCATATAAAAGGTGGGGAAAAACTTGACTAGGTCCCAATAAGTTCTCAAATCCAGAAAATGGCTAGTCAAATGGAAACAACAATGGCAAGGTGATGTAGTAATGCATGATAAACAAATGTTGCCCCATAGGTGGTTATAACTAGGATAATTTGGATTAGATTTATGATACTAATTTACCCATAGGTGGTTATAATTAGTAACAAGACCGGTGAACACTTATTTTCCCCATCAGATGATATAATCAAGTTCACATAAATAAACTTGATATCAGATAGAAAATGAAATATACCTTTCTAGATCAACTGTCACACTAATTTCATAAAATGTTATTATAAATGATATTTGATTGGTTATTGAAACTTGATCATAATCCCCTCAAAAAAATTATGGGAAGAAGTAACCAAGATCAAAATAATATTGGATAGGATGACTAAAAATAGGCTTTGGTCTAGTTAGGAATGATATGGTAAAATGGAATGGTCTTGCTCTAGGATAATGATGGTTTGGTAGATTAGATATAATGGTAAGAGGGTTTCCCCTAAGTGATAAGGTGACTAGTTGGGTATGCAATAATGGAAAAAGAAATGGTAAATGAAAATGGCAAATGAAAATGACATGGTACATGTTTTTGGTATGGCTGTTGGCATATGATTCTAATTCTATTATTCCTACTAATATAGAGATGCATGTCTTAATCAGCAAATGATACAAATAGAATACTCAATCATGTTAATTACTATCCAACAACTCATCTGAATAGATTCTCTATCAATAATTAGATGTAGATTTGGATGCCAATGATGTTGTTTTGATCTTCATTGGTCATTGAGTCTATTTCCTTCAGATGTTGAGATAAATTATCTTTGTAGCCTATAAAAAATAAAGTGTGGCCATGGATGGTAAATAGGGATAAATTTAAGACGATCGGTTTGATTTGGTGATGTAATGGTGGATGATAATGGAATGTGGAATGATTGGAAAAAAATGAAGATTGAGATTTTTAGGTACACACAATGTTTCTTATTCTAGATCTAACATAGCTTTGGATGTGGTGAGGCTGAAGACTTATAAATATTATCTTGATAAGACTATATTTTGTTCTTTTTTGGGCTTGAGACTAGTTACCATGAGATTAGGTTATATATTGGAAGCTATACTAATTTCATCTTTGATTTTGTCTTCATCAAGTAGTGAAGAAATTTTGTGCTTAGCTATTGGTGCCTCGAAGAGGTTTCTATCAATGAAGTTGTCTTGATTATCCCATAGTGCCTCTGAGAAGGTTTCACTAAGGAATGTTAAATTTTGACTTTAATTGTCTTCTAGCACCTTAAAAAAGGTTTCTCTAAAATATGTTGAGTTTAAACATTGATTATCCCCTAGTGCCTCTAAAAAGGTTTCATGAGGAGCTTATTCTTCTTCTACATAAATTTGGTCTTGGCCTCCTTGTTGTTATTTGACTAATATGTTGCCATTGATGTAGTTTAGTAAGGTATGGTTCTATCGATCCCAATCAAAACTTGTGGGAGATAGAATGTCAATGATATGGCTATGTTGATTGGTGGTAATGGAATGGGGGTTGGTAGCATAATCCTCATAGAAGATAATAGGATAACTTATATCGATGCTGAAGTAATCATCCTCAAAAATTATAGAAGGATTACAAATGTATTCAAATTGATATAAAATGTATACGTAGCTAATGTTGTAATAGTCATGAATGTATCCTATTTATAAATATGATTATGATTCAATGGACTCTAAATTTATGCTAAGACTAAAATTGATTCTAATTATAATGTTAAATCTAATGTTTGTCCAAGAATAAAACCTGAATCTAACTCTAATTCTTCATTTGATGGATATTTTTTTATAATTATGTCTTGTTAAAAGTTTTGTATTGGATAAATAATATCCTGTGATGGCATAATGGGATCCATAGAGATTAGTTTATCAAAGTGAGACTCCATAATAGTGGCAAAAATGTCAAGAGATAACTCCTCAAAGATTGGCTTGTTAGAGGGAGGCTATTGAAAAATAGGCATATGGTCAAGGTAATGATTTAACCAAAAGTAGTTATAATCATTAATAAGTGACTCAACAAAGACTAGCTCATTAGAGTGAGACTCCTTGATAACTACTATAGGATCAATAGGTTATTCATCACAGGTTGATTCATCATAAATGGTTTGTTCAACAAAACCATCATGGATTGGTTGGTTCTTTTGGCCTTAGTTTATAATAAATTATAAAATACCAATTTTGAATATATCTTGATCTTTGAATTATTGGCTCAGTTGGGTAGGTACTGATTAGATTGGTTGGGGTTAGAATTGGACTAGTTGAGGTTGAAATTTTATTAGTTGAAATTGGGACTGGAAAAGTTTAGGTCAGGATTGGATTAGTTGGGTTTTTCTAAAGTGGGGAATGATCAAAACTAGATGAATAATAGTCAGTGGTTGGATAATGGGTGAACATTGTAGAGATTTATTGATCACACAAGCCAAAGGATGTGGTCTTAGAAGGATAAGTCTAGGGCATCTTGGGGCTTGATTACTCACATAAGCCAAAACATCCAAGTCCTCATTAACTATATCATCTCAATCAGGGTCTTGAGTTGGATTGTAATCTAGTCCTTGCCTTTGTTCCCTATATTGATTATTGCAAGGAGGGTATGGATCTATCTCCTAAACAACATTATCATTATAGAGGTTTGTACCTAGTTCCTCCTCACTAACCATATCATCCCAGTTGAGGTTTTGACTTTGGTCCTTGATTTAATTTATGTAAAGTGGATAAAATTCTATTTCATAAACCATGTTATCATCAAATGGTTCTTGAATAGATCCATAAAAATCAAAGCCATTTTATGTGACCATTTTATCATAATTTGGATTTTATGTGACTCCACCATAAGTGTATCAAGACATATCTGCATTAATAAATAAAACTCCTAAAACAAAAAGTATTAGAGTTTTGTAAAATTTGAAAAACTATGTCCAAAGGACAAATAGTTCAAACTTGGTCTAACTTGGTCAAAAGGGGTAGAGTTATATCTCGAAACAATGATCTGATCAAATAATTGTATCTCCACAATGGTTTGTGCTAATACTTAGCATAAAATAGTCTAACATCACATGTCTAATGTCAAATATCATACACATAAAAGTTCAAGCATCTGAATAGAAACTGGCATGTTAAAATTCTAGGCCAAAGTGTTCCAAATAAGGTTTAAACTAAGAAAGGGAAAAGAGTTTCTATGTATCTTATCCAAATGTTGAGTCAAAATCTAGGTTCAAACATGATATTCTAGGAATTTTGGCCAAATGATGTTAAAATCTAGACTTGAAACAAAAGCATGATGTGATTTGATTTAATCTAACAAATTTGAAAATAATTTTGACCTAGACCTGGCACACAGAATCAAACATAAACATGATTAGTTGGTATAAGCCATAAGGTGAAAGGATTTTGGATAAAATACCATGTTTCTTAAATAAAATCATAAACAATGATAAGGATAAGTTCTATGAACAAACAAGTAATAGAAATAAGGCTCTTTAAACAAAAAAGCAATAGTTTTCAAATATAGGTAATCAATTAATAAAAGTTACACAACCCAAAAGAGAAAGATCTTTGTATCAACCCCTATAAAGGGAGGCCTAAACAAAATTCAATTAATGTTTAAATTTGAACTTGACAAGGTTAACTAAAAAATCAATGTTTGAGGATTGGGATTTTGATGACCAAACAAGCTAGACAAGATTAGATAGTATAACCATGTAAAAATAAGGATCCAAATGGCATACATGACATGGTTGGAAAAAATGGTTTTTGATATAGGGTAAATAAGTCTTGAAACAAATTGAGTAGCATAATGACATTAACATGCTCTAAAGATGTGAACAATTTTTTGTTTCAAAGAGTCAAAAGGCATAAACTTGATAATGATTTGGGTAGTATAATGATACCCATATTAGTCAAGTGACATACACAAAACAAAGTTTTAGTAAAAATTGTAAGGCAAAATGTGTGGTGTAAAATGGCCAACATAACACCTCTTTGATAAAGGATAGGTATATGAACAAACTTGTTTTTGACGTCGTTATAATCAAACACATAAGTTTTAGTCTTAAAATACCAAGCAAGAAAAAGATAAATGACCAAAATATAACTAAATATAATTTTATTAAATCCTATCAAGGA
This sequence comes from Torreya grandis, assembly GCA_037957365.1. Lineage (NCBI taxonomy): Eukaryota > Viridiplantae > Streptophyta > Pinopsida > Cupressales > Taxaceae > Torreya > Torreya grandis. The sequence continues at coordinate 1,244,948 of JARHVA010003065.1, forward strand.
TGTGGCAATGTGGGGTTGACTAAAACTAATTCATTTTTTGAATGTTTAGATAGATCAGATGCACAAGAATTTTATGTCAACATGCAAGATAAACACAAGTCATTTGGGTCCATGTTATATAGATTTTTATAAAAAGGTCTTGCATTTTTTACAACCACTACATCCCTCACTTACTCAGTGTAGTGTGATGTCCAACATGCTCAATTGTCCTGGGCTTAACCTCTAGTGATAGGAGATGGTTTAACCACTCAAACCACCATCCTAGTGGGGTGATCCCAAGTTATATACCCCCGATGGAGAAGGGTTAAAGATAATGTTAGGAGATGAATTCTCAGGTCAAGTCTTCCTAATAGAACTTATGGGAGGTAATGAAGTCCCCCTCATAAGCCAAGATGTAATAAAATAAAAACTAAGTAAAATATATTTATGGTTGTTTATAAATCACCCAGGTTATGCGGGTCTTAGGGAAAGCCTTCACAACATCTTTTTTATGCCTTTTGACTAAGTTAATTTGCAATTAAAATGGTGTTATTGATCCCACAAGTTCCCTAAAAGGGATGGGGGGAGAGAATACACATAAATTCATATTTTCACAAATAAATTAACTAAGGAAACCAATTATTGAAAATAAACTTTGAAGTGAGTTTAATTTTAAATCACTAAAGTTGAAATATTTAGTGGTTTTTGGCCCCTTGGCTTTAAGTTGCAAAAATTTATAAAGAAAAAATCACAAAACCATTCAAATAAGCATCCAAGTTTTTCTTTAAGCTCCAAATGAAGGTTCCTAATTATTTTTAAGCACCCAAAAATAGGTTTAAAATATGTAATTAATATTTATTTGATCACTTTTCAAATATATCCTTCAATAAAATTGTCAGAGTGTAATTTAGCTTTGAAGCTCTTTTGTGAATGAGACAAGTAACTTGGAAAAGTATTCTCTTGGGTTTCGATGACCTATCGACCTGAAGGAAAAAACAAAAAAGATAAACATGTTAAGTTAGGAAATGGTTAGAAAAAATATCAATAAATCTAATAACAATAAAAATAACAATAACAATAATAAACCTATGAAACATGAAAACAAAAATTTAGAAGGTTAAAACAAATAAAACTAAACACAAAAAACATAAAAACCTATAATTAGTATTTTTATCTCAACTTTTAAAATATACATCAGTTTGTCACGAAAGTTATAAAAGTTGTAAATAAATTTAAGGTGAACCTCTCTAAAAATATTCAAGTCAAAATAGTAAATAATAAAAAATTTATTATCTATGTACTAGTCATTTTTACCAAAAAAATAGAAAATAAAAGGTGACAGTCACTAAAAGAGTCATAACTTATAAATTAAAATTAAAATTTTAAGATAAATAGAATAAAATTAGTAAGAACAACCTATAAAAAATTATATATATTAAAAATAATATCTATTTTAAAATCCATTTTTATTCAAATATGTGAGGTGCACAATCATGTCCCACCGGGCATGCCATTTGTGATCAAAAAATTTGACAAAACGAGGAGGTTAGATCGAGTTTAATCCGTAAAACCATAAAATAAACACATTAAAATAATAACATATCTAGTCATATATCTTTAGGGGAGCTTAATGAATAAATAATAATTGAAAACCAAACTAAAATGCAAAGAAAAACAATTGTTACCTTCCTTGAGAGCTCCAAATGATTTCTTCATTGGCTTGATTAGATTGTGCTCAAAAGGTATTCATAAATAGGGCTTGGCTATTTACATCTCATCTTGGCACCATGATTAGCTTGGATTGTCTTGATTTTGGAATTATAATACTATGTATTTTGCTTTATGGATCAACTCCAACATTATAACTCTACTATGTTTCAAGCCCTCTAAATGAAGAGCTCTAGGCTTGCTTTTATAGGCTTCAAAATCACTTGGAATGGGTTAAATTAGAACCTTGGTTGAGTTTATTAACCTTGGTTGAGTTTTGAAAGTGTCCAAATGGTCATTATTAAGTTTTCATAGGTGTGTTTGGCATATTCCTAGGATATTCTTTTGATATTTTCCAAAAGTGACAACTCACAAAAGGTAATGACTAGCATTGAAGATGCTCTTGCTATTTTAATTTTAATTTTTGATAATTTATTTAATTTCTCATGGATGAATTCAATTAGGATTTGATTAGGATTTACTTAGTATTTTATGTTAATTAACGCTTGTTAGAATTTTGAACATTTGTGCAAGATTTGAATTAAATGATGGTGTATTTGTTCAATTTAATTGATTAATAGGTCAAATTGATTTATTGCATGGTTATGAAGAAAAATTTATAAATTATTAGTTTAGATGGTCAATGGTTGGTAAGAATTGGTCTAAATTTGGATAAGAAGCTATTGGTGGCCAAATTTAGGTGTTTACAAAAATAAGATGTCATTTTTTTGAACACTTGGAATATTGAATAAATAAAATGCATGTGTGATTTAAGTTAAAATTGGATATATGGACACTTAGATAAATTCATCTATGCCTATGGACTATATGAAATTAAGTGTAATAGGAATAATAGTTTGAACTTGAGAAAAGATAATGAAGATTCAACACTTTTCTATAACTCAAATGTGTTACATCTTAATTCTCATCTAGATTTATTAATCTATTAATTTTTTGCTTTTATGATTAACGAGTGGTCAAATTATTATGCTAGGAAGCTAGATTTGTAATATGTTGATTTATGATAGTTATATATTACTTATTGTCATTATTATTAACTTATTTTTTAGCTATTAATATTTTGTTATGTTACATTATAATCATGATTATTTAGTTTATTCATTTGTAATGGTTTATTATGGATTATTTTGTGATATTGTATAACTATTATTTATTGTATTGAGGTGGATGCAGGATGTATTCCACCCTTGAGACTATGATTAAGGAAGTCTATCATCAGATAGGATGGAGTATATGGAGATGTTGGGAGATGAGAGATTGAGATTAAAACCCATGCACACACCATGATATAATCATATTACTATTTGGTTATGTTTTTTTCAAAATTTCATTGATTGTGTCACATATTACTTTAATATTTGCATGAAATGATTTTGATGACCTTGCATAATTCTAGTGTCTTGTTGGTTACAATTTATGTAATTATTTGTCATAACTTGTTCACTAATAACCTTTTATGGTCTTGCTAGTGTGTAAGGTCAAAAACTAAATATTTTATGGAATGGTACTTTTTTGGGATTGGTTTTGTATGTCTGCCTCATTTTTTATCTTGATTTTGTCTAAAACTCTCTACTAGTGTAAAGTGGATGAACACCATAGGGGTCAATGAGTGGCATGTTTTAAACATTAGTTATTCAAATATTTGATATATTAATTAAAGGCACATTTATGTGAGGAAGTTTATGGGCTAACTTAGAGACCCATGTTTGATTTAATAAGGGTTATATTTTTAAATAAAAGACATTATTGTTTTTTTAAACGTCAAATACCAATCCTTTTCTAGAATATTGAGGTAATTATGAAATAAAGCATATTCACTAGAATTCAGGGCATCAAACATAATTGGATACAAGTTATTTTCATAGTAATTACTTATAAAATAAAAGGGAGATTCTATACATGTTTTCACTATCATTACATTTATTTATTGAAAAACTTGACTAGTAGTGAGGTTATGGCCAGCAACCATGCCAAAAATATGGAAAATTGCTATAGAATTAGAGATTCATTTATGGGAGACCCAATTTTTTGGGGTTGATCATTTATTTGGCATGCATAACTCAAGATGAAAGAGATATATATAAGTGAGAAGGCTTTAAGGAATATATGGTGGATGAAGAGATAGTGGGGAAAAAGAATTTAGGATCTTGGACAAATTTGGGCTAATTTTATTAGTTAAGGTTTGTTGATTTAAAATTTATGGTTTTATTATTATGAAATAATTTATAATCTTTTTTCTGATATGTGTCATTAAATTTGTTGAATTGGTTCTTTGTATTTTTGAATAGTTTTAAAAAAAATACAGGGGACTATATATAATCAAACCTAGGGATGGGTTTGTCCCATCCATAACATTTAATACATATAAATCCTAACCCTTATTAAATGGATGTGTATTTGTGTATATGGGGATAGATAGATAAATCTAGGGTTTCATTTTGGGCTTAGTTGTAAAGGAAATTTTGAAACCTATTTATAGCAAGCTATAAGTTTTATCAATGACCAAGTTTTATTTGGAACCATTTAGATATATTTCACATTTTTGGTTATATATGTGACATTGGGATGAGTTAGACTATATTTTTACTTAAATAAACCTCTATGCATGAAAGTATAGCAATTACACTCTTTTAGGGTTTGAAATGATGGATGTAGGTATCTTTAGGTATTATTGTGTTTGTTTATGAGTATGTTCAGTCTTTGCATGACTTATTGAATTAAATATAAAAATAATCAAAACAATAATATATGTAATTGACCTTGGGAATAGGTACATCCCATCTACAGGGACAAATACATATAAACCTAAGCCTTGGGTATATGATTGAGCATTTGAGTAGTTATTAGAATAAATAAAAGATAGGGTTTTCTTTTGTTTGCCTACGTGAGTTAACATAGAGGAAAAGTTCAAAGGTTTGAAATGAAATCTTTATTATTGTCAAACCTTTATTTATGTTGGGTTAGTTTTAGGATTGGGTGTTATTTTAATTCATACTCTAGTGTGTCAAGTTTTAGGTGATTATTAGCATATTAAATTATTGAACCACTCAGATATACTTATGTATTTTTTGTTATAAAAAATGTGTTACAGAAGATAGATGATTTTTTATAATTTAATATCGACCCTTATGCATGGATGCAATTTGGTGGTTATAAAACATTTAATCTCATGAATGGATTTCTTCATTAAGCAGAATTTGGGTGTCTAATTTATAACAGTGGTTTATAAAAAAAACTTGTAAGTCTTGGTTTGAGAAAGTAAAGAATCCTGTTGAAATTGGTTATCTTGAGTTAGTTAATTAAAACAATATTTATAATAATTGTATATATATATATATATATATATATATATGTTTATATGTATATATGTACACATACATACATACATACATATATGTATGTGTGTATGTATGTGAGTACATATATATATATATATGTATGTATGTATGTATGTATGTAGGCACACACACACACACACATAAATACTTACATATATACATAGGTGTGGTGTGTATTTATATATACATATATGTCTATGTATATGTGTGTGTACATATATATGAGTATATATTTACATATATATGTACACAAACACACACACACACACACACACACGCGCGCGTGCGCGCGCGCGCGCGCGCCTGCGCGAATTTAAATACATGTACCTAAATATGTTGAACTATTTGAAGCTTTTAAGCTAAAGAATGTAGAATGTTAATTATAGTGGAACAACACTTTTAAGAAGTTTTACTTTATATAGATGGTATGTTTATAAAAGTGACTACTAGATATGTCAATATCACCAAATACATACATTTATGTAATGAAGAAATATATAGTGATATATTTCTAATTATGATCATTGTGTAATTATATTTAAATATGTATATGTGTATTTATGTGGCATGTATATTGTATGTGTATGGAACTTAAAAAGACTATTTCATATAATTTGGACTTATCAACAATCCAAATTTTCAAAAAATATTAGAAATAAATTGGACTATATCCAAATTAAATTGGACTATGTTGAGATTAAGTTGGACTTATTATGAATAACTCATATCTGTCTAATGTATTTGTGATAAGTCTAAATTATTTAAAATGTTCATAAATTATTTATTTATTAGTAGTTGAAAACTATCATACATAAACTAGACTTCATCAATATTTACTTAGACTTATAACAAATAAATCACATCTATATTATATATTTTTAATAAGTCTAAATAATGTGACCATTCAAACTGGTTCACAGACCAAAGTTGAGTTTCATCCAGAGTTTAGAGATTTTATGATTTGGGAGGATGGACGAGCTTTGCAACTCATTGCCAAACTAGGGCAGTTGTGCCCTGGCTTGTAGCTGCATTTTCTTGTGTTGTGTAGGAGTGTGTGTGGGTCTGGCGAGTGAAGGGTGAAGAAGGTGTCTGCACAAGCTGAAGGAAAATTTTGGTGAAGTGTGATTATGGCACAGAAGGAACTAAATAAAATCAGGGGGGAAAAGAGTTTTAGTGAAGTGATAGGTAGCTATTCACAAGGGTAAGAGGCCAGGATGATGGAGAATCTAGCTTTTAGTTAGACTCTAGGGGCACTTGACACTGGCGTAATAGGGGGTTCAAGGATCACAAAGATCAATGGCTGCCTAGAGTGCTATAAGGAAAGACTAAAGCTTGTAATCCCATTTGACATGATATCTAAAGATGTGGAGTATTATTCCAAACATTCACTATACTACATATTTTTGGGACTGAGAGTTTCTCTCCCTTTTTTGGAGAGCTGGGTTCGAAGAGTATGGGAGCTAGAGGGTGAGATGGAGGTTACACTGCTGGCAAACAACTTATTTATGGTTACTTTCATTTGCTTAGCTAACAAAAATAGGGTTTTCCAAGGTGGGCCATACTTTTATAATCAGGTAGGGCTTTTTGTGAAACCATGGCATGCTGGTTTTAACCCAACTGAGGAATTGTCAAACAGGGTCCTAGTGTGGGTTCGCCTCCCTCGAATGCCAATTGAATGCTGTTGGGAAGATGTTCTACAAATGATAGCTTCTATGTTAGGAAATATAGTGGGATCATCTTCACAAACCTTAGGTAAAAAATTCATGACATTTGCTCAAATTTATGTAGAAATTGACTCGAGCAAACCTTTGCCAGATGTAGTGGAGATGTGTGTAATCTCATACTCCTGGGTGTAGCAATTGGACTATGAGACCCTTCCCTTTAGATGCCACATTTGTCATGGTTATGGAAACCTAGTGAGAAGGTGCCCAAAGGCTAAAATAGATGAACAAAAACCCTCACCCCCACCTCCACCGAGTAGTTCTACGGTTGCTGACAAAGGGAAGAAGGGTGGTGTTGGTGTAGGTAAGGACCTTGAGGGTTTCATGGAGGTTAAGGCTTGGAGCAAAAGCAAAGGTCATAAGAGGTCCTTAATGGAGTGACAAGAAGAGGATTCATTTAATAGGTTTGAGAAATTGGATGTGTTAGGCCAACAGGAGGTTAACCCAGGTTTAATTAGTGGAGAGCAATTGGTGGGGGAGCTAGTAATAGCTAGTAACTCTTCCATTTCTCACATAACACATTTAGAGGATGCCACCTTACCTATGAACTTGGATGGGCAGCTAGGAGTGTAGAATTTAGTTGAACCAACTGATGAACCGGTTCAGGGTGTAGAGGTTAGGGATAGCTCAAATCAGCTAGGGGCTTTAGAGGTAGATAAGAGAGGGAAGGCTCCTCCTTACCTGGGAATTCTTTAGAAGGAGGGAAAGAAGGGAGTTTTAGAGAAAAGAATGAAACTAGGGTGGAAGAAGGACATGGAGAGGATAAATATGATTGGGGAGAATTTGGTTGAATTTGGGTCAGTCAAGACCTTAGATGCCCACTTCTTTCCTCCTTCGAAATGATTACGATCTCTTGGAATGTTAGGGGCTTGAATAGCGGCACTAGACAAAAAGTTGTTTGGGAATTACTTAGGGATCACTGTCTAGATATTCTCTTTCTTAAATAAACTAAGGTGTTAATGGAGTACATGATGGGTATTACACCTAAGCTTTGGAGGCAAGGTTTATGCCAATGCATTGGGGCCCAAGGAGCATCGAGTGACGTGGCTTGTCTCTAGAATCCACATAAGGTTAAACTGATGTCTTGGATTGCCTTTAGATCTTCATTATTTATGGTCTCCTTATGCACAAATTTGGGGGAGTATTTTTTTCTATCAAAAATATACGCACCCACTAATTTTCAATGTAAGTTTCTTGTTTGGAATAACATTCAACTAGTTTGCAATGATTTTCCTTACCTACCATGGATCATGGCTGGGGATTTTAATGCGATCTTAGATATTTTGGAAAAGAGGGGAGGCAATTCTAGACTAGAGCTATCTTCTGTCTTACTTAGAGACAATATTTTAGAACTCAACTTGGTGGATATCAAACCAAGTAATGGTCGGTTCACTTGGAACAATAGAAGGATGGGAGATAGCTACATTATTGAGCGCATTGACTGATTTATGACTTCCTATTTTTGGGTGGGTGGCATGTGGTCTTTAAGCTTTGAGATTTTAGACTAGAGGGGATTAGATCACTGGCCCATCAAGATTACCATCTCTTCTGCTCAATGGCATTAGAAGCTACCTTTCAAGTTTCAACTTATGTGGCTAAGAGACCAAGACCTATTTGGACGAGTTGCTAAGTGGTGGAGAGTAGGGAGACCTATGACTAGTATTACAATGTATGTGTTTGCTAAGATCATTTATTTTTAAAATACCAGCTCCAATGGTGGAACAAGTAGAGCTTTGGGAACATCTTTTAGGAGAAGGAGGCATAATCAGAGCTGAATAACATTACTAGATTGATTAGGGAGGAGGGGCTGTTTGAGTTTTTGCTGAAGGAGGAAGTGAGGGCTGTCAAGAATTTAGAGGAATGGGAGTTGAGAGAGGAAATATTTTAGAATTATAAGGTGAGGATAGAATGGCTATAAGAGGGGGACAAGAACGCCACTTTCTTCTTCAATTCGGTCAGAGCCTGACAACATGGTAATGCGATCCCTTCCTTGGTGACAGATAGGGGGAGGTGGTTTCTTCAACAAGAGGTATATGTAATGAGGCTGATCATTATTTTAGTTCTTTCTTTAAAGAAGATGGGTAGAGGGATGTGGTTGTAGAGGATTTGATATTATCTTGTATTCTTTCTATTATTTCACGAGATATGAAGGAGCAGCTGATGAGACCAGTAACTTTGGAGGAACTAAAGAAAATTGTTTTTTGATGAAGAAGGGAAAGGCTCCAGGTCTGGATGGCTTCTTGATTGAGTTTTATCAAAAATTTTGGGAGATTGTAAAAGATGATATACTTGCAGTGGTTCAAGAATCACAGAACAACAAACAAATCCTTCAAGCCCTGATTTCTACTTTCTTAGCCCTTATCCCCAAGAGGGAGGGGGCTGATCACTTCAGTCATTTTCACTCCATCTCCCTTTGTAACATAATTTATAAAATTATATCGAAGTTGATTTCTGAAAGATTAAAAAAGTGGTTGGTGGTGCTAATTTTTGAGGAGCAAAGTGGCTTTGTGGAGGGTCATCAGATTTTAGATGGGATTGTGGTGGCTACTGAGGCTATCCATTCCATGACCATGTCTAGGGAGAAGGCTATGTTTATCAAACTGGACATGTCCAAGGTGAATGATAGGGTGTGATGGTCCTTTCTCCAGAAGGTTTTAGGTGCTTTTGGCTTTGAGAAAGAATGGATTAGGTGGGTTATGAGTTGTGTAACTTCAACTTCATTCTTTGTTCTAGTTAACAGGGAGCATTCTAATATTTTTGGGGCCTCACATGGTTTGTAGCAAGGAGACCCTTTATCCCCCTACCTATTTCTTCTCTTGGTAGAGGGTTTAGGTCAACTAATAAGAAGAAACACCAGGGATGGCATTATCTAGGGTTGGAGCTGGGGAGGTAGTCTTCCTATTCTCTCTCACCTTCAGTTTGTGGATGATGTGGCTTTGATGGGCATGGCTACCATAAGGGAGGTAGGTAACATTTGTAGTAACCTGGATGCTTACCTAACTACCTCAAGATAGGTTATTAATGAGGACACTTCTTCCATTTATTTCTTCAACATGCCTCTAGCCATCTAGTAGAGAGTCACTGATATCCTTCAGTTTCAAATCAGAAGCCTCTTATTATTATATCTTGGGATCCCTATAAATTTAGGGAGACAGTCCAAGGAATCATGGTAGGTGATTCTAAATAAATTTAGGGCCAAGATGAATCATTGGACCCACAGGAGGTTGTCTTTTGCTGGCCTGATCTAATTGATTTAGTCAGTGGTATAGGTCCTTCCTCTCTATAGGTGCATATTATAAGTGGCACCTGGTAGCTTTGTTAAGGACCTTGATTCCCTAGCTAGATAATTCTTGTGGGCTGGTAATCTATCTTTAATGAAGTGGAGTCTCATTAGATGGGAGGTTGTTTGTAGTCCAAAAAGGTATGGCAGCTTGGGGCTTAGACAGTTTGTGCTTGTAGGTATGGCCCTGGTAGCCAAGTTGTATTGGAGATGGTGTGTTGAACAAGACTAGGTTTGGGCAAAAATCTTGTCCAATAATTATTTTTTTGGGATCCCCTCGAAGGATCTTTGAAGGTACAGTTTGTCTAGGAATGGTTCAGTGATCTGGGATACTCTTAAGAAAGGAGCTGCTCTGATCAAGAGAGGTCTTTTCTAGATTTGCAAGGGGGGATGGAGGTGTAATTTTGGCATGACTCTTGGGATGGCTATCCCCCCATAGTTACTTAGTATCCTCATCTAGAGGCACTTTCACAAAGATTCAACAAAGCTGGGTGGAATAAGGTTAGTGACTTTAAAACCTTCCTTCTTCATGGCCATTTGACGAAAGTGAGATGGAAGCATCCTGAGGAGTGACCGATTATGGATATGGAGGTATAATGTGTAGAGATATACTTAATCCTTACTAGTCACAATTATTGTGCTCTCAGAAGAGTTGACAAGCTGGCTTGGTCACTGAACCCCAAGGGGAAATACACTATTTCATCTGGCTACCACGAGTTGGTTACACAACAATTCATGGAGGGGAGGGAGGTTCCTTGGTAGAAAAGAGTGTGGAGTAGTTTCTCATGGCCGAAGTGCAATTTTTTTACTTGGACTCTGGCTTGGAACCATTTCTTGACTTGGGAAAACATTTGTAAGAGGGGCTTTATCAGTCCTTCACACTACGTTTTATGTGGTGGCAAAGAGGAGGACTCACCACATCTATTATTTAGCTACCCTTTCACTTGCTAATTATGGCATGCCTGGTGGGATGTGTGGAGGTGTCAGTGTGTGCATGCCTCTTCCCTTGTAGATTTTTGGTCAAAATTGGGTAGACTGCCCTTTGCTACTCATTTCTTGTAGGATGCCTGGTATGCTGGTCCTATTTTTTTGCTATGGTAGGTATGGTTGGAAAGAAACCACATAATTTTTAATGATGTAAAATTGGGAGTTCAATAGGTTTGGAGTCAAATTATAAGAATGGTCTAGGAAACTATAGAAGCTAGAGTGAGGTCATTTTGCCTTTGCCAAAGGGGGATGCCGAGTTGGTTGATAGGTTCAGTATACAGGGTATTTCCCCTGCCTCTACTTGCATTAGGAGAGGTGGAGGTGGCAAGCAGTGAATTCAGAGGAGTGGGAGATGTATGCACCCTCCCAAGGGTTTTTGGAAACTAAACATCTATAGCTCCTCCAGGGGTAACTTGGGCCCGACTGGAATCGGTGGGATAGGTAGAGACTCCTCTGGATCTATTATTTTTATTCTCTTGGTTCATATGGGGAAGCAAATAGTTAACAGGATGGAGGGAATTGCTATTTTTTATGCCTTGAGGAGAGCTTATGAGCTAGGTTAGAGATGGGTGATATGTGAATCTAATTCATAGATCATGATCAATATGATCCTTGAGAGGAAAATTACTAATGTGAGCTGGCAACTTTTCATGGTGGTGCAGTAGATATTACAGATTAGCTCACTCATGGACTTAGTGTCTTTTGCCCATGTTCCAAGGGAATGGAATAGGGTGGCTGATTGTCTAGCCAAGTGGGCATTAAAGGATACAGAGGGTCAAAAGGTGGATGGTTAGGCACAGTTGCCCAAGGAGGTAAGTCAGAATATGGAGAGGATTCTGAGTGATGATAGTACTGATGTAGGTATGTGATGGCTTTTGTTAGTTTTTTTTGGTGTTCTCTTTGTTTGTTTGGGGCTTCAGCCTTTTGTGGCTTTGTATTATGATTTTATGAGATTAATAAAGTTTTTGCCCATTTTTATATTAAAAAAACTGGTTCACAGACCATGTATTTATAGATATTATAAGTCTTGGCAGTATATTTCTTAAGGAAAAATAATTCATACATATATCATGTGCTTGAATGATATGTAATTTATAACACCTAAGATGATTGGGATGCCATGTGTCATTGGTTGATTATATCATGAGTTATTTGTTTAATTTGATTCAAGTGACGTCCTCACGATCCTCAAAGTTTATCTTATATTTGTGTTGAATTAATGAGATTGTGATGCATGTTGGAATCTCATGTGCTCACATTATTTACGACTTTTGTTTGGATTGGTCATCCTTTCACATAACCAAATTACCAAAATTGATACATGTGGCACAATCTCAGGTGCCACATGAAAATCTAAATAACATTTGTCAATATCCAAAAGACAAAGAACAAATATTGATGTGTAAATAGGACATTCCAAGGCATAAAACTTGAAGACCTTTTTGTACACATAGGAATGTTGAATAATATTTTGAAAAAAAAAACGTTGTAGTGCACTACATTCTTAGATGTGCAAATTATGAATACTTTTTGTCAAAGACTATTTTGAAGGATGCAAAAATGTGAAGTGGACATTCCAATAGTCAAATGTTATTAAATAGATGCACAGTTACCAAAATACTAAATTTCCATAGCAAAAAATATAAAACTCAAATGTCGAGGTGTATTTTCCAAGACCCAAAATGTGAAGTACCACTAGAAAAAATATAAATAAATAAAACAATAAAACATTATACATTCTCAAAAAATGGACTAAATTTAAAAAAAACATTCATATTTATCATTCCAAAATTAAATAAACACCATTTAAAATTTCTCAATCCTTTTTATCATTATTTTTTTTAGTGCCTAGTGGGATGATGCATTCAAATATTCTATTACAATTCTTTTCAAAAAATTAGTGAGAATAAGTGTATGATCTCTCCAAATTTTACTTGGTTTCCAAGCACAGATGATACTATTTATGAGTATGGATGGTAAAAATATGTCAATTGGGTTTGGCTTCCATTTCTTTTCCAAGCATCTTGGATAAATTTTTGCTTCTTTTGCATATTTTTTCCCTACATGAACTGGGATGAACTAGGCTACATTGACCCTTCATTATATATCTCCATTTTTTTTAGTATCTCACTATTGATTTTAACTCTACAACCCCATATTGTGTTGTCCACTCCTATAGGATCATTAGGTCTGACAAATAACACATCTATGAATTATACATATTGAGCTGGATCAAATGTAATTCTTATTTTTTAATTCTTAGACCACCATATGTATCTGTAGATGCCACTAAAAAATCAAGGGTGCTATCATGAACCATTTTGTGCAGATCTCTATGGAGGGGTATATCATGATGAGTTCTAGGCCAACAATCTCCTATGCACTCAACTTTAGAAGGGAACATGTCTTATTTCATTATGTCATGGATGTTTTGGAAGTAATATACTAGATCATTCCACTTACTATTTCCAATCAAAATAAATTCATTGAATAAATGTACATATTTATTCAATTTATATTTAATTTCTTTTTCATTCTTTTTTTAATTCTATTTGAGTCTTTAGCAATAATGGAATCTTGAGATATTTATCTAGTTTAAGGTCTTTTAAATATATTTTTATTGGATTACCTTCTAGAACATGTATCTCACCATTTTATTTTATTCCCAATAATGTAATTGGGGTGGGGGGGGACCAATTTCTATCTCTTATAGAGTTTCTGCAATGCATAGTAGGCTAACCTTACTCTATGCATAGAAGAAAGTATTGACCTTTTGTCAAGCCTACTATTTAATTTCTTCCCTTCAACTAGTAACTATTAACATACTCTTTGAAATCCACTATCTCTTCAATCAAATATTTATTGAAGTTTTTCATATTTTCACACATCCTATAAGTGTCCATCATCTCTGCCAGACTCCATACATATTTACTCTTTATACACTCAGATAGGTTTCTAAATGTGTCATTGGTGTCCTCATGGGTATGTCCTATAGGTATAAATCTAAGCTTGACATCAAGGAAAACACCTTTGTATACAAAGAGAGATAAACATTGAAACACATACCTGTACAAAAACACATAATTTTGTGAATTTTTAAATGTAATATTAGTTCCATATAAGGTTCAACATTTTTTAAATAGAATTATGGATGGAAGTTCCCATTATTATTATTCCCACAATAGTCATCTAGTTGAAGGTATAGCCTAGAATGAAGTTTCTTAAAGTCACCAATTGATTATGCTTCTTCTCTGTATTTCTTGCATTTAGGGTAGCAATCATTAGACAAAAGTACATCATACAATAGATATTTTGAAGATCCAAGTTTATATAATAAATATATATAAGTATTTGTTACTATTGTTTCCATATCCTTGAAGCACTTGTTCAATGAGGTGATAGTCAAATTAGACCCTCCAATAATGTATGGTAAAAAAAATTCCCATATCCACCTATACCATGACCATGTGTTATAATCCCTACCATTGACAACTCTTCTATTATGTTTTTAATTGCTTTACCTTTTGTCACTATCCTTGGCATAAATGTTTTTTGACATTACACCTTGTCATGAATGACACTAAGGCATTCTTCATGGTATTGATATAACATTCATTTATGTGTGTAATAAATTTGTCTTGAAAAAAGTATTTGATTTGAGTTCATCATAAATTCTTGATTGATAAGCTCTTCTTGATCTCTCGAGAGGGACCTAGAGAATTTATATTGAGTCAAAAAGATTCATGTTTTGTACCTAGCGAATTCATCAATGTGGTAATGGTCAAATTATGAAAATAAGTTCTCCACATGTTATTAAATTTTGGCTAGGATACTGGCTTATATTCCATATTTTCTAGTTGTGCATTGATGTGGCACCTCAAAAATTCTTAGGTGAAAGATATTGGAAGATGTCAAACATTTTATCATGAGCTATCTATATCTACTTGGCATGTTAGTCATGGAGAAACATTTGAAAAATCATTCACCAATTGGTCCAACAAATCTTTAGTTGTCATTGTCTTATTTTGTGGCTTTTATCAAAATCCCCCTACATGGGATGCATTTCATTCCCCATTTTTGTGAAAATTTTAAATGTCAAAAAAGTTACTTCTCTTTAATCCATATATTTTAAGCCAAGATTCTAAATAGATCTTTGTAACCTAAAAATCAATGCTAGTTTTGTTTTAATTTTTGTTAAACAAACTGATAGAAAGGGCATCCAAGACATGTTGTCTCCTATCTGTTATGGTGGAATCAAGCAACTTCATCTTTGTAGATTTTAAAATATCAAATGACAATCTTGACTAAAAAAATTTTTGGTACAACATTTATCTACATACATTATTGTAATATCACTATCTATGATTTCATCAAAATCCACTTGGCTGAGTGAATTGTTTGGCTAACTTCTTTTCAGGCTCAAGTATTTGTAGGAATGAGCTAATTTTTTTTGGATGCCTTTATGCTAGGAATGTCAGGAAAGAAGTGAATTCATTATACACTATGTCCCAAATGTTCCCAATTTATTTCTCCTTTGGTGTCATGTATGGTAAATTAATTTATCTACAAGTTTCAGTGTCCACTATTTTTTTGGAAGGTCATATAATGATATATGTTTTAATTTCCTCTATTCTAAAAGTCTCACAATGTTGTATAATAGGTCTTATGTAAATTACCAATTCATTTTATAACTTTGGGATAGGAATGCAACCAAAAATCTCCACTGGTTGTGCAAATTCAATATAACCAAAATTAATTTTTTTGTCATTTACAAGAGCTATACATTTTATCAAGAAATGTACCCTTTTCCAAACAAAAGTTTTTCTTTGGCTTTGAAATGTGTTAGCACCATCAATATATTAAAAAAATGAATCCAAGCAAGGGTTTTCTTGTTGTATATACAGAACTAGATGCAAAATATTTTGACTTTGTTCCATGTCATTGTCTATAGAAAACTCTGTGGTGTGTTGCATCATTATTATGCTCCATATAGTAAAACTATCAACTACATGCCCTAAATTATCCACAAAAGCTATATGAAATGGAAGTGGTAGAGTTAAATCAAAATCTTTAGTCACATTAACACTTACACATACAATAGTTATTTCCTCATTATGGAATGTCGAAGTGAGATTTATGGGTTCTAGAGATTCAACATCTAGATGTACCACTTTGTGTAGTCTTCCTTCACCAATGACCTTACCATTATTTATGAGAGAAACATAGTTTCCACATTGGAAATCCATTTAAGTATAATTTTTTAGCTAGACATTTGTAAAAGACATGAGAAGAGTTGTTAATTAGGTTATTTATAAAATCAGTCCAATTTATACATATATGTAGGAGATAAAGCTATAATTATACTAAAACATAAGCATGGAGATATGTTAAAACCAAAAAATGTTAAAAAGGTAATGTATAACATTTTTTTAGTGACATGTTTTATGTCAATCCAATAAAATAATAGCTTTTAATATCATATATTGCATTCTTCATCCTACTTTGAAGGTATCTCTTAGGAGATACATTTCAAACATGCATCAGAGAGAAAAAAATAGATAATTAAGTCAATATTCAACCATGTATTTTATTACAATATAAAATGATAATGAACAATGGGGGTTTTAAGTGAAATTATGGAAAATGATTAGCTTATTATATTTTTGGATCGTATATTTGATTTTAACCTCTGTTGTGGACCCAAAACTTTAAAGGTGTCTCTTAGGAGATACCATTCAAACATGTGTATAATAAACCTTTAGGGTTTGAAGGTAGTAATAGGTAATGCCTTGAAGGGTACTCATGACATTAAGTTGAAGGGTATGTGGCATGCATGCACAAACCCATGACATTTCAACACTCACAAAATATTTCAAGTTCGCTAGGTGAGTGACTCTCTATGATTATGTCAAGTGTCTCCATACCATTTACCTAGAGACTGATAGATGGAACTTCACGTATGAAATATTATGGATATTTAAGAAGTACTATGGTGATGCATGTCTCCCCCTAAACTACCTCTAAAATTATTGTTAAAAAAGGGCACCACTTCTTTGGGCTAATGTGTACTTTTTCTTTAAAGAACTCCCTTCTTTTTTGAGGAGCATTGTGATGACACATATTGTCAGTAGAAGGGAATGAGACTTCATGTTTATGGCCACACTCACCTATGTGCTTAGTCACTATGAGTCCATGATGAACCCGAATAGTAGCTTCAAGTTTGCATCCACATTGTTTATTCTCTCCCAAATAGGATACCTATCGTATAAGAGTGGGCAACAAGTTCATTCTTCAACTGATAGATTTTTTGGTCCTTGGCTAAGGACTCTTATTCCATTTATAGTTGCATCTATTGCTATGCACTTATAGATTCCAAGAGGCTATTATGTGTATGGATAATATAATTTATTAAATTCATTTAATAAATTAGTTTTAAATGTAAAATATCATTATTTTTACTTTGTTGAAGAAAGGAGATTAAGGAGATATCTAATAAAAAAGTACATTGATCTCAAATTAAGTTTGGGAAAGTGATGGTGAAAAGAGAGGTATGGAAGATGGACTAATAATGGTCATGTAAGACCATTAATGACATGGCATTTGGAAATATTGCATATTTTTTGAGGTAGATTGAGTTGGGATGTGATAGGATATGTGGTAATTTCAAGATCTGTGAGATAGAAAAGGTCACCATCAAATAAAAAATATTAAAGATGAGGAAGAATGCTCATGTACAGGTAGTCAATGCATTTAAAGAGGTTTTTAAGAACAAATTAGATGCCAACATCCATAAAACAAAGCAAAGGAACAACACAAAAACATTACATACTTGGCAAAGAAGAATATTCTACTATTTGATCTAAATATACTTCCATGCAGAAAAATTGATACCCAAATTTTGGTAGAATAAATAAATCAAACAATGTAAATTAAAGGTATAGTCATGGATAGGAGCAAGCTGTTGATGCCACTCATAGATGTAGAGAAGGAAAAAATGGGGATTGGGATAAGTCTTCAATAAAACAAATTGAGTGACCTAGATCCCTTCGACTTTATGGAAATGGTCAAAGTTACTCTCTTCACCCTATCAACACAACTAGGTGCACAAGCAAGAGCTCTTACACTTCAACATCCACTTTAGGGTTCTGATGTAGAGAGTCTAGTCAAGTTACCCTTTTTTAGGGAATTATATGAGGTTATACATATCTTATTAAGTAGATACAACTAAAGGGGTATTTATTTTTCTAGAGATATCATCATTTGGATCAATGCACAGACCATGGTAAGAGCCATAGGCCTCACAAATTGTGGAAAATAATTATTGTGATACAATTCCACCACATCACTAATTAATCCATATGTTTGGGTTAGGTTTCCCATTAAGGTAGGTAGAGGAACCCCAATTAACTCCATTGAGGATGTTGTAATGTGCATTATGGTGGAGTGCATTACAAAGAGGTTTTGGTAGATAATCAAGTAGGCCAAACAGGTAATATAAAGAGTAATTGACATTATTTATCACATGATACAATAGAATGAGAACTTTATTTGACCTAAATTTCTTGCATTTGAGCTTACCAATAATATTGAGAAGGTACTTTTAGGTAGATAATAAAATTTCTAATATAAATTTTAGGTTTTGTTATTATGCTTCACCCAATGGAAGTCCCCACTAGGACAAGTTAATGTTACTACAAACTTTTGGCCTAATACTACCCTTGAAGGCATCACTTGGACTAAGATAGATAAATATTATGATCAACTGGGATGGTTTAACACATGGTGGCTTGAGTCTCTAACTTTGATTAGGTCACACCCTCAAATTCCATAGGATGTCATGTAATATTTGGTGTATCATGCATCAAAAACCAAGTTATACAATGATATTCAAATCAAGGAGCATGAGTTGGCCATGCCAACTATAACTCCAATGCCTTTTTTCATCACAATGGTTGAAGCACTAGATGAAGTAGGGAAGAACAGAGCCCTAGTCACACATAAGGCCAACAAGAGAAAGAAAAATTGTATCTAGCTACACAACCACATGCCTCACCCCAGTAGTCCACAACTCCTTAGAGATCAAGGCAAATCAAGTCTTGGTTGGATAACCCACATGTACCAAGTATAGATTATGAGTATGATATCACAATGTTATGGGTTGATGAACATGAATTTCTTCAATACATGATCAAAGACATCATTTAAAAGGTCTATGATAAGCAGGAGGAGTTATTTTTGTAAAAAGTAGTGTGCACTTGCCAAGTGTAGAATAAGGTAAGCAGTGTATTTTTGGTCAACATTAAATAACCCCCTCCCACTATTATTATGGATACTATAGGTCAAGAAGAATCTCAACATGAACTTGCAGCTGAAATTTTTGAAAAGGATCCAGAATTTGGTTCATCATCTACATAGTTTATAGATCTACTAGAGGAAGAGATCCTGATATGGCCATTGATAGACAAAAAACATAGTCTTCATGAGGTAAGTCCTTCAACTACCATACTTAAATGTTTGGTATCTTTCAGAGAGCTAACCATAATAAGTAGTTACCATTAGGTGAACTCTAGGGGCACAATGAGACATAAGGATAAACTTGTCCCTTCGATCAAGTTGAGAAAGTTTTTCATGCATAAAGGTGTCATGGTTATCAAATCCAAATATTTGGTTCACTCATAATCTAATATGGAAAAAAATGATGTATATGTAATGGAGGCATCCCTAAACACCATTTTTTAAACGAGATCCATCATGCTTACTTCTAATTCCATGGAGATGTCTTTAGATGTTTCACATCTACCATTGTCTAAGGAAATTTAAAGGAGCATATGCATTCCAAAAATACATTACACTAAAGGCTTTAGACTTGGAACAGATGGTTTTTTGACTATGTAAGGAGAAAGGGGAAGCATAAAATCAAATTGTTGAGGCTAGGTATCTCATCAATAAATATTTTCCTACTCTTGTTATGTAAGTCCTTGGTGATCAAGTATTGTTTGAGGACAAAAAAATCACTATGTTGTTAACTCAGCTAATAAAGGATTGGGTGAGTACACATAAACTATGCACCCAAAGATAGGCTATTTGCATTGAGATGAAAGACATTTTCAAACTTCTAGAGGAATATGTATATGTCATGGATATAGCTATGCATCAAGCTAAGTAGATTACATAATTAATGCTCGATTAGAGGCAACATCTTGATAAATCCTTGGATATTGCTAAACTGGAGTTTACAATGGTGGATAAAGTTAAAGTTGTAGTGAATGATTGAATTGCTAGAAACACTAAATGGTGCATTTTAATAGTTTTTAGAAGCTAGGTATATCATGATGAAGAATCTCCAAGTTTACTAGAATGAGATAATGCATAACACATTTTTGGTAATTCAAGCCCGAAGGACTATAGACAGGTTGGATGATATTGTGTCAGATATCTAGCTTAAACTATCAAATGTTAGAGACTTCCTTAACATCATAGAAGAAGTAGATGTGCACAGTTTGATGGTCATTTAGATTCCACTATGCATTTTACTCACCATGGTGAAGGAATTACTTGATATTTGGTAAATGTGCAAGCATGAAATCTTGTAGATTGAACTAGCTATTGTGCATATCATAGATGAACCTAAGTTCATTCCACCATAAGATCTTCAAGCAAGTTTGCAGAAGAGAAAGCTACATATAAAGACATAGTCTAGGCAACCACAACCTACATAGTAGGTTAATGTATAATTCAAGTTTTACAATTTAAGAATTAAAAAGGGTGGTATGCAAGTATGGAAAACCAAAAAAATTGGAGTGATTACTGCCACTTTTTTGAAAAGCTAATATTTTACAACTTTAGCTGAGATTAGAGTTTAAATTTTATCTTAGGATGAAACAATAGTTTAAGTTCATGAAAGTGGTAGACATGGAGCAAGGACATGTGCTTATGGTATCTTTTGGATGTATTTGGCCTTGTTAGTCAAGTGATAGATACAAGAATTCCATGTCTCTTTTCTTTTTGTATGCTGAAAAACTATAATGTGAAGAGATAAAACCATGTAAAATGCTATATATTATTTTGATTTTATTTTTTTCATGGTGTAGTGTTTACTCTATTTTATTTTATCTTGTTCTATCTTGTATTATGCTATTTATGATATATAATTCTTAATGCCATGTTATTTTATCTTTAATTTTTTTGTGGTCTATAAAATTAAAGATTGTGTAAATTCTCTCATGCTATATGATTCTTTTTTGCTTCCTTCTATGAAAGCTATACTTATAATTTCTACGATAATATACTAACATTACTTCAACATGCACATGATTTGAATTTTATTTCAAGGTATCTCTAAGGTATCTCTAAAGAGATACCTTTAATGGATTTTTAGTACCTTTTAGTGTACCATAATGCATGTTTATAAGGTATTAGGTATCTCATAAGAGAGACTTTCAAACATGTGTTTGTATTAATTTCAATGGCTATCCTAGTAGATACCTTCAAAATATACATGATTGGAATTATTTCAAGATAACAAGGCTTTTTAATAGCTTCAATGGTTTATCTATGCATAAAGTTATCTTTTAGGAGTTACTTTCAAGGTATCCATGAAGGTCTTACAATGCACTTTAATGTTTATTATTCTTTTTCTGTATATTGTTTTTTATTTGATTGGTTAAAAGACATGTTGAAGGGACCCATTACCTTTATAGAAGAGACCTAGAAGATATACATGATAAATCTAAAGGAAAAAAAAGGAGTAATATATGAACCCAATAGCTAAATTCCCATGCTGCCAAACTTATGCAAAGTATCAACCAAAAACACCTACTAAACAAAAAGAGATAGATCAAGCCCAACTATTTTGAATTAGAATATAAGACCAATATACATCATAATACTATCACCTTTCTTATTCCTTCTTTTGGTATGAATTCCCATAAACTGATCCTTATCTTCTTCCTATCTTTTGCATTTGAGGTTGGTAGACTGGATCTCCAGTTTTTCCTCCTTGAGATCCCTATTAACATCCTCCTTTCCACTACACTGAGTTAATTTCTTACCTTAAGGAGTGCACTCTAGATGATCCTTACCTAATTTAGAGGCTATTGACATGTGACCCAATATCCTTTATAAAATTTTAAACTCATCCGTAATTTAATTACACAAAAGTTTCTAGATGGAAATCTTTGTGTGCAAATTTTGAATGGAATTCATGATATCTACCTTGGGATTGGAATCAAGAACCCCTCTACCTTTGGTACCTAATGGAGGGACATAGGTAGGAATCCCTATGTCTAGTCTAGGCTCCTCCTACATCAATTTAGTAGAATATGACATTATGTTCCTCTAATTCATGATCAAAAGTTGACTCTATGGAAAATTCCTTCCCCCTTCAGTTTATTCCTTCTCACTGGGCATATCAATCACCTCAATGATGATTTTAGACCACTACATTTCCCCTCTCTTAATCAATAAAAAAATTAGACCTTGGTAAATTAAGTCTGTTAAAGCGTTCTTCTTGAAGTTTAGTACTAAAGATTTCAAGGATTGCAGAAGAAAAAATGGATTGCCAATGGCGTGGCCTTTGAAATGATTGAGTAATTAAAAGTGATGGGAAAAAATCATAGTATTTTTTCCATCTAAGGTAATATATCTCATTATTTGGAGGTAGACTTCAAGCCATTTCCTCAATAGTTTTGAACTCATAAAACCTTTTTGGGATGAAACTTAGGTATATTTTTTTCCTTCATGAAGAAAATTCCTAGAAGTTCCTCCTTTTTGTTCTTGTCCTTGAGTGCTTTTACACCATAACAATGCATCCTGGTAATCTCTCTAATGAGCTCTTCAGTGATCAATATTCTCGATCCATTCATAAAAAATTCATGATCTTTGCATCCCTAAACAAAGTCCTTAGAAAGCCCTATGTCATGCCTAATGAGCCATTCCATAAAGGGAGCCAATCTACCTTTGACCATTTTATTCCAAACATATTCATTTTCCTTGACATTTGAGCATGAAATTAGTTTTAACCAATCTCAGTCCCCACCCATATTGCAAACTTGTAGACTTCTTCTACAAGATTCATTAATCAAGTTTTGTAAAAATATAAATGGATAGGTTATGGGACTAAGAGTTAAATAAAATAATGTGATGTGAGGCTAAAGAGCCCCAAACATGTAAGGCCTTAGGAATAATTACCTTACATGTCTTAATATCTAAGATCTTGATCTAAATTTATGTCATCATTAAAAAAACCATCATGACAATATGAGGTATGTCCTTTTTCAAATAAAATAATTGGGATGACATCATTAGGAAAATCCCTCTCACACCAGCTAATAAAATTGATTTTAGGGATTAATATAGTTGAGTTCAAGATTGGTGAATGTGTTAGTTAAGATATTTGAGTTCAAGCGGATTCATATTTCTAGGTGTGTACTAGTGCTTTCATTTTTGTAGTTTTTTTGTGTGTGCAATAGCCACCTCAGATAATTCACAAGCATGAGCCAATTTTTTAGAATTATTATTCGAGACTTTGGGTCTTCAATTTATTTTTCTGAGTTTTCACATCAAAAATTTGGTGTGAACAAATGTTCTAAATGAATTGTGTGAATAATAATGGATTTCCCCTTTAATTTATCTCCTAAGAAATATATTTAATATTTAAGAACTAAATCTCACCATCACTTATCCACTTATTATTGGATGAACTTTGCATTATTTGCCTATTCCCTCACCTCTTAGAGTTTGTGCAATTTTCAGACAAGGTTAAGAGTGGATTTATCCAAGTGAAAAGGCACTACTAGGTTATATTTTTAAGTCCCTTGTAATTCCTTCAAGGTATCTCCTAGGAGATACATATCAAACATGCATAAGAGTGAATTTCCCCTTTCAAGGTATCTCCTAAGAAATACCTTTCAAATAGGTATAAGAGTGGATTTCTCCTTCAAGGAAAAAATGGAATTTCCCTTTACACAAAAGGACTATTGGGTGATATTTTAAAGGTATTTGTAATACCTTCAAGGTATATATTATGAGATACATTGCAAACATGTACAAGAGTGGATTTCCCCTTCAAGGCATTTATCTCCTAGGAGATACATTTCAAATGAGGACAAGAGTGGATTTCTCCTTCATGAAAGGAGTATAATTTTCCTTTACATGAAAGGCACTACTAGATGCCTTGGATGAAGTAGTCTAGGATATGAAGATTCATTATGAGAAGATAGAAATATATCTAGGTGTTTCTATACGATATTCACTTTCTACATTCAAAGAGAGAAATAAGAAACTAAGAAGAATGGTCTAAGGCTTGTATGTACCTAGATGAAGTCGTGGGCACCAAAATCAGACGATAGCAGGAACTCCTCTTTGGTTGTGGAGGATGACACCTGAAAGAAAAAGAGACTAAAACACAAAAAATGTTAGATGAGGAGATGGTGGGCTGCCAAGCAAAAGCTTGATCCCGGAAGTATGAAGACTTCCTTGAGGGATGTCAACCCACTGATTAAAAACAAAATATTTGATACAAACAAAAAATAATGAAAGACAGAATGAAAGAAATAAAAGACAAAAAGCAAAATGCGTACCTGATATGCAGCAAACTGCTTTGCATAGTCACTGGCATCGGTCTTTATGCCGGCATCAGTTAAGGAAGGTCACCAACGTCAGTTAAGATGCTGACATTGGTAGGGGTAATGATCAGCATCGATCGGGGTAGTAGTTCTTAGACGGGGTCTGGTCGGGTTTGGATGGGGTTCAGGACTATGGAATGGTCTAAAGTTTCATCTGCGGGTTAGGGAGCCTGTTTAGGAGTCAAAGGGATTGTTTAGGGGTCTGTGTAGGGATCTGGGCAGAGTTATAGATTGTATATTCTGAAAAGGGTGGATGGAAGTGATACGGGAGGAAATCATTGGGTCTGTGGTCTGAATCTAAATCTGGGTGGTGATATCAATTAAAAACAATAGCTAGAAAACAAAATAAAAGCACAAAACAAATGCTTACCTATTACCTACTGAAGATAGAGTAGGAGACATGATTGCTATTGTCAGTGTGTTGCAAAAGTTCAATGTAGCAGACCTATAGTGGGATGACTAAAGCTGAATACCTGTACCTGTGAGAGAGAGTCAAAGAGATTTGATTATAGATTGATTTAATGAAAAGTTGGTTGATCCTCCTCAAAGGTCTAATGAAAGAATGTTTTGAAAGAAGGTCCGATAACCGATCGAGAAACTGATTGAGAACTGAATAACGAATAATGGATAATGGATAATGGATCCTACATTTGGGTCGAGAATGTAGTGTTAAGGATAACTGACACTAGTAGAACCACTGATGTTCGCTGAGTAGTGACCGACATCAACAACGTCAGTCGAGTAGTGACCGACGTCGGTGACATCGACTAAGTAGTGATCGCTGTCAGTGATGTCGGCCGAGTAGTGACCAATGCCGACAAATTTAGAATGGGGATAGAGGCTAATTTTAGCCTTCTGCTCATTCTTACATGCTGTTAGGGTCAAGGCTCATGGGAAAATAGTCGAGAGGGGCTAAATAGGCATGGGAGAATAAAATGGGGGTCATAAATGGGTCATAGGGTAATGGTAAAGGGGAGAGAAGGGGAGGACGACCAAGGGTTAGACATGATTATGGTGTCTACATTTGCCCCTTTTTGTCTTGTTGGTTATTCTGGATGAACTGCAAGACAAAAATAGGAGTTGGTTGCCCCAGGTGTGGGATAAGGTCAATTTTGTCCTGTTGGTTATTCGAATGAACTTCAAGACAAAAATAAGAGGTTGATTATAGCGAATGAGATGAGGTATTCCCCCTCAAAGTAGGAGTCAAGGGAAGGGAACCAAGAATCGGGTGCTGATTTGATAAAGAGTCGATGAAAAAAAAGGGGTGAGGGTGAATGCTGTAATAGTTATAATTGCATGTATACCACTTCACGAGATGGTCAAGTCAAATTATCACAGGTCGAGGATTGAGGAGTGCCAAAATTGAAGTAACCAGGCCCCAACATGTGGTCGTAGCTGATCGAGTTATTTAATCAAAGCTGTAGCTCCAATGGGTCATCGTGTTCTAGGTATCCTGGGCTCAGGAAGTGCTCTTAGAAACACAAAAATGTCACAAGTAGTAGGGATCAATCAGCTTGTGATCCTATACTTGTGAGGGTCAAAAATATGGGCTGCACATAATTTTGCTAACCATACATGGGTAGCATACATGAAAAAACAACCAAGGCAAAGTCATCTTGAAAGTGGTCAAGGTCGGAGGAGATAGGCATGATCTCCAAAGTGGTTGGTCGAGACTAGGCTAAGATAGATAACTGGTCGAATAGATGGGTGGACGAAAGAATGTGGCTGAGCTAACCTCAAAATACTGAGTGCTACCTACATAGCCCCTATTGCAGGGCCTCAGGCCAATGTAGTTCTCCCTAAGAGGGAGGAAGGGTCAAAGGTAATGGATTGGTCTTGGTCAAGGGCAAGTCATGGTCAAAAGGAAGAAAGAAGGTTTGTCCATTAGAGTGATGAACAAACAAGGGTGGTCGAGCTAACCCCAGAAGATGTCGTGTCATTTGAGTGCTGCCTACATAGCCCAGATTGGAAGGGGCCTCAAAACAATGTAGTTCAGGCTAAGAGACAAAATGGTCGATGATGGGTGTGGTCATGTGTCGAAATGATGAGGAGAAAAATATGTTACAGCCTTTTTCCAAATGGTGTATGCTATAACATTGGTTTAGGGGTCTTTCGTCCCTAGCAATTTTCTATATTCATGACGGATGTATGCTATAAATGAATTGAGGTCTATTTATGCTTCAGCAAGTATTGGTTTATGCTTAACATAAATTGAGGTTGGTCAATAGTTTCCATGTGTATTGGTGTCTATAGAAACTATGTGAAATGGATTATGATGACGTTGGTGGTCTAAAAATGTTGAGGGTGGTTTGGTTTGAGAAAATAATTTGGTTGAATGTGACCAAAGTACAAAATAAGTGAAAGGCATATTCACCCATTTATTGACAAGGACCAGAAGGACAACATAGATAGGGCTTATTAGAATCAAGAGCCCCATTCATGCATGACATCATTGACCATAGGTTGTGTTAGAGAGGTAATCGAATCACTTTGACATTAAAGTGAGCTCAAAGTCCCTTGAGCAGGTGATAGGAGGAGGATAGCGTAACCCATTTTAGAGAAGAGATAACTTTGCCCCTTTTATAGGAGACCCTAAGACAACTACAAGCCAAGTCCATGACCCTTTTTTTTTTAGACTGATTAATGCGGGAAGTCCACATAGAGATGTCATTTGCTTGGTGGTCATTTGTGAAGTTGATCGATGCAGGAAGCTTCTAAGAAAAGGTGCTGTGTGTAGAAAGATTTAGTCATAGCCATCCTTCGAGGGAGTGGTCTATATTTTTGATTTATATATCAGGGCTTTGAATAGCTGTCCTTCGAGGGAGCAATCTATTAGCTACTGAAATGATAGTACAACTATCCTTCAAGGGAGCAGTCTACTTTTTGAGTTGAGTTGGTAACCTTGGATATTTTGACATCTTGATTTGTTTTGATAGAAATGTGAGTCATGGACAAGACTATAGAAGGTCAAGGGCTCCCTTTTATTAGGATAAAGCATCCATACTGTATAAAAGGGTTATATAGGATTTGTTAAGGGAGTAGGGTTGAAAGGAATGAGGACTAAGAGGATGGGGTTTGCTCAAGGGATGAGCTCAAGCTAAATGTCAAGTGGATGAGTACTCGACTAACAGTAGAATGGTCGCAGATGCAATGCATTAAGAGGGTCAAGTTTTGGCCGTCCATCGAGAGAAGACAAACGATACATCCCTGATCCCTACTTGTGCATGATGATGAAAGGTTCGAGCCAATTAGGGGCAAACTTGCCTCATTTACTTCACTCCATATTCATCACATGCTGATTCTCTTTGAGGATGAGATCTCTGATGTTGAAATCTTGTTCTCATAGATTTTTGTCATAGGCTCACTTGATGCAATGTTGATAGACATGGAGATGGTTGAGGGCAGCAAGACAACGCTCATCAAGTAACTCAAGTTAAGCTAAGCGATCTTGACAAAAGTCATCGTTAGAGAGAATGTCATGCAAAGAGATGTGGAGAGACGGGATCTGTACTTCGAGAGGTAGGACAGCCTCTATTCCATACACTAGAGAGAAAGGGGTAACACTCGTGGTAGTTTGAATGCTAGTGTGGTAGGCCCACAAAGTGAAGGGAATGTAAATATGCCAATCCCTTCTAGTGTCATTGACCACCTTCATGAGAATTTTAGTCAAGATTTTATTTGAAGCCTTGGCCTGCCCATTTGCTTATGGGTAGTAAGGTGAAGAGAAACTGAGTTTGATGCCAAATGAGTCACAGAGTTTTTAGATGGTCTTGTTTTTAAAAGACTTGCCATTATCGGTGATGATTTTGTGAGGGACACCAAAACAACAGATGATGTGGGTGATGATGAAGTCGACAATCTTGTCGGCTTTTATGGAGATGAAAGGAATGGCTTCCACCCACTTGGTGAAATACTCGGTGGCGGTGATGATGGATTGATGATGAAGAGATGAATGAGGGTTAATCTCACTGATGAGATCTAAGCCCCACTGAGAAAAAGGCCAAAAATCTTGAGCGACTTGTAAGGCATGACTAGGAAGATGAAGCAAGTTAGAGTGCTGCTAACACTTGATGCAATGCCGAACATAGTCACTACAGTCTTGATGAAGGGTGGGCCAATAATAGCCCTGACGAAGGATGCGCTTGGCAACCGAGTTCCCACTGAAGTGTCTACCATAAATTCCATCGTGGACTTGTTTAATGGCATGAGAGGCTTCAGTGGAGGGTAGATAGTGAAGAAGGAGGCCGTCGAAGCCTCGCTTATAGAGAAGACCCCCTAGCATGGTATAGCGAGCTGTGCATTTGATGAAAGCCCACCGTGCATTGCTAGAGAGATCAGGAGGGATGATAAAATGAGATAAGTAGTCTACAAGTTGTTTATACCAAACATCTCATGGATTAGAGTCTATGGTGTTGACATTGTTAGAAGAAAGGTATGAAGGCAACAATAGACGATGCACTGTGATGAAAATTCTAGATGATGATGATGAAGATGGAATATGCAAGGCGAGAGAAGCTATGGTGTCAGCAAACTTATTCATGGATCAAGGAACAGTCTGCAAGAGGTAATGGTTGAAAGAGGCCAAAAGAATGCCAACACAGTTTTTGTTCCTTTGCAAAATTTCATTTTTGCAGAGGTATGAACCATTGACCTGATTGACAACAAGTTGTGAGTCACTGAAGATGTTGATGGACTTAATGCTGAGAGAGAGGGCGGTCTGAAGTCCCAAAATTAAGGCCTTGTATTCAGCCATATTATTGATACAACTAAAGTTGAGCTTGAAAGATAGAGGCATGGGCTCACCGTCGAGTAGGATGAGAATAACTCCTACACCCCCACCAAGTTGACATTTAGAGCCATCAAAGAACATGGTCATTTGGTAGACAGTGTCATCGGTGGAAAGCGCGGTGATAGACTCATCAGGGAACTCACACTGCGAAGGTTGATTATTGGGAAGAGGGGCATTTACCAGTTGATTAGCAATGGTTTGCCCCTTGATGGATTTCTATTGGATGAACTCGAGGTCAAACTCAGCAAGTAGCATGAGCCACCGAGCCATATGTTGATGTTGATATGGCTTGGAGTGCATAAACTTAAGAGGGTTGGTGTGAGTGATGACAAAGGTTTTGTGATTGAGAAGATAGTGGCAGAGCTTGGTAGCGGCAAAGACTAACACCAAATAGAGTTTCTCGGTATGAGTATACCGAGTTTCATAGTCAACCAGTGTTTAGTTGATATAATAGACTGCTTGCTCATGGTGATGCTCGTCTCAGTGCATGATCATGGTACCTAATGAATGGTTGGTGACAGAGATGTAAAGGTAGAAGGGTTTGTCATCTTTAGGTGGAATGAGGACTGGTGGAGAGACCAGATAGTGTTTGAGGGATTCAAAAGCATCTTGACAGTCCTTATCCCATTTAAAGGAGATGTCCTTCTTAAGGAGATGATGAAAAGGTTGGCAATGGTCAGAAAGCTGTGAGATGAAATGGTGAATGGACTGGAGCTTCCCTTATAGACTGTGAAGCTACTTGAGATTGGTCAGAGGCAGCATCTCGAGGATAGTGCAGATGTTGGCGGGATCTATCTCGATGCCACAGAAAGAAATGATAAAGCCTAAGAGCTTGTCGAAGAGGACCCCAAAGACAAATTTCTTGGGTTTAAGGTAGACATTGTATTGAAGAAGGTGAGAGAAGATGATTTTGAGAATGGTCAAATGGTCATGGCAAAGCTTGGACTTGTTGAGTAGGTCATCCACATAGTCCTCCATGATTATGTGGAAGAGATCATGGAAAATGTAAGTCATGGCACGCTGATATGTGGCACCTGTGTTCTTCAAGCTGAAAGGCATGACTCGATAGCAAAAAGTCCCCCATGGGGAGATAAAGGTAGTCTTGTGCTGATCTTTTGGAGTAATCAAGATCTAATTGTATCCTAAAAACCCATCCATGAGAGATATCATCTCATGGCCGACTATAAGATCAACAAGCTAGTCAATGTTTGGAAGAGGAAAGTCATCTTTGGGACAGGCTAGGTTAAGGTCATGATAGTCCATGCAGATCCAGATCCCCCCACTCACTTTGGTGATAAGGACGATGTTAGAGACCCACTAGAGGTAATCGATGGGCTGGATGAAAGAGACAGAAAGGAGGCGCTGAAGCTCCTCTTTGACAAGGAGTGCCACATGAGGATGCATCTTTCGAAGCTTTTGCCTAACAAGTTTAGCCTCTGGTTTGGTGACTATGTTATGGGTAGCGATGGTGGGGTCGATGCCAGGCATGTCACAATAGGTCCAGGCAAAGGCCTTGCTATGGTTTGAGAGGAACTGGGTGTAGTCTAACTGCTCCTGAGCATCTAAAGATTGACCAATATTTAAGACATGAGGAACATCATAAGAAGGGAGGTTGATGTCAATGGTTGATTCATTTAACATAACCTGGGTCTCAAAAGGGAGAAAGCACTGGATGAAAGAGTCATCGGTGCCCATGTAGGAAAGAATGGCATCATCATCAATGTAGTGGATAGTGTGAATGGTCACCGACTCATCCTCTATCATGCTGGGATAAATGAGAGGGAGAGACCTGGACACCGCATTTAGCTAATAGGTCAGGGGTTCTAGGCAGATGGTGTTTATGCAAAAAAACTAGGAGGGATGGAAACCATTGACTCTGTAGGTGAAGAGGGAAGAATGGGTGAATTATGAAGAGATTGATCAATGGTGGGTTCGGGGCAAAGGTCTGTAGGGGCATGAGTGGGGTCGTGGTATCCCAAGCCATACCATTTCTTGGCATCATCATCATTGAGTGGTTTGATGGGCTGATGGGAGCCTTGCTCATAGCTTCTGAAACCAAAACCCTTCCATGCACACCTATAAAGGTAAGTGCGTGCAAAGGTGGGGTTGCCAAGAAATAAGAAGTCTGATGTGAATGGCTGCGGTGAAGAGAGAGGATTGCCATTAGTAGGAGCTTGATTGAGCCCCCCATAGACAAGATTGGTTCGGAGGTGAGGAGGACCATAAGGCACGACCATCCTGATCTGGTGATCATAGCTGGGGTTGTGGTGAAGGCATCCATACTCTTACAGAGTTTGGAACATGTCTAAGGCTAGCAAGTGATATTCCCTAAGTGAAAGTCATTAGAAGATGTCTTCCATGGGGTCTTTGATTACCGCTTGAAGAGGAGGGGTGAGGTCGACCGCCAGTTGTGAACTAGTCGAAGCTTCCATGGATGGAGGTGGTGTCGGGGTTGATGGCTTGATAGGAATGAGGATGTCATTTGGCTGATAGGTTGTGTTACAAGTTTTAAAAGGTGATGGGTCAACGGGAATGGTGTGGACTTGCCTGTCATGCTCAAATTTCACACAACAGTGCAGGGTAGAGGGAACACAAGCCATGGCACGGATCCAGGGTCGGCCTAGCAAGATGTTATATTGAAACTCTCCTTTGATGATATAGGAGAGCTCTGGGACTGTGCGTGGACCAACATGAATGTGAAGAATGACTGTGCCAATGGTCATGGTGGTGGTGTCATTGAAGGATCGCAAGATTGCATCAGTTTTGGATACGCAATTCTTGGGGAGGGCTAATTGTTCAAAGGCATGGGTGGAGATAATATTGATATTGGTGCCTCCATCAGTCATAACATGCTTAATAAGTGTCCAATCAATGTAGGCAGTGATGAAGAGGGCAGTGTCTTGATCTTCCATGTTAGATGTAGGAATCTCAGAGTCGCTGAAAGTGATGGAGGTGATAGGAGACAAAGAGTGGACAAGGGCAGCGAGTGGTTGGGGGTCCTCGAGTTATACCTCCGCTACCTGTAAGGCTCGAATGAGGGCCTAATGATGTTGGGGTGAGGTTTGGATGAGGTTATAAAGGGACATCTTCACAGGCGTCTGGTGAAGTTGTTTTAACATGGAGTCATGAATCGCCCTTGAAGAGGAAGAAGAAGAGGGTTGAGGCGCGCCAAGGATAGAAATCTTAGGCTTGGGAGGTTGAGGTGGCTAGATGAAAGGATAGGTCCAAGGAATGGCAGCTTTTTCTTTCACCTTGTCCTTTTGTGACCTAGTGGTTATGTGAATGGCATTGATTTTGAAGATAGGGATGAAGGAGATGAAGGGATCATGGCCTGCTAATGAGATGTTGATGTGGTTGAAGAGGTTGGAGGAATGTGGAAAAGTGTCGAGGGTCTATTGACTGTGTCATCAAGAAGAAGAATTTCCTTCTCCATGTAGCAGTGAATGACGGCCTTGAGGGCACAACAAGTCTCAATATCATGTCCTGGCGTATGATGATATAGGTAAATCTTTGTATCATCGAACCAGGAAGGCTTAGACCTGAGAGGTTGGAAGGGCTTGATGGGCAGAAGGGTTATGCTAGAAGTCTACAAAAGTTGGTGCAATATCAAAGAGTATGAGCCCACTAAAGGGTCCATGCTCATTGATGTGTGTGATGATGGTGACTTTTGCTTGGGTGGTGTTGGAGGAGACTTTCATACCACCTTCTGGGTTGATGGTGCGGTGACAGATGAAGATGACACCTTCTTCGTGAGAGGTGCCAAAATTTTTGGAGAGGATAGGCTGGTGGTAGGCAAAGGAAGCAGAGGAGGCAACTGGTTTTGATTAGAGGTTGGAGTGGGGAGGATTTTGATCAAAGTTGAAGGATGAGGGCCCAAAATAGAGGGCAATAGTGATGGGGGAGGAGGAGTTTGCCTTTGTGGTTTGGTAGTCTTCTTGGATTTGATTTGAAGACTACTATTGGTCAAGGTCTAGTCTAAGTCCACATTCACTTATGGATGAGTGAGGTTGGAGATAGGGCAAATGCTGAGTGACTTAATTGGTTTAGACGGGGTAGATGAGGGTTTCAGTCCTGATGTGGTTGGTTGAGGTGTAGACGGTCTAGAAGTGGAAGTCTAGTTTTTATTGAGAGTCTTAGGAGATTCTACCATGGGAAGATTAGCAGCATGAGATGAGAGGGCACATGCATGTTGAAGAGTTGTGAGATGCTCCCACAATACCTGATGCTCCACTTTCCTTGAAGGGAGAAGTTTGAGTTTCTCCACTAATCAAGAAAATGGCTGAGAAGATGTTGGATGAGGCTTGGGTCCTTGAGAGGATGTGGACAGTTATGAGGTTGAAGATGAGATTGGTGTAGCTATTTTAGACCCAAGGCATGATGAATTCGTGATAGGTTCATCTTTGGTTGGAGACAGAGGAGAGACAGGTTCTTCCCTGGGTGGAGAAGAAATCGGAGAATGAGGCTCCTTAAGAGGGTAAAGGGCAGGAATGATTGTGCCCTCCACTTGCGGTTGAGGAGTAGGAAGGGTCAGGTCCTCCATAGGTAGCAAGAAGGAGGATGGTGAGACCGGTGGATCTGGTATGGTCGAGGCGTCCTCTAATATAAGAGAA
Source organism: Torreya grandis (assembly GCA_037957365.1). NCBI lineage: Eukaryota > Viridiplantae > Streptophyta > Pinopsida > Cupressales > Taxaceae > Torreya > Torreya grandis. The sequence continues at coordinate 1,279,005 of JARHVA010003065.1, forward strand.
GTTGACGGAGAAGTAATCAAAGAGGGAGGTTCATCTACATGCAATGGACTGAGGGGTGGACTAACTTCTTGAGTTTGTGAAAGAGTCTGATCAGGGATGAAGGGCGAAACCGTATTGATTGTTCATACATTATGTTTGTGAATGTTATTAGTCATGGTCTAGACATTGTTTTGGGTTAGTGAATGATTGGGGAATGGTTGCTTGAAGATGTCGATGCCCTGATTAGGGGGTGCTTTGGGATTGTTGAGGACAAGGTCACCCTTTTCTAGCATGTCTTGGATGATGTTTTTAAGGGTCTTACAGTTGCTCGTGTCATGGCCTTTAACACAGTGGTAGTTATAGAAGTCATTTTCCCTATACCATGTAGGGATGGCGCGTGAGGGATCAAATTATGGAGGTGGTCGAATTTGGGGGAGATTGAGAACCACCTGTTTGACAAGTTTTTCCAGCACAGACGCATATGATTCTCTGAGTGGAGTATACTATCATTGTATGTATCTTTGCTGGAATTGGTGGGTGATGCTTTGGGATGTGGATGGCTCAGGCTGGTTGGTTGAAGGCAAAGAGGATGAAGGTCTAACGACCACAGCATTTGTTGAAGCTTTAGACTTGGGGTTAGATGAAGAAGGCTTAGAAGAAGAGGAGTCATTGGTCTTGGAGTTGGGATTCTTACTCCACAACTTGACTTTGTTCTCCTTGATAGCACGTAATTCAAGTTTGTGGGCCATCGTGAAGGCTTCGTCAAAGGTGCAGAAGGTCTGAACCCGCAAGGTAGAAGAAATATGCTTGGTGCAGGCTTGGGAGAAAAGTTCAATAAGTTCAGGTTGGGGTAAGGAAAATGAGAGCTAATTGATAAGGCTTCTATAATGAGCAACAAAATTGGCTATGGATTCATCCTCAAACTACCAGATAGAATAGAGGTCTATGATTGAGACCTTTTTGGTGATGTTGATAGAGAAGTGATCAAGGAAGAGCTGGGCCAGTTGTGTGAATGTGAAGAGAGAATGGCTGGCAAGGGAGCTATACTAGTTAAGAGCAGCACTAGAGAGGAACATAGGAAACATACATAAAAGCAACGCATCATCATGGGTAATGAGATAACAAGCATGTCTGAATGCCTGTAGGTGTTGTTGTGAGTCTTCCTTGCTTTGAAAATGAGAGAATTTAGGAAGTTCCCACTGGTTGGGGTATGGTCGGATCGGGACGAAAGGATGAATGGGCTCATTGCAAATTTGCTCGTATGAGAGGGCATTATGTGAACCAGAAATAGAGGTCTTGAGACTGGACATTTTGTCCATCAACATTTTGATGATGTCTACTGACGGATTGGCAGGTGGAGCACCCCCTAGATTATAAGGCACTTAAAAGATATTGAGAGGGGCGTATGATGTGGTTGGTTACGCTTGTGTAGGTGCAACATATGGGTAGCTAGTTATTGGGGTGGAAGTTGAAGCTAAGGGCACTTGTGTTATGGGGTTGGTAGGCACAAGTTGGATAGGGGCCATCAAAGATGGTTGAGGAGTGGCCACACTTGTTGAAGGGTAGACAGTTACTCTTGTGTTGATAGGTGCAAGAGTAGGGGGGATAGAGACCACTAGGTTTTGGAAAGGTGTAGGATTTGATTGAGTAGTTTGAGGTTGAGGGGGTGTTAGAACCCCTATAGAAGTAGGTCTAGAAGGAGAGGCTAAATTTTGAAGGTAGGACACGGTTGGGTTATTAGTCGAGGTGTTGGCTTGATTGTCTATAAGTTGAATTGTAGATGTTGTTGATGTGATCATTGTCTTGACTAAGGAAGTCAGCATCCCATAGATTGGGTTGCTTAAGGAGTCTCATGTTTGACTTCACACGAGATAATGTTGAAGGGCTCTACCATTGAGGTCCAAGAATCTTTCAAAATCTTGGTCCCCTTCAGGGACAATGGGAGACTGGGTTGGGGTTGGTTGAGTGGGAGTTCTTTCGGTCTCCGAGTGGAACTCCATTATAGGACTGGTTATGGATGGGGAAGATGGAAGAGGTTGACACCTTGCATGGTCGACAAGAGCCTTGTTTTGACTGTGAGTCAGAACCATTCAAGGCAAGAAAGAATGTCCTCACAAGCTCAAACAAGTAGATAAGAATAGAAAACATGAAGAACACAAGCAGACCCTAAACGTTAAATCCCTAGGAATAAATTATTAGGATCTTAGTGGCTTATGCCTTAGAATGTGTTAGGAAGATTGGCTTTTGAGATGAGTCCTAGAAGAAGTAGTCTAGAGCTGGTTTCAGGTTTGTTTAGGTGCTCAAAAGTCTGGGTTAGGTTCCATACTTGGCCTGGTGCTAAGGAGCAAGCTCCCTTCACTTCACGAGTCCAGTGATAAGCTAGGCCTACTTAGCCAAAATATACTTCCCCTAGAGATTATCCTCTGACAGAGAATAGAGTGGGCTTTCCCCTTGGTGATGAAATCCAAGTAGGATCATCAGGACGGGTAAGGTATTTGCTGGGGGATAAAATCCCAGTCGGGCCTTGTCTCAGGTGAGTTTTGATGTTTGATTTGTGCAAGTGGTTCGGTTGTGTAACATAAAGTGGACTACAATTAATTCAATATGCAATTATTAATTACTAGGTGTGGACTAAGAAATGCAAACAAGAAGAAATGATATGCAATGTGTTTTAAGCCCAAGTCAAAATGTGAGTTCGAATGAAAACAAGTTGAGAAAGGGTTGAAGAATATGACTTTTGACTAGTTTGAAATGCAAGAAAAGAAAGAAAGGTTCTTTTTAATCCCGCTTATGATGTTGTTTAAAAGAGAAGAAAGAGGTGAAAAGGGAGAAACCTAATGCACCTATATGAACAGAAAGAAAAGGAACCCAAGGAAGACCCTAAGGTCCCACCGGGCATGCCAAAATGTTTCTATATGATATTCACTTTCTACATTCAAAGAGAGAAATAAGAAACTAAGTAGAATGGTCTAAGGCTTGTATGTACCTGGATGAAGTCGTGAACACCAAAATCAAATGATAGCAGGAACTCCTCTTTGGTTGTGGAGGATGACACCTAAAAGAAAAAGATACTAAAACATGAAAAACATTAGATGAGGAGATGGTGGGCTGCCAAGCAAAAGCTTGATCCCAGAAGTACGAAGACTTCCTTGAGGGATGTCAACCCACTGATTAAAAATATAATATTTGATAGAAATAGAAAATAATGAAAGATAGAATGAAAGAAATAAAAGACAAAAAGCAAAATGCGTACATGATATGCAGCAAACTACTTTGTACAGTCGCTGGCGTCAGTCTCTATGCCAGCGTCGGTTAAGGAAGGTCACCGACGTCGGTTAAGATGTCGACGTCAGTAGGGGTAATGACCAGCGTCGGTCGGGGCAGTAGTTCTTGGATGGGGTTTGGTCAGGTCTAGATAGGGTTCAAGACTGTGGAATGGTCTGAATTTTTGTTTGAGGGTTAGGGAGCCTGTTTGAGAGTCAAAGGGATTGTTTGGGGGTCTATGCAGGGATCTGGGCAGAGTTACAGATTGTATATTCTGAAAAGGGTAGATAGAAGTGATACGAGAGGAAATCAAGTCAGGTCTATGGTCTGAATCTAAATTTGGGTGGTGATATCAATTAAAAACAATAGCCAGAAAACAAAATAAAAGCACAAAATAAATGCTTACCTGTTACTTACTGAAGATAGAGTAGGAGACATGATTGCTTTTGTCAGTGTGTTACAGAAGTTTGATGTAACAGACCTCCAATGGGATGACTGAAGCAAAATAATTGTACCTGAGAGAGAGAGTCAGAGAGATTTGATTGCAGATTGATTGAATGAAAAGTTGGTTGATCCTCCTCGAAGGTCCAATGAAAGAATGTTTTGAAAGAAGGTCCGATAACCGATCGAGAAACTGATTGAGAACTAAATAACGAATAATGGATAACATATAACAGATCTTGTGTTTGGGTTGAGAACACAATGTTAAGGATAATCGATGCCAGTAGAACCACTGACATCGGTGACGTCAGCCGAGTAGTGACCGATGTTGGTGACGTCGACCGAGTAGTGACCGATGCTGGCAGATTTAGAATGGGGACAAAGTCAAATTTTAGCCTTCTGCTCACTCTTACATGCTGTCAGGGTCAAGGCTCATGGGAAAATGGTCGAGAGGGGCTAAATAGGCATGGGAGAATAAAATGGGGGTCATAAATGGGTCATAGGGTAATGGCAAAGGGGAGAGAAGGGGAGGATGACCAAGGGTTAGACACAATTTCGGTGTCTACACTAGGTTTCCTTACATACATTAATTTTTTACCTTATGCTCAAATAAGAAATGTTCTAGGGCCTTGATTAGTATTTTTGTGTTGCACCTTCAATGTGTTTTGGTGACTGAGGTTAGGAATTTATCGATGAGCTGAATGAAAGACATATGGTTATCTCAGGGGACTCTTAAGACTATTTTGAGGGATTAGAATAATCTTTCACCCTTCCCCATATCAAGTAATATGGTGAAAAATTATAAATTTAACTGAGAGTCTGAGATAGCATCTTTGTTGGACACATGGTGGGTCTTTAGGGTTTTATTAGTTCTAGGCCCTTTTTAGAGATTGCCCCACTTATCTTTTGATTGTCAAGGTACAAAGAGTAACTAATGGACTAAATGCCTAGATTTGAAAATAGAAGTGATTACATATGGTAGATCATCAAGGCTTTTCAAGCTCTGGGCCCTTTTTGAAAATGACCTCACGTGCCTTTGGGTGGGTAAGGTGTAAAAGGTTCCTAAAATCCTAAAAAAAAACATAATGAAAAAGTTTTCTTATATGAATCCATGTGTTGCAAGGAGGCTTACCAAACATAAGATAAACATTTTTACCTTCTCTTTATTTTGTCAAAAAGAAGCTCAAATGGCTTATAGAGGGTAGTTGGTAATTAGCCATTAAGCTTCAAAGCATTAATGACAACCCTAATTTCAAAATGTAAAGGATTATAACTAAGAAAATTGCCTTCATTCATGTTTAAATTTTTCATTTAGAGCTTCTGATTGAATCTTTGAGCTATTTTCATGCCCTAGCTATGTGCATCATGAAGTAGTTATTACAATGAATTCTTTAAATCTCTTTAGTTTCAATTATATGCAACCCTTTGGATTATCAGTAAGTGCTTTTCTCGATCCTTGTATTATGTTATTTGAGGAGGTTTGAAGGTGTGTCAAGGGTGATCATAGTGAGTAATTCATTTGAGTTCAAGGTATTTCACTAAAAGAAATAGGGAACAATGGTGGTTACTTCAGCATCTATGAAGAGCAACATTATTTCTATTTTAGATGAAATCAAAGACAAAGATGTTCAAGGGTTAGAATTTGTATCCCTATTAAATGTCTTTCAAAAGACAAACCTTCTCGTAGTAGTCTACAACCTTAGAATGATTTATATCACCCCTGTGGTAGCATTCCCCTTAGTTTCCCCAAACCTAGAGTTAGTGATTGCATGTGCCAAAGTATAACAACCAGACACTAGGACTATCATTGATGGAAGCCAATAAGTTGTATACTCTTTCACTCCTTTGGCCCTTAGTACCATTATTTGGATTCCTCCCCAACCTAAAAGTATCACTCTCTCTCTAGAGGAATGCCAAAAGAATGTAGACAAGAATGATAAGATAATATGAGACATTGTCAACTCTTGCTAGCTAGTCAAGAAAAGGCAAAAGGTCTCAAGAATATATAGGAGTTTGAAAATGAAAAAATTCAAGGAATTGCCTTAGTATGTGATTTACATAGTATCAATAGTTTATGGGATGCCCATTGTAGAAAAATTTGAACCCTAGATGTCCATAATCATAATTTGTGTGTTAGAATAATGGAATAACCCAGATTGGGCTACCATTCTAAATGAGAGTCTGCATAGGTAGATGATACAACTCTAAGTTTTAATCCATTAAATTAAGGAATTCATAGGTATATTTTATATGTCCTCCTATGTGATATTCATCTTGGTGCATAATAGGACATTTCAGGGGCTCACTAGGAATCTTAGTGGGATGAGAATATATGAGGTTTATCTTGAAATAACTCTAGATGACTTTAAGAAGAATTTACGTAGAGTTTACAATTGTTTCTTTAATATTGTGATGAGTGTCTTTTATTCCCTAAGAAGCCTAAATAAGATTTCCAAGGGGGATAGAGACATAATTGATAAATATGACACCTCAATTATTCAATTCAAATCATTTACTTATATTAGGGTAAGTGGCTACTTGGGGTCTCCATACAAACTACTGAGATACCAGGATGATAGACTAGCAGTGATTGAGTTAAGTAGGTAGATGTTGCTCCCACATGAGATGATAGTGGTGAAGAAGGTAAATAACCCTTTCAAGTTTCTAGTTATAATTAGACATTATTCATGTCCTTATATTACCAAAGATAAGGGACTAGAGCAAGAAATGGGCTAGTATGTGATTGACAAGATGCCACCAAGGCCAATATGATATCAGATGGTGGGTGAACATTATGACATGTAATTTTGCATCAATCACATTTTGAATACATATAGTCCATTTTCACTACCAAGGAAGATGTCAAAAAGTTAGATTATATGAGACTGATAGTGTAATAATTTATCACTTACAATATTACTCCCATCCCAAAGGATATAGAGGATGATAAGAGGACACTATAAAGAGTATATAATAAAGCCAATATTGAAGCCTAGGCCATGTCATAGGTGGAGTTCACTTCTAAGGAAAATTATTCCATTCCATTGAAGACCACCTTAATCATGAGAATAACCTTTAGGTGGTTTAACGAACATGGGGTTGATCTTAGTACTTATAACACCCTTTCCCTCTAGGAACTTAGACAAGTTTGGGATTTAAAGGGTTTCTTAATAAAATATAGTGGTACTCCCTTGGCTCCACCACTAGTGGTGAAGGGAAAAGGGAAGAGAAAGTTTGGTGATGTTGAATTCACTAAGCTAATTGATGTGGAATCCATAACTACATCATAGTCCAAGTCAGGATTATCCTTCTCAAAGTTAACAAATATAGCTAAAAATTGGAACAAATTTTATATTAAGGAAGTTACATTGGCCTATGCCACCCCAATATCCATCACATTAGATGGAGCCTAAACTATACCAACCATCTCAATAATGATCATAGTGGTTAATCTAACTGTTGTCCCACTTGCTCCACCAACACAACAATTAGCTATTGTCCCTCCCCCAAATATTTGTTTAAGTAAAAGAGGATATGAGGAAGAGGTAGAGAAACTTAAGTGAAAAAGAGTCAAGAGGGCTTAGTAGCCTTTATTTGGGATTCTTAAGAAGAGAGGGAGGTTGTATTCAAAACCCTACATTCTAAAGAACTCCTCATGAAGAGGAAAGAAGATCAATACTCATATGCTTAGAGTTTGAGAGATGTGAGTGATGAAGAAGAATTAGATGAAGATAGTCCCATTACATAGTTTATGAATAATTAGTGAGCTTTCACTCTTATAAAAGTAAGAAATGGACAAATAAATCTAAGGGAAAGATAGTAGATCTCAATGGTTGGTTTATTTGACGAAGAGGGTCCTTTAGGACTAGAAAGTAAGGGTGATAATGAGGAAGTTATGGACTTAATTGATCCCCTCTCTTTTGAAGATGTTGTGAAGGTTAGAGTTGAGGTAGACACTCAAGTTTAAGCCCCTAAATAAAAGGAGATGATCTCATTAGATATAGAGACATTTGTTGATATTGTCATCACCCATTCACCAAGATAAGATAGTCAATGTGAAGTTGAGGAAATAGATAAATCTAATGAGAAGGATAAGGTAGAGCTAGAGCATGATACTCCAGTTACCATTGATCCTAAAGGGGTGGTTACACAAGAAGTACTATAATATATCCAAAGTCATCAAAAGTTGTCCCTTCCCCTCCAAAGGTGTCAAGTTTAACACTAGAGGAGAAGGAGAGTATAGAGGAAGGTGGAGGAGTAAACTTACAAATGGGTGCCCACACACATGAAAAAATAAGTAAGGAATTGAACCTATCTAGTAAAGGTGCTGATGAAAGTGCTTTAGGTGATGTTATTTTAATTTAAGTACCTCAAGGTCTCCTTCCTCACATCAAGGTCCATGATCCAACCCATAATAAAGGTCTAGAGGATGTGATTGGTGAAGAGTTTCCTGAGGGCAAGAAGGAGGCCATCATAGCCTCATCAATACTTGAGACTCATAAAAATAAAGTAGGTGAACCAAGTAAAGAACCTTCTAGTTAGTTATCAGGATGAGGAAGCTCCATTGAAATGTTGCTCAAGGAGTCTCACTAATTCAATCTAGAATTTGAATTTTTGGAGTAGATAAATCCAAACCTAGAAGGAGAACCTATAGCAAAAAAGGGTGATGAAGAGTTGGAAAGTGATGAAGAAATCGAAAAAATCATGTTAATTCTACAATCCATTCCTATGGTAGTTCCTACATCAAGTACTCTGATGACACCACCCTTTACTATCTCAAGGCCTGCATCTATGTCTAATACATCAATAGGATTTTAGACCAAACCCCTTCTTTATGTCAAGAAATAGGTCAAGCAGAAGGACATTATGACAAAAATTGGGGAGATCAATGTAGTGAAGATCACTCAATAATATAAGTCCAAACCCCCAAGGAATCCAAGACACATTAAAATACCTCATTCATTACCATAGGATAAAGGAATGTAGAGGTATCCATTCCCCCAACAGATACTTTGAAGAAAGATGCTCCCTTTGAGAGTTACACTATTTATAGCTATAGTCTATGGGAGCCATCAAGGAATGAGATGAAGTATAGCTCATAGGTTTTGGTGAACATGGTATCTCATAAGATGGATAAAGACAAAGCCACCATGGAAGATTTGAAGGCATAGAATCAGGCTATGATCTGATACTTATAAAAGATACTGAGTGAACCCAAGGTAGTAACTCCAAATACTAGTATTACTCTAGAGTGTCCTCTCTTCTCAATAGAGTCATTTGATTTTGGTCAAATTAATGATTTGAAGTCTAGAATAAGAGAAACAAAAAAATGGAAAGAATATCTACACACTAGGGAAGAAGAAATAATCCACTTGGCATTGAAATGCTTGAACAACATAGTGGAAAATAAGAGGGAATGTGATGTTTAAATGCCTTTCTATGGGATGGATTTCAATATGTGGGAGGAGGTCTAGCCTAAAATGGATGAGGCCTATGATATGGGAACATATACTTTGATCGTAGAAAAGATCATTGATCCCAATGATCATAAGAAGCCTAAGGAGTGTCAATTGGAAATCAAGCATCATTTTATGATGCTCAAAGATGGCATCTTCAATTTTAAAAGGAGAAAAATAGTCCATCATGACTGCAACAAAAGAGATAGATGTTGCATTAAGGAAGATGGTAAGGTTTGATGGTGCAAGTGACTTAGAGGAAGATATGATATGCATCACTCTGAAAAAACTCATCGATGCACCATAAGAGTCTTTTGATGTCGATAAAATAAAATAGTTGTTGTCACTTGAGAATTCTTATGACCATCTTAAAGAACTCATTGGATGAAAGTAGACCATGCTTTAGAATTTTGCCACCTAGCTTGGATAATATAGAGTAAAATTCAAATACCAAGTAGGCCCAGACTAAGGGAATCTCACCCCAATAATGGAAGGATATACCAGGTATAAAAATAAGTTGGTGAAATATTATAACATCTAGATTGACTCCAGAGCATAATCAGATATTTCAATTTTTCTAAGCTAGTAACACTTCTTTCTTCCCTTCCCTCCCTTCTTCTTTCTTCTCATTTCCCACTAGGAAACCATTATACTTGGCCCATTAGTGGCACATCCATTTTAGTTATTTTTTATGTAATCATGAGGATATAAAATTGATATTTTTATCTATTGTGAAAGAGGACAAAGGTTTTATTTTATCCTTTATGAGATCTTCCTCCATGTAGATAACTAGAAAATATTTCACCAAGATGGAGGGTCAATTTTACCATCATCACATGATTATGAGTGTATCCACACATGTTTTATTTATAGATTGTTTCAAACTATCATTTGGATTAATGGACATGTTTTTAGATGATTATGGTTTTACCTCTTCTAATGTTGATATGAATTATTTCTTATGTTTTTATAATAGGTTCAATAGGGATGCTTAGGTTCTTTCAAAGGTCTCTCCTAAGAGATACCTAAAATGTCCTTAGAATACTATATGTGTTAACTGAAAATACCATTGCAAGGGATTTGATATAACCATGAAACCTTTTTATTTGGTAATAACCTTGATGCACATGATTATAATTTTATTTCGAGGTATCTCTTGGGAGATACCTTGAACATGCACATTGTTAAATTTTCTTTCAAGGTATATCTCCTAGGAGTTACCTCAAAGATCCTTGGAATACCTTCAATGTTTCTTGAAAATTTCCTTGTAAAGGATTTAATATAACCATGAGAACTTTTTATTTTTCAAGAACCTTGATGCACACTATTAGAATTTTCTTTTGAGATATCTCTTAGGAGATGCCTTGAACATACACATGATTTGGAATATTATTTCAAGTATCTCCTAGGAGATACCTCTAAGGGCCTTATAATACCTTATATGTTGATTTCAAAGGTAATTACAAAGGATTTGATATAACCATAGCACCTTTTTATTTGGCAAGAACCCTGATGCACATGAGGTATCTAATAGGAGATACCTTGAACATGCACATGATTGGAATTTTCTAGGAGATACCTCAAAAGGACTTGTAATAAATTCCATTTTAATTTAAAAGGTAATTGAAAAGGATTTGATATAACCATTACAAATTTTTATTTAGCAAGAACCTTGATGCACACTATTGGAATTTTCTTTCTAAATATCTCTTAGGAAATAACTTGAACATGCATATGATTGGAATTTTTTTCAATGTGTATCCTAGGAGATACCTCAAAGGGCCTTGGAATACCTTCCATGTTGAGTAAAAAGGTCATTTTAAGGGATTTTATATAACCATGGCACATTTTTATTTAACAAGAACCATGATGCAAAGGATTGGAATTTTCTTTGGAGGTATCTCTTAGGAGATACCTTAAACATGCACATGATTGGTATTTATTTCAAGGTATCTCTCTTAGGAGATATCTTGAAGGTCTTTGGAAGAACTTCCATGTTGATTCCAAAGGTCCTTTAAAATGATTTGATATAACCATTACAACTTTTTATTTAGAAAGAACCCTGATGCACTGTATTGGAATGTTATTTTGAGATATCTCTTAGGAGATACCTTAAACATGCACACAATTTAGAATTTTATTTCAACAAATATTCTAAGAGATCCCTTGAAGGATCCAAATATCATGCATCTTTAAGGATCTAATAGTTCATTCTTTGTCATCGAAGGATGATCCAATGACATAAAGGCCCCGACAAAGCTACATCTTTAGCTTTCATCCAATGGTTCTCGCTTCATCATGAAGACTTGATCAGACATAGTGAGGCATAGTTAAAAAATCAAAGGACTAAGAAAGGCCTAAATAATTAAGTGTCACCTTTGCATTTGAGGATTAAAATCAAAGGGGCCTTCCTAACAAAAAAACCAATCATGAGTAAGCTCTCAGATCATGATGTAATTTGATCCAATAGATCAAATTAAGTATAAGACCCTTATAAGCCCCATAGAAGTGCCAAGTGGCACTCTCACATTCAGTCATGAAGATTTAATGAGCTTAAAATTGACATTCATGTGATCATTTGGTCATGAAGATACTAACTTAAAATCTGGGTATCTCTACAAATCAATAGTACACATTTCATATTGAAAATATGATCTAATAGTGTGAGGGCCCCGAAGAATTTTCAATGAAGCCCCAAGACCCCATGAGCTCGACACATGGAAAAATCCCATTTAAAGTAGAACTAACAAATGATTTTATGGTTTGAAATTTATTATTAAAGGATGATTCAATGATATGAAGGTGCCCATGAATTTTCAAAGGCCCACGAGCTTGTTGTGTGGCCAATACTCATTCAATAGATAACTAATGTAAGATACAAAGCATGGGGAGGCACATAAAATGTTAGGAACCCATGGAAGCACCATTGATTACCAAGCAACTAAACATGCGAAATTAAACCAGAATGCACAAGTAACTAGAATTCAGAAATAACATAGAATATGAGAGACAATACCCAATTGTATTAATACTCTTCCAGAAAAGAATTACAAATTAAGTGACGCCACACTCTTCCCACCTTACAGGCTTCCCATACCAAGTGTTCAGTAATTCACCTTCAAGAGCTCACTCTCTCAATTATGATCCCAACACACAACTCAAACATAGAGTTGGTGTTCACCTCCACCAGCCAGTAACAACACCGCCAGTCAACTAGTTAGTAACAATACTACCAGTACACTGAGTATACAAACATACTCAATCGAGTACACAACACACTCCAAGTAGATCTCCCATGAACTTGCAATAACCTGCAACTCAAATGATCTTACTTTGGAAGGAACTACCTTGCCTTCCTCTTTGCTCTCTAACTAAGTACACACTATACTCCAAGTGGACCCCCCTGATCTTGCTCCCTATTATGTTGCTGTCACCTTGATCTTGCTACCCCCTATAGATCAACCTAGTTCTGCACACCTGCAAACCTTAGACCTCGCACACACATACACCTGCAGATCAATGATCTTACTTACCATGCAGATCTCCAAATGTGGCCTTGCAAACCTCCTGACCAAGATCCTACATACATGAAGAATATTTTTGATTCTCCAAACTAGCAACCATCCTTGGCACTATGGCACTAAGAGGAACACACCTTGCTCTCTTCCCTTTGAAGGAGCTAATTTTTGCTCTCTTACTCTCTAGCACACTTTACAATACAACCCATGAGTCTATTATATAGATCTCATGCAAACAATAATTAGACATTTAATTACAATAATTAGATCCATAGCTTCAAGTCTATAGTTGGCCTTCTACATGCAAACAACTGGTTCATTAACTAACTATCCATGAACTGGCAATTCTAGAACCGCACAGGTGAGTGACATTGGTCCCTATCTGCCTGGAGGTGACTAACACTGGCTAATTCTTGATCGACATCAGTTGCTCTTCTCACTGTATATGACCGATGTCAGCTGATCAGACTGACATTAGTTGCTCTGTAACTTAGCAACCTCTCAGCAACCTCCTCCATGTCTACATCAATGAAGCTTTTAGCTCCACTTGGAGATAAATAGCTACACTGTACCTATACCTGTAGATTGTCTAATCTATTTCCTGGCTTGTATCCCTCTTCAAGATCAATCTTGAAGACCAACCACCACACAACCTATGGTGAACCTCCTATCATCCAAGTAACCTACTGCATCCGCATCTACAAACCCATGTAGAAAAAGAACTTGACCCTGCATAGCACATGCACCTACTGTTGGTCCCTCTTAGATACCTGAGAATCCATGGAACTGACCTCCAGTGCTTCTTTCCTGGATCAGCTCCAAACTTTCTGACAGCTCCCACTGCGTGGGCAAACTCAGGGAGTACACATGTACTCAACCTCATCATGTGATTGGGGACCCTATTTTATGACCTGTCCATCCATAGGTGTGCTGCCTGATTCTGCATCTTGCACTACCTTCACACAATCATCTTGTGACAACATCAGCTTGTGATCTCCCTATCTCTATGATAACTCATGCTAAAGAATTTTGCTGCTCCTAAATCCTTCATGGCAAACCACTAAACTAACCTTACCTTTAGCTCAACAAAACCCTGTATGTCTAAACTTGCAACAAGATCATCCTCCACATATAGTAATAGGATAATGTCATGACCATCATCCACCTGGTAAGATAAACACAATGGTTATACTGACACTGACTAAAGCCCTCCTTTGTCATCCACTTATCAAAACCTATACAACTGTCCTACAGCTTTCTCAAGACCATATGACCTGGCCTTCCATCTCACGTATCCATTCTCTCTATTCTTTAACTAAGGTACCCATTCATCTTTTAGTGCTTTCATACTAGCTGGCAACCCTACCAAATCTCTTGTTTGGTTTTGCATCCTATTCATGCCATGCTCCCACTATTTCCTAGATGCTTCCTACTCTATAGTGAGCAACGAGTATAAAGAAGAGGAATAATGAATTTGAGGCTTACTTACCCTTTCAATCCTCCACATGGGCATTTGAGACTCCTTGATAGCTTGCTATCTGCCCAAAATCCGTTCCAGTGACTAACCTTAGTCACCACACAGTTTGCATCCAACCGATGTCGATTCCATGTGACTGTCCAGGTCACCGATGTCGGTTACCCTACCAACATCAGTCTCCACCTACCCTACACCACCAACTTCTTTGGTCTATACATGATCAAAATTGATACCTATCTATTTGACGTCAGTTCCCCTTGACCGACGCTGGTACCTGTGTTCACTTGTGAGTGATGACTTTTTACCCATGAGCTTTCCTTAAATCATACCCATGTCCAAACTGCCCTACTCAGAAGTATCTAGCCCCCTCTACTGATCTCTATCCATCATCTCCTCTAAAAACACCAAGGCTTTCTAGTTCTTAAGCTTATTAAATACATCAGTCTTCCTTTTCCTATAATAAACACAATCCTTTCTTGTAGCATCCCCCTACTCACAGAAATCTTAGTCTATGCTCTCCAAAGCTGAACCCTTCCCATTTGTCTTAAGAACATCCATTCCCTTTTCACTTATGTGACCAAGCCTACAAAGCCACACTTGTGCAACAGAAGTGGAATTAGTAATACAAGCAAGTAGATAAAGAGTACCTGCTTTCTTACCACATGCTAATTCAAGTGCATCCTTTGTAATATTCCAAGAATCCACTGTGAGAGTTCTTGTGCATCACTTATCACCCAACTTTCCTAAAGAAATTAGCCGCATCTCTAAGACTGGGACCTGCATGACCTCCTTCAACACCCATGTGTTGGTCATCTGCAATTTCAGCCGCACTTCCCCTTTGCCAATACTTTGACAAGGCTCACCAACCCCTTTAATTGCTGCTGCATAGAAAGAGGCAATAGAATCTATAGAACAAGATTCTACATTATCCAAGAAACATCCTAAAGCATCTTATGTAACAACACCTGCAACATCTACATCTTCAGATCCTTCATGCTGATCTGCTACCAACCAACAATATTTCTTTACCTGCTCTTTCTTTCCATAACACCGTAATTGACCATTCATGATTTTCAATTCCTCCATTCTTAGCATACTTTCTTTTGCCATTGCTCTGCTTCCACTTAATCAGAACCCCTTGAGAGTGACCTATAATCAAACACAAACCTACTCCCTATAACCTTAGCTTTGATACCAACTGTTAGGAACCCACAGAAGCACCATTTATTACCAAGCAACTAAACATGCAGAATTAAACCAAAATTCACAAGTAACTAGAATTTAGAAATAACACAAAATATGAGAGACAATACCCAATTGTATTAATACTCTTCTAGAAAAGAATTAAAAATGAAGAGACGCCACACTCTTCCCACCTTACAGGCTTCCCACACCAAGTGTTCAGTAATTCACCTTCAAGAGCTCACTCTCTCAATTACGATCCCAACACACAACTCAAACATAGAGTTGGCATTCACCTCCACTAGCCAGTAATAACACCACCAATAAACCAGTCAGTAATAATACTTCTAGTACACTGAGTATACAAACATACTCAACTAAGTACACAACACACTCCAAGTAGATCTCCCATGAACTTGCAATAACCTGCAACTCAAATGATCTTACTTTGGAAGGAACTACCTTGCCTTCCTCTTTCCTCTCCAATTGAGTACACATCATACTCCAAGTAGATCCCCCTGATCTTGCTCCCTATTGTGTTGCTATCACCTTGATCCTGCTGCCACCTGCAGATCAACCTGGTTCTACACACCTGCAAACCTGAGACCTCGCACACACATACACCTACAAATTAATGATCTTACTTACCATGCAGATCTCTAAACATGGCCTTACACACCTACTAACCAAGATCCTACATACATGAATAATCTTTTTGATTCTCCAAACCAACACCCATACTTGGCACTGTGGCACTAGGAGGAACACACCTTGCTCTCTTCCCTCTGAAGGAGCTAATTTTTTCTCTCTTACTCTCTAGCACACTTTACAATACAGCCCATGAGTCTATTATATAGATCTCATGTAAACAATAATTAGACATCTAATTACAATAATTAGATCCACAGCTTCAAGTCTACAATTGGCCTTCTACATGCAAACAACTGGTTCATTAACTAATTATCTGTGAACTAGCAGTTTTGGAACTGCACAGGTGACTGATGTTGGTCCCTGTCTGCCTAGAGGTGATCGACGCTGGCCGATTCTTGATCGACGTCAGTTGCTCTACAACTCAGCAACCTCTCAGCAACCTCCTCCATGTCTGCATCAGTGAAGCTTTTAGCTCCATAACCTAACATAAAAATGTCAAGTGTCACAACCATAGGGCTTGGAATAGAAAGAGCCAATTGCAGGTAAAGACCTATATTATAATCAATGACTCATGTTAATCTAGGATTTAAACTAATAGTATGAAATAAAAAAAGGTATTTTAAATATTGATGGCTATGCTCAAAGGCATTTATGAAATATGTCATGAAAGGTCCATACAAATGTCACATATGCATCATGTAAGTAGAAAAGGAAAAAATACAAGATCTTATGGGCTCAAAAATGAAAAAGTATAAAAGCAAAAGTCTAAGTCAAATCTAAGGCATGTATAATCCAAAGCCTAGATATATCCTACCATTAAAGCTATATAACCCTAAACCCTACATAAAAATAAACAAATTGATATCATTTGGTCATAATTTGATCCAAAGAGAGCTTGATTGTGTTTTTTAGTGCAAAATATCTTTCACAGAGACCAATTTTCAAACTAGTATGAATAATTTGTAGAAATAAAAACCATGGTAGCTCATAAGCAACAACTAAAAGAGTAGACCAAACTCTACTTGTCAATAGATAATGAGGGCTGAATCTTTAAGGACACCAAATTGGGTATTATGGCCCTGAATTACCCAAGCATTAGGAACTAGTCCAAACTCTTCTTCATGGTGGAGGAGTTGAAGCCCATCACAAAAGAGGAGTAGAGAATTGCCATAGTGAGCCAAAGGCACTATGACCTAGTCATTGTTTAAATGGCTAGCCTCCACTATGATGTGGCAAAACCTAAGGTACTACATTACATAGATATCTTTGCCCCTATCTTTTTTGATTATAGAATAAATAATGAATGGATCATATGAGAAGGGAATTCTAAGAAGGTATCATATATTTCTTTGATATATTTTTATAAATATTATAGACTCCTAATACCCCATGTAGATTTGTCTAAAATTAAAGAGTGGACCTCCAAACATGACCTAGACTCTATCCTTAGACCCTAGTTACACCAAGGACCCCATATCTTTAGAGACTTTGAGGGAAAGATCCCAATAGTCGAATTCAGGGAAGGCATTAAGGTAATAATAATCCTGTTAAACTAAGCCTATGGATCCCCTTCAACCACCTATGTGAGTAAAATATGGGTTCCCTTTATGCATTTCATGGTGGAAGAAAATATCACCCCTTCAATTGGAGATTTGATTAGTGTTTTCTTGACCAAATAGTTCACTTCCATCAAAAGGAACACATCTAAGAAATTTTATATGATGTCATAGCTATTGAATGCCTTACTTGCCTCTATTAACTTCTAAATGATTAGGAATTGGTCTCCTAAGGGAAAAACTAACATCTCCCACCATTATTATAAATTGCATATCTTTAAATATAGGAACCATATGTAGTTTATTTGTGACTATGTCTACCTTGCCATTGTGAAAACCATCACATGTGTTCCCATGCCTAGGTTCCATCTATTAATTAGTAAGTACATGGAAATGATGGGTGATATCTAGTACTACCTTGATTACATGGTCATCAAGATTAATGGGATCATGTCATGGCCTTATAGATTACCAGTATATGTTCCTAACAAGCTGGCTGAGCAAGAAATTTCCTCCCAAATCATCCATGACATTAATGGAAAAAAAAAGAGGAAGGGTATTCTCCACCCCTTCCCTCTAATTATTAGGACTACACTTCAAGAGTGGAAATAGGCTGATACCATGGCCAACCACAAGGATTCATTTGGGTTTCATCTTGATGAACTCAAGATGTGGGATCCTAAGAACATAGTTACTAATAATTTGAAGGAGATGAAGCTCCCCAAACTTGAGTACATGTATCAACTCGATGTCCATGACATCATTTAAATTAAAGCCAATAAATATGAGGAGGTGTTGGCTAAATAAAAGGACACAACATCAAACTTGAGCATAAATTGACCAAAGATGACAATCCATTAGGAGAGTCATGGTAGATTCATCCTCTCCAATATCACTTATTACTTGGACCATCTGGAATAGCCCAAGAAAGAACTCCAAGAAGAGCATCCATAACCTCAGGAGTAGGTTGTGCAAGAGCAAGGTGACCAAGGCCATGGTAAAGATAAATTGGGAGAGAGGAAACTAGAGAAGAGGTTTAAAGAGGGGCCCTCATCTTCAACACTACCTCAAAGGCCACCTTCCCTAGTTGAGTACATAGATATGATTGCCTTAGAGCTAGAAGAGACACTTGAGGGTGATCTCAAGGAACTTTTAGAGGCATATGACACTAATAAGGAAGAGGAGAAAC
Organism: Torreya grandis; assembly: GCA_037957365.1. Lineage (NCBI taxonomy): Eukaryota > Viridiplantae > Streptophyta > Pinopsida > Cupressales > Taxaceae > Torreya > Torreya grandis. The sequence continues at coordinate 1,297,718 of JARHVA010003065.1, forward strand.
TTGAAGAGGCCCAAGTCCAAGAAGAGGAGCCAAAGGAAGATAAAGGAAAAGATATTTATCTAAGCATGGTCCATATGGCATCCCAAGAGAAGAGGAAATCAAAGCTAGCATTGGTTCCTGTTGGACCAAAGAAGAAACTAAGATTGACCAACTCTTACCCAAAAAGTGATAATTTTGTTCAGTGATGAATTCCCCATTCATGGGCTAGTCATTCCTGACTAGTTTATTTATGGGAAATTACAAAAGATTCCTTCTCTCTTTCACTTATAGGCCATGACAAGTGTTTAGAATATTGAAGTAAATAATGACATCAAGCAATGAATTAGGGCTATGGTAAAAGAATAGGAAGAAAGGAGGATTGTGGTCACTCAAGGACCATAAAACAAGAAGATAGATGCTCTAAGAGTATCAAAAAGTAAAGTTTTAGAGGTCTTATAGCCTCTTAAATTAATAAGATCATCCACTTGTGTAGTTTAATCTAGAGACAACTGGATTGGAGGTGGTCACCACCAAGATAACTATGGTGGGAATTGAGGAATTCATCTTCTAAAAGGTGGATCCTTTTTTAGGATTAACCCCTATGGGAGGATAAAAACTTAGAGAAGCTACCATACATGAGGAAGATGTTGAGAGCTTCATTGAGGCTCAATCAGCTCAAGTAAAGGTTAAGGTCCAAGGCATGTAATATAAGATTCCAAACTTGGAAAGAGATAAGGAAAATATAGAAACCTGGGCCATTTTGTAAGTCCCTGAATCCATAATGGACATGTTTGAGGACTCATTATTTGAAATGTTCAATTTTTAAAATTCAATAAAGCTAAGGTTGGATGTCCTAACCCAATAGGGTGAAGCAACCAAGGAATTAATAACTAAGTGGAAAAAGGCAAAGACCCAAGTCAAGGATCTCATTGACATTTCAATTAGGAATAAAATTCCTAAGTTCAAAATTATCAGCCTAGCACATTTGAATATTATACTAAGAATAATAGTTTCCAAGATCCAAGGTCTATGTACTTGAACAAATAATTTTAAAAGGCTTTTAGTGGATGATAAAGAATTGATCCTTAAAATTGAGTAGCTCCTAGGAATAATGTTGTTAAATCTTACCAAGACCACTATAATTGGAATCAATGATGATGCTAAATTTAAGCATATTTGGTCTTGTAATTAGTTAGGAGCAAAAGCTAGGGATAGTCTGGAAGGGACAACAGAAGAATTTTGGACATGATTTTCATATTAGAAGAGAAAATAGTAGAGGCAAGGAAGATAAAAGAATCCATGGCCAAAGATGATTGAGAATTAGATGACTTGGTAGATCAAGAAGACATTTTCCTAATGAAGCCAACTGTGGATATAGAGCTCATCAAAGAACAACACTAGAAGGTAATGGAAATGCTACAAAATCAACAAGGGGATTCTTTAGCAATGGACCCACCTAGTGGCTAATATTCCTTTTTGTAAAGAACATTGTAATATCTAGAATAGGAATATTCTTTTGTAGTGAATATTCTATTATGTTAGCATATTTCCCGTAGGTCAGTCTAAATGTGAAGAAAAAGTGTATTGTAAAACTTGTAAGGATAGTTGTCCTCATCTTTTATACACCTATACATTGTAATTGATTGGTATACTACCTAACCTTTCTATAAAGGCATGTATTACCATTTGTAAAAGAGAGAAAATTTTGTACACTTGAAAAAATTAATATAATCAAGGAATTCTACAAAGATTATCCATATTTTATGTCAATTGCTAAGTAGATTTTTTCTCAATTACTAATTTTATGTCTTGAATTTGTATGGTTTCTTTGAATTCTAGGTTGCATTTTCTAATCAAAGGGTTTCTAATTTTTGCATATGTTAGACTAGTTGGAAGATCTTAGGCTTTTATTCATCTCATTTTGTTTTGTACTCACATTTGCTAATGCTATTTGACTATAGTATTAAATCTTTAAAATTATACTTGGTTCTTACTTGTGATTCTTTGCATTATCCTTTAAAGTTTGCTTAGTAAATAGTGAAATTTGAGCTTAGGGTAGTTTGCATTATATATTGGTTTGAATGCATACTTAGTTGAAATTTATGATTTGTCGTGATATTTAGGACTAAAATTGGTAATCACTCAATTTCTTTTCTATCTTACCCTTCTCTTTGCTCCTTTTTTTACAATAGATCACTATAGTTTAAAATTTATTATAAATATCCACTTATATTAATTTATAGCTTTAGCTTGGGTCATAATTCACAAAGTATTAACATATATTCTCTATAATTCACAAATAATAGACCATGATGGACCCTAACCATCACTTATTATAAATTTGTGGAACACCAGTGCATATCTCTATCACTATTTCACCATAGGTGACATTAAGTTACCACAACATGCTACTCATACTCTAAATTCTTAGAATTCTAAAGTAGGAAGTGTTCTTTGACACTAAGAAACCCTATGGTACACTTAGAGGCATCAACACATCCTTGGTCACCTTGGAGACATCATTAACAAACCTCCAATAGTTTCCCCCTCATTTATAACTAGAATACAATTATTACCATAATTAATACAAGGATCTAAATAATTCAAGAGTTTATTTGTAGTGTTCTCTTGGTCTTTGTTGTTATCTAGGTTGCTAACAAAAATCAAAGGAGATATGTTGGTCTTTATTGTTGTAAGGGAAATTTTTTTCTTCCTTACCTTACTCCCTCCTTTTGAATTTTTTTAACATGAAACACTTTAGATTAATGCTCATTGTGTATATCCATTTGTTTATTTAAGATTTTGGGCTTATACTAGTGAAAATAAAGAAATTACATCATAAAAAATTTAGGTTGATTGTGTCACTAACATATTCTTGTTGTTCATACACTAAGTTTTGCTTACAGACTAGAAGGTGTTAAGTTATAACCACATAATCTCTCCAACAAAACTGAGTGAAGTCCCAAGGTGTCACTACCATATTCTTATTTTCCATATAATTTGAGAAATGTTTTTTGTTTGATTTTTGTAATACATCCTTGACATAGACACACATCAATAGTTTGTAAGGAATTGAGGATGAATCTAAGTATTCTCAACCTACTATTTATTGTCATGCACTTTTAGGTATAATTAATGCTCCAAATATTAAGGTGATCAATTTCCTCAATAAATAAAAGTTGACTATAATTATATACTTTGGGAGTACACACAAATTCATCAACTGTAATTTGGCTACTCAATTGGACTTTTTCATTTACCTAGTTCTAGAATTTCAAATCCTAATTATAGGTAGAGGTATAGTCAATTTTTATGATAAATGCCATGGTATAAAGCTATGGGAGACTACCTATTATATTATATTATGTTTTATATTATCATAAATGGGAATAATATTTTTCTTGATTGTAATGGCTCACCACTTTACGCATAATTGAGATGAATTGTGAGTAACTATTCATGCTCATTCATTTGAAAAGAAGGACATTTAAATTACATGGTTTATTGGCTAAATCTATGAAATTAGTTAGTTTTCACCAGATGATGAATATTATCAAAAAAGGTGCAAAGTAGTTATTGTGTAACTATTTTCCATATAATTTAAACCAAACAAGGAGTATACCCATATTGAATTACAACTAGTGGATTTTACCCATTTTTGTCTTATACACCCAATTGACTCCTTTGAACTCTTTTAATTTTGAACCAAGATTTACAATAGGGCTCAATGATACCTAGGCCAACCTAGGTGCCCCCTGAGCTCAACACACATTCTTAAAAATTGTACTATTTTTTATGAAATAATTATTGAAGTATATACAAGCAGAGCACTTAAAACAATATTTATTGTATTGTTTTATAAAGGTTTAGTGTTACAATTTATAAACCCTATTTGCCTGAACAATAGACATGTGAATGCTCCTTTAGTAGAAGGATGAGTGACATCATAGTTGGACACGTTCTAGTAGGGCAAAAATATTACAATAATCTAGGTAGACTATCTAAATCTTAGCAATTTTATAACATATTACAATGCTAGATAATGAATAAAAGGGCCAAGTAAACATAAATAAATAACAAATTTTAGATAGATTAAAAAATATATTGAACACCATTAAGATTAAACACCTAAAATAAGGATTTATGCACATTTTAGATAGAGTGAAAAAATATTGAACACTATTAAGATTAAATACCTAAAAATAAGGATCTATAGAAATAACAGTAACAAATATGGTCAATGCTTCAGACACTCTACAACTTTCTCTATTTTGATCTATTAGTATTCTACAGTGTATGCTTAGAAAAAAATAAAAACATATAGGAATAGGAATATATCTGGTTAGACATGTTCGATGGTTTTTGTTCCTCTTAAAAATGTGTGAAAATTATACAAACCCTATTTTGTAAAGTAAATTTGAATTTCAAATTCATTGGGGACTCCCGTCTATTTCTAAATGTAAATGCACCTCGAGTAGTTAAGTCGAATTGAAGGCGAGTGATATATTTAATATATTAAAATGATATTTATATATATTATATTATAATATATAATATTTATTTAAAATATATAATAAAAATATATATATAATATAAATGTTAATATAGTTTACAAATCAAATTATAATTACAAATTATATATTTTAGTATAGGAGAAAGGTCTTAGTAGCTGTACACCCTAACTTTGGACATTAAATTAAGGTACTATAACATCACATTAGATTTTGAAAATTTTAATATGTCATCTTAACTAATTATAACTAAGGTTTCAATGTCTAACACATTATACATTTTATGATATAACCAATTTTACATGAGAGGTCATAAAATGCATTTTTAAAACTTATGACCAAAACTTAACCTTTGGAGTACCAATAGTTGTGCATAAGAGTATCAATACTTGAGTCTTACTTGTCAAGATGTGATTGGTTACTTTTAATTTCATAGAAAAAATGTTGAAAAATTATTAGATACTACATGTTCAACTTTTGGTGCACTTTAATATTTATACACACTAATATGATCCATTGATGGAGCACATGTTAACAAAATTCCTATTTGGTAATTAGAATTTGGCACATGCACAACTATTGGGACATTTCTTCTAATATATTTAATATAAAATATATAATTTATATATAATATTACTCAGTTATATATGTAATATATATATATATATATATATAACTAGGTAATATTATATATAAATTATATATTTTATATTAAATATATTAGAGGAAAGGTCCCAATAGTTGTGAAATATATATATATATATATATATATATATATATATATATAGACACACACACACACACACATTCATACCTTGCACACAGTCTTCAAAAAGTCATCCCAGAGCATGCTCAAGGGCTTCCTAGGATTGGTCATACTCAGCATCCCAACAAGCTTCATTATTGCCCAAGCCAACCCTAAGATTCCATTAGACCACAAATTTTAATAAAATTAAATCAATTTTTATGCTTTCAAATTAATTAGGAAATGCGTAGAGTTTCACTTGGTTTATTTTTCTCATGTGCATAGGAGGGGATCAAAAAGGTAAAGATATTTATGGATTAAAAAATTTATTTTTCGGGAATGCATGCTTACCCTTTTCTATGTGCATAGCTCTTCACACATGTACACACACATATCATGACATATAATTTATGTATATATGTATTGGTGAGAGGGGTAAAATTATAATTGATAGATAAACCTAGTAATTCTAAACCCTTGACAATGTCAAAATATTAATTAAGTTCATCTTTAAAGATAATTATGGATGCAAACCGATAAAGATATGAATCACCATGTAATGATTTAGTATATGATGGATTGCATTTTATGTGTAAAGAGAGAGATAATCTTAGCATGTAATCTCTATGTCAAAACATAAGTGGACATATATGTTTCAAAGACATCATCTACTCTAATGCATTATTAGAGCATAGAGTACCATAATTGGTTTACATCAAATCCAATTAGAAACACCACTATAATTAGATATTGACCCAACCTATCCTATCAAAATATTTTTTACTTTTTAAAATAGATTAGATCCTGAAGCATCACATACCATAAAGGAGCATAAATCATGAACTACAGTGTATTATGCGAGCAAATACCAAAACTATAGAAACAAAAGAAAATAAATGGAAGACAAAGATAATTTTCCATTCCAAATAACATAGAACATCACATCCTCATAGATGGATAATATAATATAGAAGACTTCAAGGGAACATACAAGGCATCCAATCACTTTTGTGAGGTGCACCTACTAAGGTTACAAAATGAAAAATGCTAACTGTCACTACTCCTAGTCTATATTAATGGTTGGTTATCATTTGTTTATATTTATCCCTTTATAAACAGGTGCATCTAATACATGAATCTTAGTAACTAGGCATTATAAAAAAAACCATGAACAAGGCTATGGTATAAATGAGTCAAATATTCCCAAAAAGTCTTGTCTGTGGGAACTGATGAACACATCTCCAACTCACTGTGTGGCACCTACAATCAGAAACACCAATAAACACATCTCATAGTCAAACTTCAAAATTGAAGTTAATGAAAAAATTATCATTTTTGTCTTATAAAATAGAAAAATAAACCAAAGCATTAGAGTGGAGAAATAAATTCATTGAGATATATATTCATTTATGCTTTTATCTTAATTTGAATCTATTGAACATAGGAATTGCATATCACTAATTCAAATTGGAGGTCAAAAGACTTAATCATTGACTAAAATTTGATGGTCATTTTGTATAAAATAAGAATAGAGTTGATTCCTTGTATAATTTGTATGTAATATAATAGTTTTCAAACCTTTTATAACCAATTTTGAAGGGATACTAAAAATTAATAATTTGTATGCATTACAACCAACTGTCCCAAATGCTAATTGTCATCTACAAAATCAATTTTAATACTTGTGACAACTTCAATGGGGATATGTGATTGAAAATTTTAATTTAATTCCTCCCAAACATAATAATGTTTTATATATTCTCTCTTTGACGTAATCTACCTCATTTACTATGCACATGGTGAAGGGATGCAGAGTTTTAAATCCATCCCTATGATGACATTTGCCCATTTTTTGATGTTACATGGTATTATAGCATAAAAATTGATTTAATTTTGTTAAAAATTTAATATTATTTCCATAAAATTAACAATAATATATAGATATATTATAATTTATATAATCTTGATAAATGAAGTTTTTTTAATTCTCGGTTTTACTACATTGATGTGATTTGGCCCTATGAATGATAATTTTAAAATCACTTCACTACATATCCAATTGATAATGATGCATGGATATGTGATTTAACCTTCATGGATACGTGATTTAACCTTCATAGATACATGATTGTTTTAATGTAATGCACATTGCTTATTAATGTATGATAGATTTTCTCTTCAATGTAATCTTTTACACACATGATTTTCATTAGATTTATTGCACATATGATATTAATTTATATTCTATATTAACATATATATTATATGATATAATAATATTAATTAATATTAAAATATATGAAGGGATTCAAATGGTGGATTAACATTAATCAAGTATTAAGGGTATTATTGGCCAGATTGATGGCATCCCACGACATGAGGGAGCCTAGAGGCTTCTGTCACACCTCTTTAAGTTTACTACCACCTTGGTATTCAAGTCCTATGCTCATGGATTGTCAATTGAAATGTGTTGTGTTGTGTTTGGCTAAACATAACATAGAGAGTGCGAGTGAGATAATGTTAACAACTGCATGTGTTTATGGAGAAAATGATGTCAAAGAAATGGCATTTGATGGACAAATATCTCATGCTCACCTTAGGAATATATTTTAGATTCCTATAAATGAAATGTATGATGTAATTGTGGACATATTGGGGAAAGATTTTATGGTAAAGGGGATGAAAATTAAGGTAAATTTTGTATTGGTGGCATTTTTTGCATCGAATATAATGTTTTTGGTATCTAATGTTGAAGTTGTGAAAATTATGGTTTTTTGTGTTCATTCAGAGTTTCATGTTGGTCTAGCAAAAAATATTCTTATACATGATCTAACTACCTTACCAAATATGTCATTATCTGGGTAGGATGGCTTGGGAGTTATTTTTACTTCCACCTTTAGGGCTCTTGAGTTGAGATTTATGATATTTTTAGGTTTTGTGGAGGATTTTCAAAAGAAGGTGATCTTACTAGATATGAAAATTGGGAAATTTATTTCTTTGCCATTTATTTTATAGCTAAAAAGACCAATTTTGGAATTGGTCCAACTACAAGAGTACTAGCATGAGCAAAGGTGAGTAAAGTTAGTTAAAAAACTAGTAAGAGGGGTACTCAAAGGCAAGCTAGTAGCACTGTTATGATATAACACTGTGTTGGTAGAGGAAACATGCCCTGATGTACTAGAGGATGTCACTCACTCAATGTCATATTTGTCTATGGGAAAAGAGATGTTGGAACCTATCTTTGAATAAGTTGTTGTTATGGAGGAGGAACCTATTGGTAAAGGTCAATTATTTGTGCTACTAATTGATATAAATGATGAGGTCTTGGTGGCTCTTAATGTCTAGAGCTAGCCAGTTTTATTTCTTAGTACTATCTATTTTTTGGATATTAGTTCCATTTTGTTTTCTATTTTTGGGGTCTTCTGTAGAGTGCCTATTTTTTTTCTAGGGCTCTATGTTCATTATTGTAATTGATGATAGTTTAGCTTTTTCTAGTCTTTTAGTTGGCATTTTGTAAAACTCTTTATTTATGGGCTAGGGACCCTATACAAACCTCGTAATGATCTAAAAATATATATAATAAATTAGTTTAATATATAAAAATATTATGATATTATTATATTATAATATATCAATTATATTTATTTAATAGGTAATATAATTTTTGTGTGTGGGGGGTAAGAGGGGCTATGTGAAGTGAAAGATTATAAATCGATACTTAAACCTACTAGTTACTCCAAACCCATGACATTTATGTCAAAATAAGTTCATCTTAAAAATAATAATGGGCACAAACTTAGCAGAATCTGAATCACCATGCAATGCTTTAGTCTATGATGTCTTTCATTCTTCATGTAAAGAGATAGCCTCTTAGCACAATCACTACATCAAAATTGTAACTCCCTTGGATTTGATTAGGGGGCATCTGTATTAGCTAGATAAGGATCATAGTTGTGGGTGATCACATTTTGTCTTAGTGACTGCAATGGAGAAATTACTTTTGTTACAATGGTTCTAAAACTATTAGAAGGAACCAAAAAGAATTATGGGTTTAGAAATACAATAAAAATTTGAATTAGACATATATGTTTGAAAGACACCATTTATTCTATGTGTATACGTACTATTATACCACCACCACTTATTTCTCCTAATAATTAATAATGTTACATCTTCAAAAAAATGTGGATGAAATTCCAAATATTATGCATTAAAGAGCCTAATAATTATTTCTAAATCATTACCATCAGTTTCAAAGTTTCATGATGATAATTTTACTTCTATTTCCATATTTGAAATTCTAATTTTTTTATTATACTATGGTATTGTAGTGGATTATTGAACATTTTATAATTCTAATGATCCTCTAGATGTGATCTTAAACCCATGGTAGGAGACCCATCAAGTGTAATTTGTTGTGATGAGTTTGTTGCTATTTTATTGGAATGAAATTCCCTAAATGATACAAATCTACATTTAGATATAATCTATAAATGGATTCAAAGTTTTTATATATAAATACTATATAGAAAGTGTTCTAAGGTAGACTACTTAATATGCCCTCACATAACCATATTAATTTAGATAAGAACATAAAATCCTTTCCCAATAGGTCTTTTAGTTACTATGTATGATTTTGTGTCACCTATTTTAATTACCATTTTGGGGTTGAATTTGTCTCCAAATATTAGTTTGTAAGTTCAAGAAAGGTGACTCGCCCTCATAGGTATTTGAATTAGTGAATTAAATTATCTCAAAGGTATAATTATTAAGAGGGATAAAAATTAAGGAGTAAACTTCCTATTAGATAATTTACTTATGTTACATCTTCAAAAAGTATGGATGAAACTCTCCACTTATTATGCAAGAGCCTATTATTTATAAATCATTAGCACAATCTCTACATCAAAATTAGAACTCCCTTGGTTTTAATCAAGGGGCTTCTGTATTCACTGAATAAGGAGAATAGTTGTGGGTGATAATATTTTGTCTTGGTGAATATAATGAATAAATTTCTTTTGTTATAATGACATTAAAATATTACAAGTGACCAAGAAAAATTTTGGGTTTAAAAATATGATAAAAATTTGAAGTGAACATATATGTTCAAAAGACACCATATATTCCAATGTGTATTCCTAATATTATACCACTACCACTTATTTCTCCTAATAATTAATAATGCTACATGTTCAAAAAATGTGGATAAAATTCCACTTATTATACAAGAGCCTAATAATTATTTCTAAATAATTACCATCAGTTCCAAAGTTCCATGATGATAGTTTTACTTCTATTTCCATATTTAAAATTTTATAATTTTCATTATACTATGGTCTTGTAGAAGATTATTGACCATTTTATAATTTTGATGATCCCTTAGATGTCATCTAAAAACCTATGGTAGAAGACCCATCAAGTGTAATTTATTTTAATGAGTCTGTAGTTATTTTATAATTAAATAGATAAGCACACAAAATCCTTTCCCAAGAGGTCTTTGAGTTACTAAGTATGATTTTGTGTCACTTATTTTAATTACCATTTTAAGGTTGAATTCATATCCAAAGATTAATTTGTAAGTTCAAGAAAGGTGACTCACCCTCACAAGTATTCTAATTATTGAATTAAATTATCTCGAAGGTATAATTCTGTAGGGGGGTTAAATATTAAGGAGTCAAATCCTTATTAGAAAATCTGATTATGTTACATCTTTAAAAAATGTGGATGAAAATCCATTTATTATGCAAGAGCCTATTTTTTATAAATCATTAGCACAATCTCTACATCAAAATTATAGCTCCCTTGGTTTTTATTAGGGGGAATCTATATTCACTGGATAAGGAGCACAATTGTGGGTGATCAGGTTTTGTCTTGGTGATTGTAATGGAGAAATTACTTTTTTTATAATGACGTTAAAAAAATTAGAAGCGACTAAGAAGAATTTTGGGTTTAGAAATATGATAAAAATTTGAAGTGGAAATATATGTTCGAAAGACACCCTCTATTCTAATGTGTATCCCTACTATTATACCACCAACACTTGTTTCTCCTAATAATTAATAATGTTACATTTTCAAAAAAATATGTATGAAACTCCACTTATTATTCATTGAAGAGCCTACTAATTATTTTTAATTCATTACCATAAGTTCCAAAGTTCCATGATGATAATTTTACTTCTCCTTCCATATTTGAACCTCTAAATTTTTTATTGTACTATGGTCTTGTTATGGATTATTGAACATTTTCTAATTCTGATGATCCCTTGGATGTGATCCAAAACCTATGGTAGGAGACCCATCAAGTTTAATTTTTTGCAATGAGTTTATTTTTATTTTATTGGAATGTAATTCCCTAAATTATACAAATATACATTTACATACAACCTATAAATGGATTTAAAGTCTATATATATAAATACTATATATAGTAAGTGTTTTAAGGTAGATTGCTTAATATGCCCTCACATAACCATATTAGTTTAGATAATCACACAAAATCCTATCTCAAGAGGTATTTGAGTTACTAGATATGATTTTATGTCACTTATTTTAATTACCATTTTAGGGTTGAATTCGTTTCCAAATATTAGTTTATAAGCTCAAGAAAGGTGACTCACATTCACAGGTATTTGAATTGGTGAATTAAATTATCTCAAAGGTATAATTCTAGTGGGGGGATAAATATTAAGGAGTTAAATCCCTATAATTTAGAAAATTTTCTTATGTTACATCTTCAAATAATGTGGATGAAACTCCACTTATTATGCAAGAGCCTATTTTTTCAAAATCATTATGACAATCTCTATTGAGTGTGGAGCCCTTTGGGGCTATCACATGACCATAGGAATCAATTTTGTGGGATTAAAGAGATTCAAAGATGTGGGGGGAATAATTTTCATGTTCTCCACATGTGAGTGGAATATTCTTTGTATTCCTAATTTATATGTATTTTATCTTTCATGGAGTTAATTGTGAGATGCCTTTTCCCATGTTTACTTCCTTGTTTTGTGGAAGCTAGTTACTTTTTGGAAAAGGGAACTCCTTTTTTGAGTAGAGTTTGTTGTGATCACATGTTCTTGGGAAAATTATCCCTTAGAAGGTGGAGAAAAAGGATATGGAAAATTTCTCCTTGGGAGAGATTTTAGATAGGCTTGATGAGGTGGAAAGGTTGTCACATGTTGGATAATGCTTATCTTGGATAAGCATTACATATTTTCTCCTCCTTTTATGGATTTTATTCATTTTATTATATATATAGGATGTGGTGTGGCCTTTACAGTTTGATGGTTTATTTACAGGGTGTGGTTTTGAGGATCAGAGTCAAAGTATAGGTGTTTTACAAAGTGTAGGTGTTCATTATAGGATGTGGTTTAGCAACTTGTGAGATACAACATTGTGTAGGTGTAGGTGAAAGTGTAATTTTTGAGTAGCACTTTTTATAAGAGATTTTTCTATCTCTGTGAGAGTTCATTATAATCTTGTTTTAGATTGCTGATTTATTTGAAAACTTTCATTGGTGGATGTAGCCCACATTGGGTGAACGATGTTAGATCTATGTTATTTTTATCTTCCTCTCATTTATGATTTCATATTAATGGTGAATTAAGAAATGTTTCCATGATGTATTTTACTTCATATATTTATATCAGGTTTATGGTAATAATAGATCTAGATTTATAAGTGTTTTATTTCTAACAACTAGTATCAGAGCCATTGGTTGTGTGTTTTGCTGAAGTGGTAAATCATAGGAAGGCTATTAGCTTGAGTGGGAGATATGGTAAAAGAGATCAGATTAAGATTTGAGAATTTTGATGGTAATATTTTTGGTTTTTGGAAAATTTAGATGGAATATTACCTATAATAGAAGGAACTTTAACTCCCTTTGGAGGGGAAAGGAGGACAACCAAAAGTATGAGTGATGCAAATTGGTCAGTAATTAATAGGAAGGCATTAGGATTTATACAGTTATGCCTTACATATTATATTACATTTAACATATTATATAATATAAATACAAAGGATCTCATAGATAAAATTGGGAAGTTATATGAGAAAACCTTCAGTTTCTAATAAAAAATTTCTTATGAAAAGATTGTTTAACATGAAAATGTTTGAGAATGGTTCAATAGATAATCATCTAAATAATTTTAATATGGTTGTAAATATGCTCAGTTTAGTTGGAATCAAGTTTGATGATGAAGTTATAGCTTTGATAATATTATGTTCTTTTCCTGATAGTTGGGATAGTTTGGTTATGGCTGTGAGTAATGCAATCCCTGCTAAGGGAAGCTTGAATTTTGAGGATGTTATAGGTGTGATCCTTAGTAAGGAGATGCAAAGGAAAAATACTAGTAAATCATCTTAAGGTAATGATTTATCCATTGATACTAGAGGGAGGCAAAATGGTAAGAGCAAAGGCAACTGAGGAAATTCAAAAGGTAGATCTAAGTCTAGATCTAGATCCAAGATGATATGCTGGCATTATGGGAAGAGTGGACACCCAAAGAAGGATTATTAGTCACTTCAAGATAAGAATGAAATCAAGGAGGAAATGAATGAGGTAAATGTGACATCAGGTAAATCATGTCAAGATGACTTAATTCTTTCTATGGATAGTTTTTTGAGTCTTGGGTATTAGATTCAAGGGCTTCTTTTTAATGCCACCCCACATAGGCATTATTTTAAGTGATTATGTTCAAGAGAATCTAGGACATGTATATCTTGGTGATGATGAACCATGTGAGATAGTAGGGAAAGGTTGTGTTCTTGTTAAGATGTATAATGGGAACACATGGATCCTTAAGGATGTTAGACATGTGCCTATGTTGAGATAGAATTTGGTTTTAGTGGGGCAATTAGGTAATGAGGGATGTTCAATATTATTTAATACAGATTCTTGGAAATTTACCAAAGGTGCTCTTGTGATCTCAAAAGGTAATAAAGTTAGTATTTTGTATTTGACTAGTAGTGTTTATTCTATTGATTTAGTTGTTGTAGATCGAGATGCAACTATGTGGCACTATAGGCTCAATCATACGAGCCATAAAAGCATGTAGATATTATAAGATAAGTTGCCTGGATTGAAAGATCTAGATCTAGACTTTTGTGAAAATTGTGTGTATGAGAAATAGAAGTGGGTTAAGTTCTTGAAGGTTAAACCTATAAAGAAAGAACACAAGTTAGATCTGGTACACTCAGATGTATAGGGACTAGCTTAGATATCTTTTATTGGTGGATCTAATTATTATGTTACTTTTATTGATGATATAAATAGGAATGTTTGGGTTTATTACATTAAAAAGAAAAAGGATGTATTTAACACTTTTAAGAAGTGGAAATCCTTGGTTGAGAATGAAATAGGTCTCAAATTGAAATTTCTCAGATCAGATAATGAAGGTGAGTATTGTAGTAATGCTTTCTTTGATTATTGTTCTAACAATGGAATCTATAGGCAAAGAATAGTTCCAAGAACTCCAAAATAGAATGGGGTATCTAAAAGGATTAATAGAACAATAATGGAACATGAGGTTACATGTAGGGTTGCCTTTATAGTTTTGGGTAGAATTAATTAGCAAAATAGTATATCTAATTAATAGAGGACCTTCTATGTCTTTGGATGGAGGTATTCTAGAAAAAGCCTGGTCTAGTAAGAATGTTGATTATTCTTTTCTTAGAATCTTTGGATGTGAAGCATTTTATCTCATCAGGAAAGAGGATAGAAACAAGCTAGAGGCTAAGTCAAATAAATGCACATTTGTTGGTTATGGTGAGGATGACTTTGGTTTCCATTTATGGAGCATTAAAGATAGAAAAATATTTTGGTATAGAGATGTAGTCTTTAATAAAAAATTCATTTATAAGGATCAGTTGTAGGAACAAGATCAAGAGTAGAAATAATACCTAGTATTAGATGACATTGTAGATGAAAAGTATCTAAGGATTCAGTTCAGGAACCTTCTACAAAAGGACCTAAAACTACTATGGTAAGAAGATCTTCTAGTGTAAGAAGAGCACCTGAACATTTTTCTCCTTCTTTGAATTATTTATTACTCACTGACAATAGAGAACCAGAGTGTCATGAGGAAGCAATGTAGTTAGATGCCAAGTTGAAGTGGGAACATGCCATGGATGATGAGCATATATCTCTCATGGATAACTAAACATGGGATTTGGTAAGGCTACCCAAGGGTAAGAGTGCATTACCAAATAGGTGGATCTTCAGAATAAAAGAAGAGGATCAAGGGAGAAAAAGGTATAAGGCTAGGATGGTGGTCAAGGGGTTTACACAAAAATTATATATTGATTTTGATGATATTTTCTCTCCTATTGTAAAAATTACTTCTATTAGGAATATTCTTGGTTTAGTTGTAGTTGAGGATTTGCACTTAGAATAGTTAGATGTAAAAATTGCTTTTTTTCATGGTGATTTGGATGGAGTATGTGAAGCAACCACAGGGATATGAGGTCAAAGGAAAGGAGAAATATGTGTGTAGATGAAAGAAGAGATTTTATGGACTTAAACAAGATCCATGGCAATGGTACAGGAAATTTTATTATTTTATGTTGGAACAAGAATATCAAAGGTGTAATTCTAGCCATTGTGTGTACATCAAACATTTTGATGATGGTTCTTTTATTATTTTTTTCTTGTATGTGGATCAAATATTAGTTGTAATAAAGAAAATACAACATATTCATATGCTCAGGAAATAGCCTAGTGACTCCTTTTCTATGAAGGATTTGGGTCCTACAAAACAAATCCTTGGTATGAGGATTACTCATGACAAGGAGAGGAAGCTAGTTTTATCCCAATCAGAGTATGTGAATAAATTCTTGGAAAGGTTTAGTATGTTGGATGCTAAATCTATTGGTACTATTTTGGTAGGCCACTTTAGATTATCAAAGGAGTAGTGTCTCAAGATAGAAGCTAAAAAGCTTAAGATGTCCAAGGTACCTTATTCTTCAGTATTTGGTAGCTTGATGTATGCCATAGTTTATACTAGGATAGATATTGCCTATGCAGTGGGAGTTATGAGTAGGTATATGCGTGATCTAGGTTATGAGCAATAATAGGTAGTGAAATGGATTATTTGATATTTGAGAGGAACCATTGATTTTGCATTATGTTATGGTGGATCAGATACCACTCTACATAGTTATGTAGACTCAGATATGGTAGGGGATATTAATAAAAGGAGTATGATAGGATATATATTTACTATTGGAGATACAATGGTTAGTTATATTTCTAGGATACAAAAGTTTGTGGCTTTATCAACCATAGACATAGAGTATGTTGCTACCATAGAGGCTAGCACAGAGATGATTTGGTTATAGGAGTTGTTTTGAGAGTTTGAGCATGAGAGGAAATTTAGGAGACTACATAGTGATAGTTAGAGTGATATTCATTTGGAAAAGAACTTTGATTTCCACTTAAGGACAAAACACATTTAGTTATATTATCACTTCATTAGGACAGCTTTGGAGGAGAACTTGGTGAATCTGGAGAAGATTCATACTAGCCAGAATCCTATGGATATGATGACTAAGGTGGTCACATTGGACAAGTTGAGATTATGTTTAAATTTGGTTGGCCTTAGTTGTCATGGAGCAATGATAGATTTTGTTCAAGAGAAATGGTCTCCAAGTTAGAGATTATTGAGTTTGGAACCCTTTGGGGCTATCACATGACCATAAGAATAAGTTTTGGGGGATTAAAGAGCTTTAAAGATGTGGGGGACATAATTTTATTCATTTTCTTATATATACAAGATGTGGTGTGGCCTTTAGAGGTTGATGGTTTATTTTTAGGGTATGGCTTTGAGGATCAGAGTCAAAGTGTAGGTGTTTTTCAAAGTGCAAGTGTTCATTATAGAGTGTGGTTTATCAACTTGTGAGATACAACATTGTGCAGGTGCAAGTGAAAGTGCAATTTTTGTGTAACACTTTTTATAAGAGATTTTTCTATCTCTGTGAGGCTTCATTGTAATCTTGTTTTAGATTACTGATTTATTTGAGAAATTTTATTGGTGGATTTATCCCACATTGGGTGAACTAGGTTAGACTTATGTTGTCTATGTTATTTTTATCTTGCTCTCATTTATGCTTTCATATTAATGTTGAATTAAAGAATGTTTTTGTGATGCATTTTATTGCATAGCTTTAGATCTAGTTCATGGTAATAATAGATCTAGATTTATAAGTGTTTTATTCCTAACAATCTCTACATCAAAATTGTAATTCCCTTGGTTTTGATCAGGGGGAATTTGTATTCACTAGATAAGGAGCACAATTATGGGTGATCAGGTTTTGTCTTGGTGATTGCAATGGAGAAATTGATTTTGTTACAATGGCATTAAAAAAATTAGAAGTGACCAATAAGAATATTAGGTTTATAAATATGATAAAAAATTGAAGTGGACATATATGTTCGAAAGACACCATCTATTACAATGTGTATGTCTACCATTATACCACCACCACTTGTTTCCCCTAATAATTAATAGTGTTACATCTTCAAAAAATGTGGATGAAACTTCACTTATTATGTAAGAGCCTAATAATTATTTTAAAATCACTACCATCAGTTCTAAAGTTCAATGATGATAATTTTACTTATATTTCTATATTTGAGATTCTATCATTTTCATTGTACTATGGTCTTGTAATGGATTATTGAACATTTTATAATATTGATGATCCCCTCGATGTGATCCAAAAACCCATGGTAGGAGACCCATCAAGTGTAATTTGTTTCAACGAGTCTATTTTTATTTTATAATTAAATAAATAATCACACAAAATCCTTTCCCAAGAGGTCTTTTAGTTACTAGGTATGAATTTGTGTCACTTATTTTAATTAATATTTTGGGGTTGAATTCATATCTAAATATTAGTTTGTAAGTTTAAGAAATGTGACTCAACTTCACAGGTATTTGAATTGGTGAATTAAATTATCTCAATGGTATAATTTCTAGGGGGAGATAAATATTATAGAGTTAAATACCTATAATTTAGATATTTTGATTATGTTACATCTTCAAAAATTGTGGATGAAACTCCACTTAATATGAAAGTGCCTATTTTTTCTAAATCATCAACACAATCTCTACATCAAAATTGTAAGTCGCTTCATTTTGATCAGGGGGCATCTTTATTCACTAAATAAGGAGCAAATTTGTGGGTGATCAGGTTTTTTCTTGGTGATTGTAATGGAGAAATTACTTTTGTTATAATGGCGTTAAAAAATTAGAAGTGACCAAGAAGAATTTTAGGTTTAGAAATATGATAAAATTTTGAAATGGACATATATGTTCGAAAGACAACATCTATTCCAATGCGTATGCCTACCATTATACCACCACCACTTGTTTATCTTAATAATTGATAATGTTACATTTTCAAAAAATATGGATAAAACTCCACTTATTATGCAAGAGCCTAATAATTATTTTTAAATCATTACCATCGGTTCCAAAGTTCAATGATGATAATTTTACTTCTATTTCCATATTTGAATATATATAATTTTCATTTTACTATGGTCTTGTAGTAGATTATTAAAAATTCTAAAATTCTGATGATCCCCTAGATGTCATTCAAAAACCCATGGTAGGAGACCCATCAAGTGTAATTTATTGTGATGAGTCTATTTCTATTTTACAATTAAATAAATAAGCACACATAATCCTTTCCCAAGACATCTTTAAGTTACTAGGGATGATTTTGTGTCACTTATTTTAATTATGATTTTGAGGTTGAATTTGTCTCTAGATATTAGTTTGTAAGTTCAAGAAAGGTGACTCACCCTCACAAGTAATTGAATTGTTGAATTAAATTATCTCAAAGTTATAATTCCATGGGGGGATTAAATATTAATGAGTTAAATCCTTATTAGACAATTTTCTTATGTTATATCTTCAAAAAATGTGGATGAAACTCCACTTATTATGCAAGAGCCTATTTTTTATAAATCATTAACACGATCTCTATGTCAAAATTATAGCTCCCTTGGTTTTGATCAGGGGCCATATTTTGATTGGATAAGGAGCACAATTGTGGGTGATCAAATTTTATCTTGGTGATTATAATGGAGAAATTCCTTTTATTATAATGATGTTCAAAAAATTAGAAGTGACTAAGAAGAATTTTGGGTTTAAAAATATGATAAAAAATTGAAGTGGACTTATATGTTTGAAAGAAACCATCTATTCCAATGTGTATGCTTACTATTATACCACCACCACGTATTTCTCCTAATAATTAATAATGTTACATATTCAAAAAATGTGGATGAAACTCCACTTATTATTCATTGAAGAGCCTAATAATTATTTCTAAATCATTACCTTCTATTCCAAAGTTCCATGATGATAATTCTACTTCTATTTCCATAATTGAAACTCTAAAATTTTCATTTTACTATGGTCTTATAGCAAATTATTGAATTATTTCTAATTCTGGTGATCCCCTAGATGTGATCCAAAACCCATGGTAGGAGACCTATCAAGTGTAATTTTTTGCAATGAGTTTGTTTCTATTTCATTGGAATGAAATTCCCTAAATTATACAAATCTACATTTAGATATGACCTATAAATGGATTCAAAGTCTATATATAGAAATATTATATATAATAAGTGTGACAAGGTAGACTATTTAATATGCCTTCACATAATAATATTAATATAGATAAGCACACAAAATCCTTTTCCAAGAGGTCTTTGAGTTACTAGGTATGATTTTATGTCACCTATTTTAATTACCATTTTAGGATTGAATTTGTCTCCAAATATTAGTTTATAAGTTCAAGAAAGGTGACTCACCCTCACAAGTATTTGAATTGGTGAATAAAATTATGTCAAACGTATAATTCCAGGGGGTTCTAAATATTAAGGAGTTAAATCCCTATAATTTAGACAATTTGGTTACATTACATCTTCAAAAAATGTGGATCAAACTCCACTTATTATGTAAGAGCCTATTTTTTCTAAATCATTAGGACAATCTCTACATCAAAATTGCAACTCCCTTGGTTTTGATTAGGGTGAAAATGTATTCACTAGATAAGGAGCATAATTATGGGTGATTAGGTTTTGTCTTGGTGACTTCAATGGAGAAATTGCTTTTGTTACAATGGCGTTGAAAAAATTAGAAGCAACGAATAAGAATGTTGGGTTTAGAAATAAGATAAAAATTTGAAGTGGACATATATGTTCGAAATACACCATCTATTCCAATGTGTATGCCTACCATTATACCACCACCACTTGTTTCTCCTAATAATTAATAATGTTAGATCTTAAAAAAATGTGGATGAAACTCCACTTATTATGTAAGAGCCAAATAATTATTTTTAAATCATTACCATCAGTTCTAAAGTTCCATGATGATAATTTAACTTCTATTTCCATATTTGAAATTCTATAATTTTCATTGTAATATGGTCTTGTAGTGGATTATTGAACATTTTTTTGATGATCCCTTGGATGTGATCCAAAAACCCATGGTAGGAGACCCATCAAGTGTAATTTTTTGAAATGAGTCTATTGCTATTTTATAATTAAATAAATAATCACACAAAATCCTTTCCCAAGAGGTCTTTGAGTTACTAGGTATGGCTTTGTGTCACTTATTTTAATTACCATTTTGGGTTTGAATTCATCTCCAAATATTAGTTTGTAAGTTCAAGAAATGTGGCTCACCTTCACAGGTATTTGAGTCAGTGAATTAAATTATCTCAAAGGTATAATTTTAGGGGGGGAGATAAATATTATAGAGTTAAAACCCTATAATCTAGATATTTTGATTATGTTACATCTTCAAAAAATGTGGATGAAACTTGACATAATATGCAAGTGCCTATTTTTTCTAAATCATTAGCATAATCTCTACGTCAAAATTACAACTCCCTTGGTTTCGATCAAGGGCATCTTTATTCACTAAATAAGGAGCACAGTTATGGGTGATCATTTTTTTTCTTGATGATTGAAATGGAGAAATTACTTTTCTTATAATGGCATTAAAAAAATTAGAAGTGACCAAGAAGAATTTTAGGTTTAGAAATATGATAAATATTTGAAATGGACATATATGTTCTAAAAACATTATACCACCACTTATTATTTCTCTTAATAATTAATATTGTCACATCTTCAAAAAATGTGGATGAAACTCCACTTATTATGTAAGATCCTAATAATAATTTCTAAATTATTACCATTGGTTCTAAAGTTCCATGACAATAATTTTACTTCTATTTTCATATTTAAAATTCTATAATTTTCATTTTAATATGATGTTATAGTGGATTATTGATCATTTTATAAATCTGTTAATCTCTTGGATGTCATCCAAAAACCCATGGTAGAAGACCCATTAAGTGTAATTTAGATAAAAACATAAAATCCTTTCCAAAGAGGTCTTTTAATTACTAGTTATAATTTTGTGTCACTTATTTTAATTACCATTTTGGGGTTGAATTCATCCCCAAATATTATTTTTTAATTTCAAGAAAGGTGACTCACCCTCAAAGGTATTTGAATTGGTGAATTAAATTATCTCAAAGGTATAATTCTTGGGGGAGCTAAAAATTAAGGAGTCAAATCCCTATTCGTCAATTTCCTTATGTTACATCTTCAAAAAATGTGGATGAAACTCAACTTATTATGTAAGAGCCTATTATTTCTAAATCATTTTCACAATCTCTACATCAAAATTACAACTCCCTTGGTTTTGATCAGGGGGCATCTATTTTGACTAAATAAGGAGCATAGTTATGGGTGATTAGGTTTTGTTTTAGTGAATGCAATGGTGAAATTACTTTTGTTATAATGATGTTAAAAAATTTAAAAGCGACCAAGAAGAATTTTGGGTTTATAATATGATAAAAATTTGAAGTGGACATATATGTTTGAAAGATACCTTCTAATACAATGTGTATGCCTAACATTATACCACTACCACTTCTTTCTCCTAATAATTAATAATGTTACATCTTCAAAAAATGTGGATGAAAATCCACTTATTATGCAAGAGCCTAATAATTATTTCTAAATCATTACCATCAGTTCTAAAGTTCCATGACGATAATTTTACTTCTATTTCCGCATTTGAAATTCTATAATTTTCATTGTACTATGGAATTGTAGTAGATTATTGAAAATTTTATAATTTTTATGATCCCCTAGATGTGATAAAAAAACCCATGGTAGGAGATCCATCAAGTGTAATTTATTACTATGAGTCTATTGTTATTTTATAATTAAATAGATAAGCACATAAAATCCTTTTCCAAGAGGTCTTTGAGTTACTATGTATGATTTTGTGTCACTTGTTTTAATTACCATTTTGGGGTTGAATTTATTTTTAAATATTAGTTTGTAATTTCAAGAAAGGTGACTCACCCTCATAGGTATTTTAATTAGTGAATTAAATTATCTCAAATGTATAATTTCAAGGGGGAGACTAAATATTAAGGATTCAAATCCCTATAAAACAATTTTCTTATGATACATATTTAAAAAATGTGGATGAAAATCCAATTATTGTGCAAGAGCCTATTTTTTATAAATAAGTATCACAATCTCTATGTCAAAATTACAACTGCTTTGGTTTTGATTAGGGAGCATCTGCATTCATTTGATAATGAGCACAATTATGGGTGATCAGGTTTTGTTTTGGTGATTACAATAGAGATTTTTCTTTTGTTACAATGGAATTAAAAAAATTGGAAGCAATCAATAAGAATTTTGGGTTTAAAAATGTGTTTTTATTTTTTGAAATGGACATATATGTTCTAAATACACCATCTATTCCAATGTGTATGCCTACCATTATACCATAACTACTTATTTCTCTTAATAATTAATTATTTTACATCTTCAAAACATGTGGATGAAACTCCACTTATTATGCAAGATCTTAATAATTATTTCTAAATCATTTCTATCGACTCCAAAGTTCCATGATGATAAGTTTACTTCTATTTATATATTTGAAAATTTATAATTTTCATTATACTATGGTCTTGTAGCATATTATTGAACATTTTTTAATTTTGATGATCCCTTAGATGTGATCCAAAAAATCATGGTAGGAGACCCATCAAGTGATATTTTTGTGATAAGTCTATTACTATTTTATTAGAATGAAATTCCCTAAATTATACAGATCTACATTTAGATACAAATATTTATAAGTGGATTAAAAGTATATATATATATATATATATATATATATATATATATATATATATATATATATATATATATATATATATATATATATTATAAGTGTTTTAAGTTAAACTGCTTAATATGCCCTCACATAACCATAATTTAGATAAGCACACAAAATCCTTTCCCAAGAGGTCTTTGAGTTACTAGTTATGATATTGTGTCCCTTATTTAATTACCATTATGGGGTTGAATTCATCTCCAAATATTAGTTTGTAAGTTAAATAAATGTGACTCACACTCAAAGGTATTTGAATTGGTGAATTAAATTATCTCAAAGGTATAATTCTTGGGGGTGGGAGCTAAAAATTAAGGAGTCAAATCCATATTAGATAATTTTATTATGTTCTATCTTCAAAAAATATGGATGAAACTCCACTTATTATGTAAAATCTTATTATTTATAAATCATTAGCACAATCTCTACGTCAAAATTGCAACTCCCTTGGTTTTGATCCCAATATTGGGTTTCAAAGTTGAAGTACTCAATGTGTTATTGACCAAATGTTTAAACTTGACTTTGCATTGAGATATCGCATAACTTGTTGTCATGAATGAAAAGATAATGTTTATAGATTGGTATGGTGTAGACTACTTAATCCCTCACATAACCATAATTTAGATAACCTCACAAAATCCTTTCCTAAGTCTAGGATTTGAGTTACTAGGTATGATTTTGCATTATTTAATTTAATTACCATTTTGGGGTTGAATTTATCTGTAAATATTAATAGTTTGTTAATTCAAGAAAGGTGACTCGCTCTCATAGGTATTTGAATTGGTAAATTAAATTATCTCAAAATTATTCTATGGGGGCTAAAAATTAAGGAGTCAAATCCCGATTACACAATTTAATGAACAAATATGAATAAACTTTTTAAATTAGAATAATTATAATAAACAATAAAAATTTGTAAATATTTTCATATTAAAAAACTAAGTTTATTATTTATTTTTAAATCATTAAATATTTTTATTAAATAAGCACATAATTGTTTAAATGTTTAATATGTTTAAATATATAAATATTTTTTTAAAATAATTTTCCCACATGATTCAAAATTAGGGTTAAGTTTTTCATTATATTTCCATTATTTTCTCTCAATTTTTCTCTCCCTTTTAAAGGTCAAAAAAATTATTTTATTGACTGTTAGGTTAACTATGATGTTAGTGGTGGAAGTATTGACCCTATTTTCACTATCATTTCTACAGGTGTGGCATTAGTGATGGAAGCTTTGACCCCATTTTCACTATCATTTTTGTAGGTGCTTCTTGTTAGGTATTTAATCTATGTAATGTATTTTTTACTATATCTAAAATATGTGATTTTTTTAGATTGACATAAACATTTTATTCATTGTTTACTGCTTTAAGTTATGAAATCATTGAGATTTAGATAGAGCTAAATTTTGGTTATGAAATGGCCTAGATAATGAAATGATAGAGATTAGGATTGTTTAGGGATTACTTATATTCAATAGGGACCCAAATGGTGAATGTGAGGGGCAAGTAGAATTTTTTTATTAAATGTAATAAAATAATTAAATGGCTGAGATAATGAAATGGACTAGATAATTATACGGTGAAGATTAAGATTGTTTAGCACTTGTATTCAATAGGGACCCAAATGGTGAATATGAGGGAAAAGCTAACATCTTTTTATTAACTATAATAAATTAATTAAATGGCCAAGATAATGAAATTTTAGAGATTAGGATTGTTTAGAGCTTACTTATATTCAATAGGGACCCAAATGGTGAATGTGAGGGGAAGTAGACATTTTTTTATTAACTATAAGCAAATAATGAAATGGGAGATAATAAAATGGTAGAGATTAGTATTGTTTCATGCTTACTTGTATTTAACAGGGACCCAAAGGGTGAATGTGAGGGGAAAGTATAATTTTTTATTTTCTGTAAGCAAATAATAAAATGTCCAAGAAAATAAAATGATAGAGATTAGAATTTTTTAACGCTTACTTGTATTCAATAGGGACCCAAATAGTGAATGTGAAGGGAAAACAATATTTTTAATTAACTGTAAGAAAATAATCATAGTAAAAAAGTGTCATTATGCAAGAGGTTTTCAATGGTTCCACCATCTCTATCCCATCACATCATTCATCTATTGGCTCTATTTTAGATTGAGTTGAGAAGTCGTTTTTTGGCATGTTTCAAGTTATTATTATTTAAGCTGAATTGTTTCATTTTGAGACTAAGTTGACAAGTCATTTTTTTTGGGTGGTGAACTTTTCCATCATGCCATGTCATAAAATTTAATGAATGAATGATTGAATAACACTTAGCATTATTATTTGGGGTGGTAAAATTTTCCCTCATGTATTTATATTCTTGGTTAGAGGAGTCCCATGAATCATTATATATTAAAAAATTACTTATAAAATATCTGCACCTATTACATAGGAGAAACTATTATTTAGGGTGAAGTTTTTGAAGGGTGGGAAGTAACATGGGGCTAAATATTTGTACTATTGCTTCTTTTTTTTGGTTGCCAACTATCATTTACATCTAATCACTTATTTATTTTTTATCAAACAAAAGTTTTGTAGTAAAATTCTCCTAATTTCTCTCAGTAACATGTATTACACATAATTTTTGTAGCCTTTGGAGCACATCCAGATATCTTCAAAGCATCTAGTACAGATCTTAGAAGCATTCTTAGACTTATTTAGAGCATCTGGTATATGTCTTTAGAGCACACCTAGATCTTATTCATAGTAATTCTAGAACATATTTGGAGTGCCCTCTGAGCATTCAATCATCAGAGCTCATTTTTTGAATCCTCAAAATTGTAACTGAAAGAGTTGTGAAAACTATTTGTTGCCTTCTCAAATTTACCCCTCATTGGTATGTTTTGTTGTACTCAAAATTACCCCATTCATGGGATGTGTTGTACTCAAAAATACGCTATTCATCCAAGTAAGACACATTAACAAGGTACAAAATCAACAATAAATTACATAAAAATAATGAACAAATTACATTCATATCCTACTTAGATCAAATTTTAACTATTAAATGTAATAAAATATAAAACCAAACACAACATTTTAAGGATAATTTATATAACTATGATGAACTATATGAAATGCTCATCATTTCTCCCCTACACTTTAATTTTCGTAAGTCCTCTCATAAATAAGTGGGATGTTTGATCCTTAATCCAATTTCATGATTCAAATCTCTAACTTAGATCATAAACTTCAAAATGATGGCCCCAGTCATGGTGGCCCCTTGGCAAAAATCTAAGATCTCTAAAACATGTATGCACCTAGGCTTAAAATTCAACTTCTACTTGAGAATTCCAACACCACCATGGAGATAGAGCACATAGAATGATAGGACTAAAACTCATCCCAATCCAGACATCTAAACCTCTTTCCTCTAAGTGTTGAGTGATTATCTGGCAAACTGCTTTGGCTCTTCTTAGACTCTATTTAATATTGGTGGGGCTGAGAACTTCCCTACACTTTAAATTAATAGATAATGTCTCCCACCTACAAAGACTTGCATTGAAATCATTATCATAATGGTGGTTTAGAAAAATCTCTAAAAGAAGGAATATTAGATCTCAATATCTCATGATACTTATTATTCATATGTATATGATACAATGGTTTAAAAGAAGAAATAAGTTTCTTTGCTTCTAAAAATTGTGGTCTCATGCATAACCCAGTGGTGATTTTTAATTCTAAAAATCTATTATTGACCTATTGCCATGCCATTTGGGTCCTTAGAGTGGAGAGAAAGGCACACAATTATGTCTCTCCAAAAAATAAATTTATCAAAATACTAGATTGATATCCTAACAATAAATTAAAAGCATAGAACTCACAAATCTCATCCTACCTTTCTTCAATGCTCTTTAAAAAAATGTCCATAAATACATACTCATCTTCAATGATATGTGATAAACCAAGGGAAATTAATTGAATCTACCATTTATAAAATTGCTCATGTAAGAAAAGAACATAAACTAATTAAGGTTGCCTACATGCTAATAGTTTCTCATAAATAAAACAAATGTGTTAGATAGAAGCCTGAGCTTTCTGCAATTATAGTTGGGATTATTACAATTACTTATGATATTCCTCCTTAAGTTTGGAATTTTCATCCTTCAATTTTTGATTTTTTTATGGTGATATTTTAAGCAGAGATTATTTCATGTAATGGAATAGGGAAAGAGGGAACTCTTGTTGGACCCTTTATCTGAACTATAATCTCTTGTGTTTCTCTTTGCATGGCCTGGATAGAGGATTATAACTTAGAATTTTGAGTAGTGAGCTCTATTATTCTATTAATATGTTAGGCAATCATTGTATTTCTATCATTAATAATTTATCTTAGATTATTAATTAGATTATACTTATCAACAATTATATTTTAAAAATAATTAATCTTAGTGTCTTTGATATCAAGATAATTCTACAAATAAATAATCTGAGTGTCCTTGATAGAAAGACAATTATATAAATTACTCAATTATTGGGTCTATGAAAACATTAAATTATGGACCATAGTCTATTCAGCTTGTATTCCTTGAAGAATTATTTCTTGGTCACTAACTCTAGTAACATATTCTTCCTAGCCTTATTTCAAATTAGAAATCATCAAGTCCTTATCTTTCAAAGTTGAATGGAGAACACCTAACTCTATTTGTTTCACTTTGATTATTTCCTCATGGTATGATAAATCTATGGCATGCCATAATTCTTTTTATTCATTAATAGAATATGGAGAAGATAGATCTTATTCAATCAAGGGTGCATTACCATTATTAGTAATAGAGGCAACAAGATGCTCTACTTCCTAAGGTACAACTTTTTCTACTAGGATTCCCTCTACAAATTCAACTTCTTTTATGGCTTGCACATCTTCTTATTCTTCTTCCTACAATATAAGTCAATGAATGTGCTAGAGTTTAGTTGGAGGAGGATGAGGGGTGTCTAAATAAATTCCCATTTTTTTATTTGATCTTTGACATAGTATCTTTAAAACCAATGGTGATAGAGATGGCCATTCTATAATTTCAACAGTGGGTTCTTCAATCTGGATTGTAGTGAAAGGAGGAGAAGTAGAGAATGGTGTATTTCTGGTAGGAAATGGCAAAAAATTTTAGAGGAAAGAGGACCAATCCTTTTCACCAGTTGGTTTACTAAGAAAATAATGGAGACAAATGAGTGTAATCAACTCATGATGGTGGGTAGACCTAGTACCTCATCTTATCTTTCGAGAAACATTAATTAGAGCATTATGAAGGAAAGAGGGAAGATTGATCATATATTCTTATAAAATAACTCTTTTCCTTAAATTAAGGAGTCTCATAGAATCTCCACCCACTACTATAAACTAACCATCACAAGTGATATATTTCATTATCCAAAAAATAACATTTTGTCAAGGTTGAGGAAACCTTTCTCTCATAATTCCTTTGGCCACTCCTTAGAGGGATTTAGCCAATCTAGGGTGTGGATCATTTCCTTCAACAAACATATAAATTAGGTTTAAAAATTGGTCTTTCTAATGTCAAATACTCCATCTTAAGGAATCTCAGATGGAGCACTGATTACAAAGGGCCTCACTGGAATGTTCTTCCCTTTGATAATAGCATGATCTTCATCAAAATTCTCATAGAATTCTTGCATAATTTATTCATGGAATCCCTAAAACATATTTAATAAATTCAAATAACCTACTATTTAAAAGATGTCTATAGTTGCTTCATGTTGTATCAATGCATCAAAGGATTTTGGTTCGCTTTTTTTCTTTCTTCCACCCATCTTCAAAGTAAGCATTGTTTAATTGAAAATCTGACTATACTATAAAATCACAAAGCTTGAATTTGTATAGGGAATAGGGGATGTAATATATTAGAGATACAAACCAATAATTTATGACAAATATAATGTAAAAATGAATAATAAAGTAGGTTATATGATCTTATTATGATAAGAATGATGGTCGTAGTTATGGTTATCTCTTCGAAGCATGCAAGATATAATGGGAAGGTGATTTATCTGGTCAAGTAGTTATGTGTGTCATAAAGGTCATTACTGGTAGTAATGGGAGCAATAATTGTAATTAATTATGTGTCATACAAAATATTTAAAAAAAACCCTCTATTTAAAGCATAGTTACATCAATATTATTTTAAAAGACAATTTGGAAACATCATCATAAAATATCATCACATCAATTCTTTTGGAGATCTTTTAAAAACATTGTCACATTAAATTATGGATTGAAACATTAATGGTATAATGGAATTGTTTTGACTGTCAATGATGGAGGTGGATTCTGCCCATTTGTGAGATTTCATCTTAGGAGCATAGCCATTAGTTTTTAGAGCTAAGTCACTAGTCTTTGAAGTTAAACCTTCAGACTTCAAAGCAAAACTATAGTCCATTCAGAATTTGTTTATATATAAAAATATAAGGAATATTATATATAAATAATCTAATTTATTACAAAAATATTTTATATTTTTAGCACATTATATATAAATAAATAACCTTATATATGTGGTGTTGTTTGTATGTATTTGTAGCCAATTGCATCTACATAATCCTTGTCTTATCCGAAGAACCACTTGGGGGATTTATTGATCAAGGAAATGGTTGAGCTAGAGTTTTTTCCATATGAATATAGAAATGGGGCCTATTATGACTTGGCAATTACAGATGTTCCTACTTCAGCCATGCCTTTTGAATTTTTATTGATGAGATTAGATATTGTCTTAATTCAAGATGAATGCATAAAAGACCTTTTTGGCAAGCTTGATTAATAGGTAAGATTGTCAAAATTTGAACTATTACTTTTAACAATTAATCTCTCTAGAATTTAATTTAGATTTAGTTTGAATTTGATTTTCCATCTATTTTAGATTTAAAGCTAAATGTTTCCATCTTTTGACATATGGCTGCCACCTCAGATACAACTAAGTAGTCACGTGGCATGAATATGAGTAAGGTGTCTAGTTGGTTCAAAATCTAGACATGTGGGACCTTTTTACTACCTTGGAGATTCTTAGAATGTAGGTATGCATGATGACTCATCTTTTTCTCACCACTCAATGACCCTTAATTCATAAAGAGCCCTTAGGTGGTACCTTTTAATTTTGATACCTTGAATGGGGAATTTACTCTTATGCCTATTTGAAAGGTATCCTAGGAGATACCTTGAAGTTATTACATGGGCATTCAAAATATCACCCAGTAGTGCCTTCCATGTAAAGGAAACTTCCACTTATTCTTTGAAAGAGAAATCCTCTCTTGAGTTTAATTGAAAGGTATCTCTTAAGAGATACCTTGAAGTGGAAATAAAATATTGTGCTTGAAAGGTATCTCCTTGGAGATACCTTGAAGGTATTATAAGGGCCTTCAAAATATCACCCATTAGTGCCTTTTATATAAAGGAAATTCCAATTGTTCCTTGTATTAAAAATCCATTCTTGTGCCTATTTTAAA
Organism: Torreya grandis; assembly: GCA_037957365.1. Lineage (NCBI taxonomy): Eukaryota > Viridiplantae > Streptophyta > Pinopsida > Cupressales > Taxaceae > Torreya > Torreya grandis. The sequence goes on from JARHVA010003065.1 coordinate 1,328,676, forward strand.
GGTATCTCCTAAAAGATATCATGAAGTGGAAATCCAATCTTGTGCATGTTTTAAATGTATCTCTTAGGAGATACCTTGAAGGTATTATAAAGGCCTTCAAAATATCACCTAGTAGTGCCTTCTGTGTCAAGAAAAATTCCACTTATTCCTTTAAGGAGAAATCCATTCTTGTGCATGTTTCAAAGGTATCTCTTATGAGATACCTTAAAGGGGAAATCCACTCTTTTTCATATTTTAAAGGTATATCATAAGAGATACCTTTAATTTATTATAAACTCTTTCAAAATATCACCCTATAGTTCTATATATGCAAAGTAAAAATACACTTATACCTTGAAGGAAAAATCTAATTTTATCCCTATTTGAAATGTATCTCCTAGGAGATTCCTTTAAAGGGAAATCTAGTCTTGTGAATTTTTGAAAGGAATATCCTAAGATATACCTTGAAGGTATTATAAAAGGTTTTGAAATATCACTCAATAGTGCCTTCTGTGCAAAGGAAAATTCCACTTGTTCCTTGTAGGAGAAATCCACTCTTGTGCTTACTTTAAAGGTATCTCCTAGGAGATACCTTATGTTGGTTCCTAGTTGTACACCTCTACCACTCTACCTTACACACTTAAATGAAGGGGAAAGTAAAGATGGAAAATATATTAAGTATGCCATTAAAACTAGGGATGGGTTTGACATCAAGAGTAGACCAAATGTAGAAAATGACCAGGAGGCACCTACAAAGGGTATGGTCAATTCCCTATTGCTTTTGGCTCTACCTTAACCAAGGTGAGAGGATATAAGGGGTAGATTACTATCATGAATGGATTCTATAACTCAATCTTCATGGGTATTATTGGCATAAGGAAATCTAAATCTTACTGGAACATAACCAAACTTTATCAATCCACACAAAAAGGGTTGTCACACAGAATGAGCAAATGCACTAGGTCATATACAAGCTACTAAAGATAGATATGAATATGATTGAAACTTCTATTCTAAATAATATTTAACAATAGGGGGTTGAATAAGAGATTTCAATATTGATTGTACAATATTTATGTGCTCGTAGGCAAATGACACTTTAGATATGTAGAAGGTGTAAATATGCAAAGGTAAAATAAGGTAGGATACAAACTATAAGTTAATAGAGATTAGAAGTGGAGGGTTAACATATGAGCACAAAGAAGTTAGAATAAATTAACATATCACCTCTACCAAAAAAATTAGTGCCAACTTAAAACAAATGAAACTGAAACCATGCATGAATGATATCCCTATAGAAAACCTCCTAATTGAATCCACGAGCCTAGGACTACCCTTAAAAAGGATATCAACACCCTATTTCCAAATCTCAAAGTAGAAATGATTTTATAATCTAGATATACTCTCTAATTGAATACCATAAAGATGAATGCATTAGATTATTGATCAACTAAGAATGTAAAACATGGCATTGAACTTCAAAAGTAGAAAGAGGATGGAAACCATCAGCAAATATCATTTATTGAATGAATTAAAAATTCATTCAATATTTAGTTGATAACATAACAAATATACTCTATGTAATAAAATCCTATAATAAGGGAGACATGTGTGATGCTCTCAAAGTTTGACAATGATTTTTTCTAGGAATGTTACATGGTCATAACTCTTTGACTCTATATGTTTTGACTCAAAAATTTAATCAACCTTTGTAAAAGGACACACTCCTTTTTCTTATACAATTGAGCTAAGCCTAGTATATTCCTAAAGGTGCTCAAACTAGAAGATTCCTTTTTGGGCTTGGAGGTTTTTAGATCTTATGACAAACATGCTTCCTAAGTGACAAGTGTCATCTATCTCCTCATTTAATCAATATTCAATTGATGTCTTATCAACCTAGGGCTAGTGTCTAAAGCTATTTACAGTAAGGTATGGGATGGTAGATCTAAAAGGCTACTTATGGGGGTGTTTTTTTTTCCTATTCTAACTTTGACTAAAGAAAGGAATGTGTCTTAAACTTCATGATTCACACGTTTGCTGAAAAAAAGAAAGAAATCAAATCAATCCACTCTTTTGCTGGAAGTAAAAGATCACACTCCTATTTTACGTTTGTAGGCAAAGTAAATTCACACTCCTACTTAAAAAAGGAAATTTGATTCACTCTTCTACTATAAAGTAAAACACACTTTGCATAGAAAAGAAATGAAATAAGAAAATGCTCTTTTTAAACTATGAATTTGTTTTGATGTTTTTATAAATAAATGCAAATAGTAAAAATATTCTAATTAATTATAACAATGAATTAATAAAATAGAACATAAATACCATACACAGTTCTTGGTTCCAAGGAGAGTGAGCCCTTGCTCCTCTTGGACTCACGAACAAAGATTAATTAATGCTAAAAATTGAAGTCTTAATTCATAGAAATGAAATGATTACAATCTAGCTAAAACCTGTAAGCTTTTATAATATCTGATTCTTGATTATCTATTTTCTCTATATCTTATATTTTTCATAGTGAAAAGTCTTACACTTTATACTAATACAATCAACTCAAAATAAGATGCAAAAGAATAGGACTCCTTGGTCAATCCCTTCATCCAAATATAAGAGATTGGATTTCTAAGAGATCCAATTATTTCGATGAAATATCCTATCCTATAATAGTCCTAAAACATGATTACATACGAGTTTATCAAAAGAAAGTCCTTCAAAATAGCAGGTGGTTATTTGCCTTATTTAATTCTAGCTGAAATAGTTATTTCTTATCCTATCTAGCCTCTAACTTCCCATTTGTGGCCTTATCCTTATAGAATTCTCAAAATTGACCCTACAGAGTCTATAGAAATAAGCGTGTGAGTTCTTAGAAACAAGCCTGTAGAGTCCATAGAAATAATCCTATAGATTCTATAGAAACAAGCCTACATAGTCTGTAGAAATAATCCTACAGAGTCTGTAGAAACAAGCTTGTAGAGTCCATAGAAACAAGCCTGCATAGTCCGTAGAAACAATCTTGTGTCTTTTTAATAATCATTCTTCACACCAAAGATCACTAAAACATGATATGTATTAGACATTAATGAAAAAGTAAAGGGTTAGTCTTTGGTTTAATATAAACAAGACAAATATCTATTTTCCATGTAATAACTATCCAAGAATATAAGATTTGTATAAGATAATATCCTTCGAGAGATGGATTGAGGGAAATATTATGTCAATAATGAGCCATATTCCGAGCTCATCATCTCTCCCAAGCTTTACCTTTTACAAGTTCCATTTCAAATATTTATTGGCATTCATAACTCTGGTTTCTACTTTCCATACTTTGACTCAAGTCATATTCATCAAATTCATCTGTTATATATCTATCTAAATTGCTTGTAAATCTCTGATGTATTTGAATCATTTTTTTCCATATACTAAATTGATCCTCTAATTATGGAGCCCAACTCTACCATCCTAGAATAGGTATGATCAACAAAGGGGGTCTATATCTCATGCCAATCCATTTATATTCTCCCTCAGAGTTTATTACCTCTATTAAAATTTCTAGAATTGAGGATGCTCTCCTCATACTCCATCTTAAGTTATTTGGAGACATGACCTCTCACCTTTTAAAAGGCACTAAAAGCTGGTCCCATCTATTTACACTTGTAGCTACTACTGAATCAAAACTCTATCTTGAAAACAAATTAAAAGAAATAACACAATCATATAGAGCATGTAAATAATATGTTTTAACCTCATCATTTAATAAAACATAGTTAAATTTATTTTTGATCAATCTAGGAATAGGAAAGGCTGGTCTAACACATAATCTTGTAGTCTTAGCATGATTTATATAGTCCTCAAATCTGCCTTTCCATGTTATTTGATTTTTAAAGGTAGAATGCAATGCTCTCAGTTGAATTTCTCCTACATGAAGATTTATCATAAACTTATTATACTCATGATCTCCTAGAATCAAGTCATGCAAATAAAATTCACAAAGCAAATCCTACTGATCAGGTTCAGCACTATAGAATTTTTTTAAAAATGTTGTTGGCTGCAAAATTTTGTAAGGAAGATGACAGGAGATCTGCAAAAGCTACCATTTGTAAAATTGTTCAAATAAAAACAAACTATAGAGAAGGATTCCTACATGCCAAAAGAGTTTCCCCTAATTTTCATGCATCCTACAGATTTTCTTCTAACTTTTGGACTTTAGCTTTTAAATCTTTCTTTTTATTTTCCAAGAGTTTATTTGAAGAAGTTACATATTTGTTTTTCTATTTAAGTACATAATATTCTTCTTTTATTTGATATATTATTTGAAAGGGAGGAATACCTAGATCATTTGTTTGACAACCATGGTCAACAAATACCTAAGGAGGAGAAGGTGTAATAATAGGTGCTTCGAAAGAGTTTACCAAATTCTGCAATCTCCTATTTTCCTTCTTCAGACTTTCTACATATATCCAAAGATCTATCTATTCAGCTTCATGTTCTTTTATTATTTCCTTTAATTTGTGAATTTCTACTGCATGATCAATAGACACTGTATCTAATTTCTGCACCAAAGATGAGTTCAGATGATCCTTGTTTTGTAATTGACTGATCAAGTCAGCAATGTCAACTGCCTATTGTTATTCAAGATCTTGAGCTTGAGAAAGATGCAAATTTAGCTACAAAATAGGATCATTTAGATTAGATGATTTGCCTTTCTCATTGGTACATATAGTTTTCCATTTATCCATTAAAGTTTTAACTAGAATAGGTGGTTGTCCCACCATACTTAATTCCTCTGCCATGTGTGGCTCTTCCTCTAGATTTGGCTCTTCCATTATGATTGGAGAGTTTCTTTCAGAAGGAATTTCTTTAATATCTATAGATGCAAGAATATTTTGATGTATGGGGAAAGGAGACACCAATTTAAGACTATCTAAAATATCTGTAGCTTCTTGTTCACCTTTTTCTATTAAAATAAGCCTTTTCCTTATTTTAGTTACTCTTTGAACTACACTTGGTTGGCTTTCCTTCTCAACTACTAAACCCTCAGTCTTCTCAAGTTCTGTAGCAACCTTCCATCTCAATTTTCTTCTTCTTGACAAGTTAATTGGTTGTACAATAGACTCATGAGGTTCTTGTGGGGAACTTGAAACTTCAAGGTTTTGAGACCTTGTGATTCTTCTTAAAGGAGTATTGTTTGTTAGGATTGCAATCTATGATTTCTTCCTTGGTGTTGTTTTCTCAGCTAATACAATAGGTGGAGATGAGCATTCTTGTAGTGAATTTGGGGTTTCTTATGTAGGAAAATCTAGAATTTGTTATGCTATACTATTTTGAAATTCTTCCCAAACCTCTTGACCTTGCTGAAGGAAATGATGTTGGATAATAAGCTGAATAAGGCCATGGTGCCTAAGAGAAACATTAGGGCTTATAGACATAACTTACAGAGCACTATATAAGAATGATGGGAGGTTAATTTTATACTGAGGATTTTGTCTTCCATGCTTAGTATGGATTAACATTTTCATAGCTTCTCCCCCTAAAAGACTGTGTTGCCCTTCACAAATGATATATTTAAGTACCCACTTGGCTACAGATTTCCAATGTTCAGGAAGTGAATTTTTTTAATCCTTTTTTATTTTCCTTTGGAATCTACTAGACATGAAGTTTTGGTCTACTCATTACCATTAAACTGACTAATTAAATCACTAAATGAAACTCTACCTGTAGCTCTCATTCCCTCTTCTGGAACTTGTATAATTTAGCTTATAATTTGAGTTGTAATAGGAATATCAATGCCTTTCACAATTAAAAATTCAAGGGTGAGATTGGTAATGAATTCACTTACCATTGTTTCATTGAAACCCTAAAAATTTTCAATGAAAGGTAGCCATCCATTGGCTCTAAATACTTCTATAGAAGCTTTGTCTTTATGAAACTTTGTTGGATCCTTCAGCTCTGATCTTGTCTTCTATCCCTTCCTTTAACTCTAATTAAGATGTAGACCAATATTTTATTGAAGTTGATAGGTAACATTCACTAAGGATTGGTAGACTAGCTTCTATTGAAGTCTGTAAAAATGAAATGGTTCATTTGAAATGCTACAGCTGCATGAGTCCATAGTTTGGTATGATGATTTGATATAGTTAGGCATCACACATTTCTACAAAGTGTCCTAGATATTTTTTCTCATCAATACAAGTTATGTTAAATGATGATGTGTCATATTGATAGTGACAATGATTCATTATTTCATTTAAAACCCCTTTTTTTGATGTTCAGTCATTATGATACTTGATGACTTAATTGATGATATCAAAGCTACATACTTATCCATACACCTTTGGTGGCTCAGTTACATACTTATTCATTATGGCTTGTGTCATTCCATATTGGAATATTTAAATCTGGGTCATCTCTGGAGAATAGTGTCTTAATCAAATTGAAGACAATTAGTTAACCAAACATAGATAAATAAAATATGTCTGACTTACTTTAACCTTAGACGTTATCCTTTGCTCACCATGTGTCTTGCACAAATAGGTTGGCATGGATTAGTTTATTACATGGAGATGAACAATCATAGTGTCATGTTGAGATTTTCTTATAAATTTTTATTTTTTCCCTTTGGCCAACCATTGCTGGTTTTCTAGCCAAAGCCCTTTTTTAACAATGCATAGCTAGCCAGCAAGCTGGTTTTCTAGGCATGCATTGTCAATAGCATCCCTGGAAGGATTTTTACTATTGATGATTTTTATTTTTATTTTTATTTTTTTATTTTTTTATTTTTTTTGCTACAGGATTATCAAGGGGTGTGTTCACTAGAAGAAGTAGAGCTTTCCAAAATAGCTACTTGATCCTTTATTTTTTAAATAAATTCATCTTTATTGAAAGGTTTCTGATAGAGCTTCAATCTATGTCTATTGACTAATAGATCTCTTCTACTGTCATCAATAGGTATCAGCGTAATATAACCATTTTCATAGACCTCTTCAATCTCATAAGGTTCCAACCATCTTGTCTGTAGTTTTCCTTTAAACTGTTGAAATTTAGAATCAAACAATAGTGCCCAATCTCCTTTTTGAAACTTCCATTGCTTGATTTGTGCATCATGCTAAACTTTTCTTTGATGTTGTACTAGTTCAGTTCTTTGTAGTGCTTCCATCCTCATTTTATCAAGTTGATTAAGCTATAAGAGTCTTTTTTTCTATATTTCCTCTAATTCAATTCCTACTTCTATAGCTATTTTCAAAGTTTGTAATTCAAATTCAACAGAGAATAAAGGCTTCTTACCATAAACCAATTCATAAGGTGAAAATCTAGTTGTTATTTTCCAAGTAGTATTATAGGCCCAAATAGCTTCTGGTACCTTATCTACCCAATTTTTTTTGCTAAAATTAATGACCTTGGTTAAAATGGTTTCTAATTCTCTATTGGTGACTTCAATTTGTCTAATTCACTGACAAGCATCACAGTGTCTAACATATCATTTTACTTAATGATGAAGATAAGGCCAATAATATCCTACTCCCAAGATTTTATGTATGGTTCTTTGAGCTGAGTAATGACCTCCTCCTAGTTCATCATGACAAGCTTTGATGATATCATAAGCTTCACCATTTGTCACACACCTATGAAACACATGATCAGGTCCAAGTTTAAATAACATTCCATTAATCCATTTAAAAGAAGAACTTTCTTTGATTAAATGTTTCTTTTATTTTTGTGAAAAGGGCAGAGGAAACTTCCTTGTGGTGAGGTAATTGGATATATTAACAAACCACAAAGATTGTGCTGAAATAACAAATAATTGTTCATTTAGAAAGTCATCTTACACTAGTTCTTCTTCACCTATAGTGTTCATTATTGACAAGAAATCAACAACCACATTAGACTTCCCTAGTTTTTCAATAATAGTAACATCAAATTATTGTAAGAGCAATATCCATCTAATAATCCTACCTCCCACAATTGGTTTGTTGGTAAGATATCTAATAGCTGAATGGTCTATATAGACAAATACATTATAGCCTATTATGTAGTGTCTAAACTTATTAATTACATAAATTATAGCTAAGAATTCTCTCTTAGTTGTGATGTAATTTCTTTCAGCAGGTGTCATGTTTTTTCAAATATAATATATAGGATACATGTTACCCTCTTCATCCTTTTGTCCAAGAACTACTCCTAGTATTGTATTAGAAACATCTATGTATATATGGAATGGCTTAGTCTGATTTGGTCCTCTCAATACTAGAGCAATAACAAGTTTAGCTTTAATGGTCTCAAAGGCCTGGTGGCAACTATCACTCCATTTGAATGTACTATTTTTTGTAAGCAAGGCAAATATAGGGGCAATTATTTGGCTAAACTTATCTCTGAAGCAGCTGTAGTAACCAACATGTTCCAAAAAACTCTTAACTTTAGTTTTTGTTTATGAAATGGGTAAATTGGAGATTATTTTGACTTTCTTTGGATCAACTTGAATGCCTTCTACAAAAATATGGTGTCTTAAGACTATTCCTTCATCCATCATCAAAAAAATTTCTCATGGCTCAAAGATAATTGGTATTCCTCACATCTGATCAGTACTCTTTCCAAGTTGGTAAGAGATTATTCATAAGTTTCACCATAAACAGTGAAATCATCCATATATACCTCAACAAAATCATTTGTAAGGTCAGAGAATATTGCCAGAACTGCTTTTTGGAAGGTTATTGGAGCATTACAAATCCTAAATGGAAGTACTTGGTAAGAAAAAGTTCCCCAAGGGTAGGTAAATGTAGTTTTATCTTGATCTTTAGGTGCTACCATTATTTGGTTATATCCACTAAACCCATTTAGGAAAGAAAAATATTTCTTTCCTGCCAAGTTATCAAGAACTTGATCAATGAAAGGTAAAGGAAAGTAATCTCTTGATGTTTCTTTGTTTAGTTCTCTATAATCTACACATACTCTTAACTTTCTATTTTTTTGGGGCACAATTACTAGAGGTGACACCTACTAGCTGTCTAAGATGGGGTAAATAAACCCAACTTCCAACAACTTTTGGATTTCTATTTTGATTATTTCCTTTAATGTCGGGTTTATTCTTCTTTGTGATTGTCTGACTGTTTAACAAATTTTGTGTAAATGTGATGAGTGCATATGTTGGAGTGAATTACTTTCATGTTGGTATAATCCTAATCAAAAGCCTTAGTATGAATTTCCAATACTTCAAAGATGTGATCTTCTTCTTCATTTGTTAACCAACTATTGATGTTCAAAATCTTTTTAGGTATTACCATGATTGGTTATATACCTGGGTAGTTGGATTCTATTTTCTTAAACTCACTAATTAATGAGTTTAGAGGACATGGATGAGGAAGTAGCTTATGAAACATAGTTACATTATCAACAAACTCTTTTCCAAGAGGAATCTGTCTTGCTAAGGAACAATGAAATGATTCTAAGAAATGAGTTTGTTGTTGTTTTACCAATTTATACACACTTTCCTAAATTAATATATGATTATATGATGAAGTACTAGAAGAAGTAGAAGTGGAGGTTTCATAATATTATGTTTAACCCAAGAATCCTGAACTAAGGTAGTCTATTATTTCTAAACTAGTTGAGTCCATAGCTTTTGGACTAGTAGAGTCAGTAGCTTCCAACTTGGCAGAGTCCATAGTTTCTAGACTGGTAGAGTTTGTAGATTCTGGGTATATGTCTCCATTTAATTCTTCCAAGTGTTTTTTAACTGTGATCGTGGCTAAGGAGAAAATGTTGTTTAATGTGTTTTCTAATTCATCCACCCAAAGTTCTTGTATGCAATTTGTTGATAGTTTTATAGGAGGATACAAGGAGATACATTTGGATTTTAACCCATTAGAAATGGTCATGTATCCTAACTTGCAATCAATCAATGCTACTAAAGTATCCAAACATGGTCTACCTATGATTATAGGATATCCTAAATTCTTTGTTTTGGGTTGCAAGACCATAAAATCTACTGGATATTCCTAAGATTTTATTAGCACTTCAACATTTTCTATAGTCCTCTCTGCTTTTGTTATCGACTGGTCCACCATTTGAAGAATGGTAGTTGTAGGTTGAATTTTCATAAGAGATAATACATGGAGAGTATCAGTTGTCATGACATTGATTGTTGCTCCCAAATCTACCAAGACATTATGAATTTATTTTCTTTTGATTGTAACTGTGATTATTGGGCTTCTCAGATCTGCATATTTTGGAACTAATAGTTTTCCTGCTAATAAATCAGAAACTTTTCCATCAAAATGAATGGTTCTAGGATATTTTAATTTCCTCCTAGGTGTCTTAATACAAAGGTTTTTGATGATTTTATTTAATTCAAGTATATCCCTAATAGCTTGTAGAAGGGGTACCTCAATATTGATCTTTTGCAACTCATGGACCAAGTTTGAGTCTGATTTAATATTAGTTTCTCTTAATCTTTCAAAAAAGAAACTACTAGTGTAGTAGTATTTCCTTTGTTTACTTCAGAGCTAATTTTGATTTTAGCTTCTTTGGTGCTTAATTGAGATGATTCTATCTTTTTTTTCATCAGGGATCTCAAAAATGAGAGCTAGAGGTTTTTGTAAAGTTTTTCCTAACCTCAAATGTATGTCTGAACACTCAATAGCTTTGAAATTGATTGTTTCTTCTTGTTCATTAACATAAATAAGTGTTGGTTGTTTATTTTTATATTTTTCTATTGTTTGTGTAGGTATTGAGGGCTGATTGATTTATTCTTGTTGCTCGAGAACTGGGGGTGGCATAATGGTTTGTTGTTGAAGTGGTCTTCTTGGTTGGATGAATTGTGACTATGGGTTCCACTACTGATTCCATTGTTGATATGGTTGTGGCATCCATTACTACTATTGTACCCATTGTTGCTATGGTTGTGGCACCATCCATATAGGTGTTGGCATCCAATCTTATCCTACCCATGGATTTTAAATTGATAAAATTTGAGGTTAATTCTAAAATGGTGAAGGAACTAAAACATTACATGGTGCCATCCATGGATTAACTAGATTTCTTGCATTAAACTATCCTTGAGCCTAGTTTTATGGGGCAAAGTTTTGTCTTTGAATATAATTTAATTCTTTAGTGGACTGGACTTCTATTTTAATTTGATTCTTTAAAATAGACAGAAGGGTCCAATATTTGGTATCATGATTTTTTGCATCATAGATCCCACATGATGAAACATTGGTTCTATTTAGGGGAATCTCTAAGGGTGTGTTTATGTCTACACTTAGGATAGTAGATTGCTAAGGGTTGTATTGCATTTGCTTTAGCTTTAAGGCTATCCAAAGTACTATTTAGTGTAACCAGGATATCTATCTTTAGATTAGCAAATTCTTCCATTAATTTACGCACTTCATTAGATTTCCCCAACTTCCCTTTTCTAGTTCTAAGTTTCATTTGAGAGTATTGGTACAAATCTCAGAAATTTGATCGAAAGCCAACTTATTTATATCTCCTCTACCCATCAAATTTAAGGCATCTCTAGTGTCATCATCCAATCCTTTCAAGAAAACCAATTTCTAAATGTCTTTAGTGAGTGGATAATTGCTTCTTTTATGAGTGACCATGAATCTATCCAAATAATCCTCTAATGATTCATCCTCATTCTATTTGATTTTGAAGAAATCCTCTTTTCTTTATCACACTCGGTAGTAATCTTGGTATTTTTTCAATAATTATGTTTCCATGTCATCCCTTGTTCTAATAGAATTACCAGGTAAACCCATGAACCATGTTATAGCTACATATTTAAGTGTAGAGGGAAATAGTTTTAATTTATGGCTATCAATTATGTAATCATAGGTTTGACATAACACCTTAAACTCAAAAAGGAATTGATCAAGATATTCTGTAGATCATCCTTAGAAATTTGGTAGATTAATTGGTGAAATATTTTTAATGGGGGTTTGATCATTAGGATCTACAACAATAGGAAAGGAAAAATTGCTTCCTAGTTATGTGAATTGTTGATTTTGTTGGAGAGCCATTTCTTCTTCTGATGATATTTCAAAGCTAGGATGATCTTCCCACTGAATGTTTGTGGTCTCGGTTATGGATTGTTCCAAGTTCTCAAAATTTTCTTTAGCTATGGATCTTTGAAATGCTTCTTCTAAGTCTTTGGAAATTTTTAAATAATGTCTTCCTATAAGAGATTAATCTTGAGGAATTTGTCCTATGGGGCTTACATGTGGCAATGGCCTGGTTTCTATCCCAATTTTAGAAGATTCTTGCAAATAGGTTTCACTTGTATCTTCTGGTTCACTACTCAGAGATGTTGAAGGAGTGTTCACTTGTGTTCTTGGTGGAAACTCTGAAATAAATCATCCTTTAGAATCTTTAGGATGGTACATCAATTTATTGACTATTTTGAGATTTTTTTTTTTTTTTTTTCTATTTTTCACTCTAGACCAATAATTATTACCTTACTAACACTTTGTGTTCCCTAAAAATGGCACCAAAAATGGTGAGTGTCATTTATCTCCTCATTTAATCAATATTTAATTGATGTTTTATCAACTAGGGCTAGTGTCCAAAGTTATCTGCAGTAAGGTATGGGATGGTAAATCTAGAAGGCTGCTTATGGGGGTGTTTGTTGTTCTTATTTTAACTTTGACTAAAGAAAGGAATGTGTCTTAAACTACGTGATTCACAATTTTTCTAAAAAAAAGAAAGAAATCAAATCAATCCACTCTTTTACTAGAAGTAAAAGATCACACTCCTATTTTACATTTGTAGGGAAAGTAAATTCACACTCCTACTTATGAAAGGAAATTTGCTTCATTCTTCTGCTATAAAAGAAAACACACTTTGCATAGAAAAGAAATGAAATAAGAAAATGCTCTTTTTAAACTATGAATTTGTTTTGATATTTTTATAAATAAATGTAAATAGTAACAAGATTCTAGTTAATTATAACAATGAATTAATAAAATAGAACATAAATACCATACACAGTTTTTGGTTCCAAGGAGAGTGGATCCTTGCTCCTCTCAGACTCAGGAACAAAGATTAATCAGTGTTGGAAATTGAAGTCTTAATTCATAGAAATGAAATGATTACAATCTGGCTGAAACTTGTAAGCTTTTATAATATCTAATTTTTGATTATCTATTTTCTCTATATCTTCTATTTTTCATAGTTAAAAGTCTTACACTTTATACTAATACAATCAACTCAAAATAGGATGAAAAATAATAGGACTCCTTGGTCAATCCCTTCATCCAAAGATAGGAGATTGAATTTCCAAGAGATCCAATTATTTTAATGAAATATCCTATCCTATAATAGTCCTAAAATCTGATTACATATAATTTTATTAAAATCAAGTCCTTCAAAATAATAGGTGGTTATTTTCCTTATTTGCTTCAAACTGGAATGGTTTTTTCTTATCCTATCTAGCCTCTAGCTTCCCATTTGTGGCTTTGTCCTTATAGAATTCTCAGAATTGACCTTGCAGAGTCCATGGAAACAAGCCTGTGGAGTCCGTAGAAACAAGCCTATAGATTCCATATAAATAAGCTTGCGGAGTCCATAGAAACAAGCCTACATAGTCTGTAGAAACAAGCCTACAGAGTCCATAGAAACAAGCCTACAGAGTCTAGAAACAAGCTTGTGTCTTTTTCCTAAGCATTGTTCACACCAAAGATCACTAAAACATGCTATGTAGTAGACATTAATGACAAAGTAAAGGTTTAGTGTTTGGTTTAATATAAACAAGACAAATATCTATTTTCTATGTAATAGCTATCTAAGAATCTAAGATTTGCATAAGATAATATCCTTTGACAGATGGATTAAGGGAAATATTATGTCAATAATGAGCCATATTCTGAGCTCATCACTAAGATTATACATGTGCTATGGTGATGAAGATAAATTTTATTCTCCATTAAGGTAGAATGTTTCTTGTTATCCATGTAGAGTATAACCCTGTAAGAGACAAAACAAACCATTTTCTTCTTGCACAATTAAAAAAAACATACTTTCCTATGTACATGATTAAAAAAAATCCCTCAGAAGGGACATGCCACTATTGGGTGAAGTAAAAATTTTTCCCAATGGGAAATAAAGAAATAAAAAGGAAAATGGAAATGAAAATAAAGTAGAGGTGGCACTAACTTAGAATAAACTAAAATATTCAATTAGGTTCTAGAATCGATCTGAATGATGGAATCCTTCATCAACCTATTTTTGTATTTGATATATTCCTTAAGCATGGGGGTGAGACTCCCTTGGTCTAGGCATACTTTGTATTTGAATTTGAATCTATATTATTCAAGCTAGGTAGCAGTCTACTAAACCATGGTTTGCTTCTCTCTAATGAGTTCCTTGAGTTGGCTACAAGATTTCTCTAGTGACACCAGTTGTTTTATCATATGGACATCAGAGGATTATTGTGGTGCATTAATGAGGCTATTTAGAGTAGCACACACTATATCCTCACCTAGGTCATTTTCACCATCAAGGTTAACCATATTCCTTAACATGACATCTATCTCACTTGTCACAGTCTTGAGAGACTATTTTTCTCCTTTTCGATCAAAAATGTCATCTTTGAGCATCATCAGAAGATGATTGATTGTTATTTGATATTCCCTAGGCCTTTTATGATCATTTGGAGTAATGATATTCTCCATAATCAATGTACCTATGCTCATCTTATAGATCTCTTCTTCCTTCCATTAAGCCTCCTCCCAGTTCTTGGTGTATGCCTCATAGAAAAATGTCTGGGCATCACACTCTCTTTTATTTTATACTATATCACTCAAGAATTTAAATTCCTAGTGGATTATTTCTTTCACCCTAGTACCTAGGTCTTGTTTCCATTATTTAGTTGCCCATCCTTTGGTCTTCAAATAATCAATTCATCTAGAGTTGAGAGATGCAAAGGAGAGATGGAGAGGACCTAGAGATATGGTGGTATTTCGAGTTACTGCCTCAAGCTCAATCAACAAATTTTTCAAGCATTGGATCATAGTATGGTTATTTGCCTTCAACTCCTCCATGGTGGCCTTGTATTTATCCATCTTGTGGGCCAAAATATTAGCTAAAACCTATGAGCTATGTTTCAGATCATTTCTTGATGGCTCCCCTAAACTGTAGCTATAGAGGGTGTAACTTTTAAGGGGATAATCTTTATTTAATGCATTAGGAGGAGGTATGCATATATCTACATTCCTTTCTCTTGTAGTGGTGAAGGTGGTCTTGTAATGTGTTCAAGCCTTTTTAGAGGGATTGGCCTTATGTGCCTAAGTGATCTTCATTACTTTGATCTCCCCTATTTTACTCATAATGACTCTTTTTTCCTTGATCTACTCTTTGACCTGGAGAAAGGGTCTGGTCTAGAATCCCATTGAAGTGGTAGGGATTGTTGATGGCCTTGAGATGGTTAAGGGTGATGTCATTGGAGTGTTATATGTAGGGAGCACATAGGTTTTAGTGGTGGGCTCAACAAAAAAATGTTCAATCTCTTCATCACTCTCTTTCTCCTCACCACCCTTATTTGCTCCATGTTCATTTTCCAAGCTTACCTTTATCTACTCTAAAACATCAAACTCTGACCTGAACTAATGAGATTCCATGAGAAACTTCTCAATCAATCTACTCTATTCTATTAACTATCTAGAAGGATGTGTGGTCACTTAACCTTCTTTATTTACTTGGGCATCAGGGATGGACGAGTCTATGGTGACATCCATGCTACCTTCTGGAAACTCTTCACCAATCATGGCCTTAAGACCTTCATTATGTGCTAGGTCATGGACCATAATGCAAGGGATAAAGATTCATGGTACTTTAATTCAAATGACATCTCTTAAAGAAACCCTCCTCAGCATCCTTATTAGAATCATCTAATTCCTTATTTTATTCTATATGGGTGGGCATACCCATTTGTAGGTTTTCTCCCCCACCTTCTTTTTCACTCACCATTTCCTCTAGTGTTGGACTTGACACCTTTGAAGGGGAAAGGACATCTTGTAGTACTTTTGGAACTACCTTTGAACCTCCTTACTCAACTTCCATGTCAAAAATAGTGTCACCTTAAATGTTTTGCTCTGGCTCTCCTTCAACTCTTTCAATAGACTTGTTGAATTCTTTAGTTCCACCATGATTACCTTGGCCTGGTGGTTAGGTGATGACATTATGAATGAATGTATTTGTGTCTGATGACCCCAGTTCTTTCTATTGAGGGGCCTGAACTTGCATAGTCACCTCAACACATCTTATACAACATTATCTAAAGACAAAGGATTAGTTTAGGTTAGGATGTCTTCCTCATTACCTTTGATTTTTACTAATGAAGGCCTCTCTTTTGAAAATAGGCTCATTACCTAAGCCTTCACTAGGGTTTAGGGCCTTTCCATTGGAGTTGTTTGCCTAGTTTTTACCTATAGAGTAGTGAATGCATGTTTCTTCTTCATTTCCTTGATGATGGGCTTGCCTTCATCTGAATCCTCATCATCACTCATATCCCTTACTCTCTAGACATATGAGGTTTGGCCATCCTTCCTCTTCATCAAGAAACCACTTAGAGGTTGTATAGCCTTCTTTACTCTCTTTTGTTTGGGGTTCTCTCTTTCTTCCTCCCCTCCTCTCTCCCTTGAGTGTATCTTTGGGGGAGGGGTAGTTTCTACTTGGTGCATTGGTGGAGTAGGAAGAACATTCATTGGATTGGGCATGGAGATGGCCATTAGAATAGCTAAAATTGTTGGGGATCCCTCTCCTAAAATGGATATAGGGGTGGCACTAGTTTAATGTAACCTCCTTAGTAATAATTTTGTCCTAATTTTTTGCTAGGCTTGTTATCTTTAAAAAAGATAGTCCAGCCTTAGATTGCACTATTATTATTAATTTGATATCAACCAGATTAGTGTAAAAAACATCACTAAGATTTCAATTTCCATTACCTTTCACTTTTAGTAGAGGATCCATAGGATCACCACTATACTTAGGGAGGAAACCTTTTAATTCCTTAACTCGCCTGAGTTCTTGTAGGGTAGGGGTGTCATAAGCACCAGGATCAACCCCATTTTCCTTCATCCACCTGAAGGTTCTTCTCATGATTTGAAAGGATCTCTAGGGGATGGAATATTTTTAATCCTCATTTAAGTTCACCTACGAGATGGCCTAGGCTTCAATGTTGTTTTTAATATCTAGTGGACATAATGTCTTCTTGTCATCCACCATATCCTTGTGTATGATGGTGATATTGTATGTAATAACCTCCTACACTATTTGCCTTATGTAGTCCAATTTTTTGATGCCTTATTTGGTGGTGTAATTGGACTAGATGTCTTTATAGTGTGATTGATGCAAAATAACATTGGTCACCATATTCACCAACCACCTGATATCATAATTGGCTTGAGGAGGCATCTTATCAATTGTGTACTAACCCATTTCATTTTCTAATCCCTTCACCCTAGAAACATAAGGGAATGAATACTATCCAATTTGGAATAGGAACTTAAAGGGATTATTTATCTTCTTGACCACTATCATTTCATGTGGAGCCACCATCTATCGACTTAGCTCCATTACTGCTAATTTATCATCCATGTACCTTGGCAATTTTTGTGGGTACCCTGAGTAACCACTCACCCAGATATCTGTGAATGTGTTGAATTGAATATAAGTGGTACCATATTCCTCAATTACCTCCTTTTATACTTTGAACATTTTATTGAGGCTTCTTAAAGGAAAAAAGATACTCATCACAATATTGAAGAAGTAATTGTACACCCTACAAAAGTTCTTCTTGAAACCATCCACAGTGATTTATAGGTATATATCATAAATTATCATTCCATTGGGGTTCCTGGTGATCCCCTAGAATGTTTTGTTAGTCACCAAGTTGTAAATTAAATAAGAGGACATGTATAATGTACCTATAAATGCCTCTTTTGAAATAATTTCAATTTCAAACTGCATTATCTACCTATGGAGATTATTAGTGAGGATAGTGTCCCAATCTAGCTTCTTTTTCTTCTCTAATATGCATACTAGGATCAAGAACATCTATGGCTCAAATTTTTCTATAGTGGGTACCTGTAAACCCTAAAAACCTTGGAAATAACATACTAGGTCAATTCATTAAACTTACACTAGTTTCTAACTCTTGGACATCCTAGAGGCATTCTATCTCTTCTTAGTTAGCTAACAAGTATTGATAATGTCCCAAGTTGACTTATCATTCTTCTCCACGTATTCCTAGCATTCCTCCATGGTGAGTGTAATGCTTTCAAGCTAGGGATGAATCTAGAACATGGTGTTGAGGGCCATAGGGATGAAATATAAGACAACCAAATGTCTACCATCGACAATAGTCCTGGTGATCTAGGCAACAATTCAGGTGACAATTCAGGTGATGGGTCTACCCTAATTGATGACGGAACTTCTAGGAGCCATATCTTTTGCACTATAGCTCCAATTGACTCACCATTTGAATTGTTGGAAAGATAATAATGAGGGGAGTGTCATGAAATTCCATGAGATTTTCTTAGTGAAGTTTAATCATAAAAAACCCAATGGAATTACACCAAATTTCAATTTTAGTACTGTAGTCTAAAAATAGTAAGTTTCTAAAAATAGTGATTCTTCAAATTATGTATTATTGTAAATCATGGAAGTCAAACCACCTAATCTCCCTTGAGATTGGTGACCTTCCACATCCTCTTCACACCTTAAAAACATGCATAAATGAATATGCAACCCAAAATGGAAATCAAACATATCTTCTCAGAGATAAGCATATGTTTGGGTCTACAAATTTGATTAATAAAACATCTCTTCTCAGAGATAACATTATTTGAATTGTTTTGTTATTGTTTCTTGAATTATTTTTCAACCAAAGATTTTGAGTTTTAGATCAGTGTTATTAGAGTGGTTTGTATTTAGAGTGTATGATCCCAAGGATGAGGTTAGATTATAAGAAGCTTGGGTGGAAAATAGAACCAGCAGACTATCAACCTATTCATTCCAAATGACTTAAAATGGCAGACAACACTGAGACATCTGATCCTTTCAAGGAAATGGTGAATGAAGACCTCTAATAGCAGTAAGTGTAGATGCTACAACAATTCACTCAAATTCTCCAACAAATCTTGATGGGAAATTTTGGCTCCTCATCCACACCCCCACATCCTTTTTGTGCCCCAACACCCTTCAAGGTTCAGGTGAATTTTGATTTCCCTACATTTGAAGGCAAAATCAATGTTGATGTAGTAGAAAATTGGTTAGATTAATTGTCATCTTATTTTTCTAAAAATAAATTCATCGATAAACAGAAGATTACTTTTGCTCTTCTAAAATCATCATTGCTTATCAAAAATTGGTGGGAAGTGTACAAAAAGAGATTCAGTGTAGATGATATTAGCCTTGAGATAAAACCTATATGGGATGATTTCATAGAAGCTGTAAAGGAAGAATACTACCCCATTGGATCATATGATGATCTGTTTATAGAGTGGAAATAATTTTGCCAAGGTAAGGAATAGTCTATTCAAGATTACACTATCTATGAGATTGGGCATCCAAGAAAGTGAGAAACATAAGGTTCTCACATATTGTGGTAGACTATAATGGTAAATACAAGGATAAATGGAACTCTTCAATTTGGAAACCATTGGTGAGGAATATAAGTTCATAGTGAAGATTGAGCAGAAGCATGGAAGAATGAATATGAAGAATCAGCCTTCAAAATGGAATAGTGACAAAGAAGGTCAAACACGAGGCCAAAATTGGAAGCAAAAGGATGGAAAGACTAGGAAGTGGTATGATTATCACAAATCTAGAACTCACTCCAAAGAAGAATATTGAGCCATCAAGTCCTTGCTTTTTGAGTCACAATCCTCAACATCTACTACTTTACCTCATACAAACCCTACAGTTGAAGAAGAAATTGTAGATGTTGATCTTGAAGCCATTGTTGCTTCATCACAAACCCATGAAGAGAGGCTAGATGACAAGGAAAGGTTGTTTCACTCTAAGTTATGGGTGAGAGGTAAGCATTTGCATTTCATTCTTGATAGTGGAAGTCAAAAGAATTTAATCTCCACTAATGTTGTGAAAAGCCTAAATTTGTCCATGAAGCCTCACCCAAAGCCATACAGTATTGGATGGTTGAGTCTAGGGAGAAACCTCTGTGTCACCCACTAATGTCTTCTCTCATATGTAATAAAACCTTTCCAAAACTAGGTCTTATGTGATGTGGTCAATCTAGATGTTTGTGATGTACTTTTTGGTTAGCCATTCATGTATGATCTACATGGCATCTATGAATCAAGAAATTGAAGGATCACTCTCACTCTTGGAAAGCATTGCTATAAGTTACTAGAGGTACCACTTTCTACATCTATCTCTCTTATTAGTGCCAAGAAATTTTTTCTCATGGTGGTCAAGCCAAGAGAATCTAAAAGGGCTGATGTTATAGCCCTGACTACACAAAAAACACAACAATAGCAGCAAATGGATTCTGAGATAAAGAAGTTCATGACCTTCCATCCACAGACTGATGGTCAGATAGAAATGGTGAACAATCAGGCCCTGCACAGTTCCATAAATCATAGTCCCTTCCAAGTATGTATCAAGAATCAAATCAAAGTACAACTACCACACTTGATGAAAAATATTGATGAAATGGGGACCATTGATTCTCAAGGAGGGAGGAATGATCTGGGCAACAATTTAGGTGATAATTTGAGTGATGGGTCCACCTCAATTGATGATGGAACATCTGGAAGCCATAACTTTTGCATCATAGCTCTAATTGACTCACCTTTTGAACTGTTGGAAAGCTAATAATGAGGGGAACATCATGAGATGGCATGAGATCTAGTTGATGAATTATTATCCTCAAAAAACCAATGGAAGTGCCCCAAATTTCAATTTTAGTAGTGTAGTCTAAAAATGATAAGTTTATAAAAATAGTAATTCCTCAAATTATGTATTTTTGTAAATCATGGAAGTCAAACCACTTAATCTCCCTTAATATTGGTGAACTTCCACATCCTCCTCACTCCTTTAAAACATGTATAAATTAAGATGTAACCCAAAATGGAAATCAAACATCTCTTCTCAGAGATAAGCATATGTTTGGGTCTTTAAATTTGATCAATAAAAAATCTCTTCTTAGAGATAGAATTATTTGAATTATTTTTTAATTATTTATTAAATTATCTTTCAAACAAAGCTTTCAAGTTTTGGATCACCTAGTGTCTAGTTGGTATGCCTAAGCACATGCAATAATCAATTCTAGTTATGGGGTAGCCAAAGGGAATGTTGTCATAGGGGTGATATAGATCATGTCAACATTAGTTATTAGTTGAGGGGGTATGACCACTATAAGGCATTCAATAAGACTATAAAATCTAGGTCCATTACATATGTATCCTTAATCCCATCTAAGATAAAGACAATGATGCCCTTCATAGGAGTTGAGGATGCCACCATTTCTACCCTAGCTTTCTAATGTAATAATTCAAATTTTGATGAAATATTCACTCAAACGACCCTTGTAACACCTTTCAAATCCTCCCAAAAATCACAACACAGGGAGCTCAAATAACACTTACTATTAATCGAGAGGGTGGCACATAATAAAAGCTAAAAATCTATGAAGGAATCATCATAGTCACATCCTCACACTATATGTAGCTAGGGCATAAAAATAACTTGAAGGCTTAAATGTAAGCTTTTAATGCAAAGGGTGGATTCAAATGAAAAAATACTTTAGTTAGAATCCTTTGTATTTTGAGACTAGGGTTACCATTAATACTTTGAAGTACAATATTTATTCACCACCTACTCTCATTAATTTCTTAATATTTATTCAAAAAAAGAGAGGGAAAGTAATAATATTTATTTTATGCCAAGAAATATACCTTTTAATATGTGGAGCCATACAAGTGAAGGATATGTCATGCTACCTTTTTGGTTCTTCGAGGACTTTTAAACATTTTTCACTTGTTACTTTTCCTCTGGTACAGTTGTACAATATGTCACAAACTCTTTACAAGACATAATAATTCCATGTATCATTATTTAAATTTTAAAATTAGGGAAATTCAGTCTTTGAGGACATTTTTAAATTTTCCCACCAAGAGGTAAGTGAGGCAAATTTTAAAAAGGGTCCAAAATCTAAAAGATCTTAAGGAGCTACCATGTGGCATCACTTTCTTTGTAGCTTCAGATACTCGAGCTTAGAGACTTTTTTCACCTTGCCCACTTAAAGGTAAGTGGGGAAATATTCTAAAAGGGTCCAAAATTTAGAAATCCATAAGAACCCATCACATGTCCAACCCTAGATGTAATCTTAGATTCTCGATCACCGTTTACCTTTGTACTACCTTTCTTCAAATAGGGAAGGGTGCCAAATCCTCCTGACCCTCGATTATGTTCATAAGAGTCCCTTGAGACAAATATGTGTCCTTCATTCAGTTCATTAGGAAATTCCTCACCTCATTCATCAAAACACATTGAAGATTCAATCATAAATTTCATTTGGAGCCACAATTCCATCTTCTCATTGTGAGTTATTACGCTATGAATTTTTTGGTCAAACCCTTGTTTGAACTGAAGAATTTTTTTTACAAAGGTCTAATTTATCTAGTTCAATTTTAGTATCTCCACTCTTTTTAATTTTTGAAGGAGAATTACAAAGGCCTTCAAAATATCACCCAGTGGTGCCTTTCACGTAAAGGAAAATTCCACTTGTTTTTTGAAGGAGAAATCTATTATTGTGCCTATTTTAAAAGTATTTATTAGGATATCTCTTGAAGGGGAAATCATATCTTGTGCATGTCTGAAGGGTACTTTTTAGGAGATATCTCAAATATCACCTAGTAATGCCTTCCATGTAAAGGAAAATTGCACTTGTTCTTTGAAGGTAAAATCCTCTTTTGTCCCTATTTTAAATGTATCTCTTAGGAGATACCTTGAAGGGTAAATACACTCTTTTTTATGTTTGAAAGGTATATCCTAAGAGATACCTTGAAGTTATTACAAAATATTTCAAAATATCACTCAATAGTGCCTTTAATGTAAAGGAAAATTCCACTTGTTCCTTGCAAGAGAAATCCACTCTTGTGCCTATTTGTAAGGTATCTCCTAAGAGATACCTTGAAGGGGAAATCTTCCTCCTATTTATGCTATGATAAAATCTTGAGAGATACTAAGAAGGAAACCAAGGGGCCTTGTAAGGACAAGACTTTGGTAACTAATTTCATAGACCTAGTCATTAGATTTAGGTCTCAAACCTAGGGACCTAGTCCTTAAATATGACCAAAGGGCTGCTAAAATAGGGTAACATGTAAAATTTGATTATCCATGGAAAGTACCCTTTTGAATCATCAATTATTGATGGGTAAATTAATTTGAACTAAAATATTTAGAGGGAAATGCCTTAGAGATCCCCATTAATGGGATTGACCTTAAGTATTTCATTTGACTTCCCACTATTCCCTATACATGTTAGATAGTTTCCTTTCTCCTTTGTTGTGTTTCCCCTCCTCATCATTATTTCCCCCTTAGTTTCCTTTCTTTGTTATTTATTTTGTAAATAAGTGTTGTTGACACGAGTGACTATTGAGATCACCACACATCTTTTCCACATATTTGAAACACTCTCTGAAAGATAGTTATCTACCTGCTTATCCTATCATTAATGTCAAGATGATCTGTTATGCATGATTCCCTATAAGGATCATTTAAAATATTCTAAGGTAATGATTAAAGCATGTGTGATACTCTTATAATTTATGGCACTAGTGCATAGATCTACCCCTTCCCTCCTAGAAGTAATCACTTACCATTTTTGTGTTTGACAAGAGCATTGAACAATTGAAGTAATCAAAAGGTAGCCTCAAAACTTAAGGGAAATAGCAATATCATTGACCCAATTTTCCTAGCAAAGGCATAAAATTACTTTGAGAGTCATTCTTAATCCTCTTTGTAAATGGAAGCTTTTATGTCCTCTTCAAAAAGTGGGAAGCACCCATCAAAGTAGAGAGCTCACAAATCAAGCAGTGGAGGAGACCCTCCTCCTATATACACCATGAGAAAATCCTATGCTTTATCCCCTACCCAAGAAAAAGGGAAAGTCCATAATACCTTTTTGGACATGAAGAAACCATACAAAGATAAAGCTTTGGTGATAGACTCAAAAAATGAGATTTTTGATCCAAACCTAGCCCATAACCCTAAAAATTTGAGGGAGGGTGCTCATGCCCATAAGCTTGACAAAATTAGCAAGGAGTATCCCTCCTTTAGATGCAAAATTTGGGACTACATCTTATCATAACACATGGTTCCATATGTGCACCCTTGTCCCAAGAATGTTTCCATATACACCAAAAACTATAATGCCTAAACTGATATAATCATAAGAGGTGCTCACCTTAGGGTCAAGATTGATGTGAATAATATTAGAGCAATGTTCTAACTCCCACATTATTCCAATGTTTTCATCTATAGAATTGAGAGCCTCCAAAGCATTTGGGACTCCAAAGTGGAAGACAAGGCATGTTTCTTTAGATCCTTTTTTGACTAAAAGATCATATAGGTACCTCCCATACCCTTGCACCTATTGGCTTTCTGAGCACAACATTTAAAGGATACCCTATCCATGCTAGCATTCATCTTCAGCATGGATGATAATGCCAATGTCAAAGAATTTTAGTTAGGAGAGATATTTCTCATGACTATGGTAGATAATGTGGAAAATTTCTAGATGGATTTTGCCAAAGCCATTTCTTCCACCATGAGAAAAGAGCTATAAAATTTCTCAATAAAAAGTACCTTTTGGTATCTATCTTACCTCATGCACTTAATATTATACCAACACTCTAGGTTCTTCTCAAAATATATTCAACTAAACATCACAAACATGGATGTTTTTCCCAACATCATCACCTCAATCACTATCTAGACCCACATCCTATTAATCACGATAGATTACTATGAGTTCTCAGATTAGTTTATTGCTCTAGTTCTCGTAGATATCAATGAACAAGATGTCATCCCCTAGATTAAAAATGAACAAAAATCATGGCTCAAAGGTAGTAGGGTCTTAGTTAATTAGTTCTGGGGGGACCATTTCTCATTCATCTAAGCATATGGGTTTGTGAGGGAGACTTTTTGACTTCCTCATATGCTAATTTATAAGACTCTAGCCCTTAAGTTGGCATGATAGATCGATAATGTGGAATCCCTCTATGGGGTAGGAAAGAATAAAAAGGGGCTATATGACATTCCTTTTTTAATGGATGGTATCAAAGTGTAGAAAAGATACCAGGAACATCTCCTCATAGCTAAACTGGTAGAGCTAGGCCTAAACCCAAAAGATTACTAATGGGATTATGACCTAATAGGATATATAGAGGGATTAAATCCAACTAACTCACCCAAGAATTATACTTGACCATATCTAGAGTAAAGAAGGTCACCCATAGAATATCTCCCTTAAAATTATGTGGACTTAACCTTGATCTCTCAAGACATCCCCAAGTTGTGGAAGTTATTTTATGATAAGGTATGAGATTTCAACCTGATAAAGAAGCTATCCAAGATGATTAAGTACTAGATAAATTCCTTGGGCTAGAGTGAAGATATGAAGGTAGCCTTCTTAAAATATAGATACAAGCTTAGTCGACCAGATGCTACTTTGTATAAAGATGCCTTAGATGAAAAATTTAAAGAGCTATGGAATGAGGCTGACCTGAAAGAGAATGAATATATCATAGAAAGGGAGTCCACACCATATATTGAGGTGTTCAAGGATGATAAAGAGGAAGATAACCTATAAAAATTAGAAGCTATAGTGGCCTATCCCTAATCAACATGGCCATCATCCCTCCCCCTATGCCATGGGCCTTTAATAGCAATATGCACCCCCTAATCACCTCACAACTAGGTCATCTCAACTCAAATAGATCAAGGCATCATTTTAAAACCAACTAATGGCCCCTCCATAGAAGAAGACTCAACTTTTTGTTCCTCTCTTTTCTACCTCCACCTCCTTCCCCTTCATAACTCTAACACAATTTATGGTGATAACTACTACCCAATCAAGAGCTCTGACTCTTTTCATCACCTCTTTTTTAGCCTTGATGGCCCCACTATAGGTTGTGGAAATTCCCATTGCATAACCTAACACTTCATTATCCCTATTCTTCTCCTCATCCCCTAAGCCCACTATCAAATTTGACCCATTATATTCCACCTTTCCCATCTCTTCCCTCATGCCTTTTTTCACTCTCCCACCATCATCATCTAAATCATCCTCACTAATCATGCAGTCACCATTATCCCCACCCCATGGGTTCCCATAATTTTCACCTTCATCCCTTGCTATTCATTACTCACTCCCATAGGAGTAGGGTTTACTACTGCATAGAAACAACAAACCATCCCATTTGTACTACCTCAAGGAACCCCTTTCATGGGTGAAATAATCTAAGTGCCAAATAAAATTCAATAATATATGGATGCAGTGAGGGCAGTCTAGATGGAAAAAAAAGAGGGAAAAATGGGCCAAATTTAAAGTCCAACCCCACATGTAGTCATTTTACAACCCTAGATAATTCTCCCTCTTGGTCACCCATCTAACCCCTCAAGTAATTAAGCCCTAAGAATAGATGAAACTAGGGGATTACACCATCCAAGCCATTATGATTAACCTCAAACAAGATCAACCCACTAATAGGGTTGAGTTTATTAATGAAAAGTAAAGGTTAGTAACTATAGACTACATCAAGTTAGCCCATCAGTTGGAGAAAATCAAGTAGGAGCTCATCAATGTTAAGACCATGACTGAATGCCTCAAAGACTGAGGCTAAAGCCAAAGATACTGAACTTAACTAGGAAATAATTGACCTCTAAAGATTCATCACAATGGAAAGCTTATAGGTTGAGGTTGACAAGTGGATGGTTGCTAAGACTAGACTATAAAAGGCAAAGGTAGAATTAGCTATAGTTCACAAGAATCTCTCTGATGTAGAGTGGGTACTCTAACTAATCCAAAAATCAACATAGTAAGACTCTTTAGTCAAGGACCAAGAGATTGAGAGATTGAAGAATGACCTCATTATTCACCCTCAAGACATAAAAATCCTTCCCCTGATCTAACAACTATACAGGTCTTATTAGGAATAGATCAATGTCACAAAAACAAGCCTAAAAGTGATACATGTTTTCATCATGAATGTGTAGAAGATGATAGCCTAGGTGAGAACATATATAAACCAAGTGATTGCCTTTATCACCCCAATGTCCTAGACTCACAAATCTTATTCCTAAAGATTTAATGTGCCTCTCTTAAGGCTTCACAAATAGTATGTCTGGCTAACCAAAGGTAAGCAGTGACAAACGTGAATGAGTTCCTAAGCTATAATAAGGTAGAAAAAATACAAGGCATTTCTCAATGCCTTAGAATAAGTGGTCTAATAAAGGAAGGGATGCATATTAAAATTGGTCCAGTTGGGGTTTCCCTCTCCTTTCTTGATCAACAATAGCATTCTCCATGAGGATAAATTCAAGGTGCTACTCGAACAAAAGTAGAATGACCTATATATTTTTAGGGCCCTTAATCAAATGTCTGACACTTATAAAGTGGAGAATATTTTTCACCCACTCACCTAGCTGGAGTTTCAAACACTATCAATGGTTGAAAACCTAGGGAACATCTCCTTTAAGGAGATATTTGACTTGGATAAAGCCTTCAAGGCTCTCAATAAAAAGACCCAATCAAAGGAGGAAGAATGGGTGCCCTTGTAGGTGGCCCTAAAAAAATTGTGAATGTTTATCTACCCAGAGTTTTTTGGGTTCTTTTATTTGTTGGTAGACTCCCCTGTGAGTTGTTGTGAATCATAAATCTACAATTGACAATTTTAGAGGAATTTGAGTTATGACCTTAGATTCATTTGACAGTAAGTAGTTTTATAATGCTTCTTGGATTTTTCTCCCTTTCATCCCCTTTTCCATATTTGGGCCCCTTTCCCTATGTTTATTTTTATGAAGTGCCAACCTCTTCCCATTATCTTTATTCCAATTTTTCATTCACACTCCAAAATAGAATTTTCCTAAAAACTTCATCCAATTACTACCCATAGGGAAATAGATTAGTAGAGTCTAAAAATAATAACTTGATCTAGATGATCAAGATAATGAAGTAGAAAGACTAGCACTTACATGTGAGAACTTCTCCATGTGAGTAAGTGGCCCTTAAAAAAATTATAGTTTTATGGTCTAAGTGTCAAATTTTTTTTTGACACCCCTATGAGTCACCAAGAACTATGGATCAAAATAACACATTTATTATTTATGATCAATTCATTTCTAGCTTCAAACTTTCTATGTAGTTATAATTTCCTCATCACCTTCCAATAACCCCCCTTGCAACCTCTTTCTTCTTGAGGCCCACTTTCAAATTTTGTCCAAGTCCTATCCCTCATCTGATTCTAATTCATGGTAGATTCATGCTCATCCATCTCAAATATAATTATATCTAACTTTAGAGAAGTGCCAATTTGACATGTGCCACCCCTACACTCGATCTCACCAAGAAGTCCCTAGTCCCTTTAAAGAAGCACAACTTGATGCATCTCATCTCTGTACTTGCCCAAAAGTAGTGTTGGGTTACTAGAGCTTATAAGAGTACCATTAAATTAAGGTGTGGGTCCTTCCTTTCGATGAAATCTTTTGAAACACTTTAAGATGATGATTTTTAGCTTTAGAAGATAACACATGGGATCATAATCACCTATATATTGTAGGCTTTTCCCAATATAAATTTTATGAGTTATTATATTTTTATTTGCCAATGTAATAGACTACAAATATCAAAATTTATCAATTTTAATATTGTGTCTCATGGGCTAAAAATGACACTTTGTATGTACCCCCTTGTTGCCTTCTATATTCAGTCTCTATCTTTAATGAAGAGGATGTGATGTTCTGTGTTATTTGGAGTGGGAAATTGTCTCTATCTTTTATTTCTTTGTTTTAGATTTTATAGTATGGCAAATTCACTTTTGAACATGTTTTAAAGGTATCTCTTAGGAGATACCTTGAAGGTATTATAAGGGCCTTCAAAATATCACCCAATAGTGCCTTCCACATAAAGAAAAATTCCACTTGTTCTTTGAAGGTGAAATCCACTCTTGCACATGTTTGAAAGGTATCTCCTAGGAAATAAATTTTAGTGGAAATCCACTCTTATGATTGAAAGGTATCTCCTAGGAGATACTTTGAGGGTATTATAGGGGATTTCAAAATATAACACAGTAGTGCCTTTCATATAAAGGAAAATTCCACTCTTGTCCCCATTTGAAATGTATATCCTAGGAGATAGATACCTTGAAGGGGAAATCCACTTTGTGCATGTTTGAAATGTATCTCCTAAAATCTAATTTTAAGGTATTATAGGGGCATTTAAAATATAACATATTAGTGCCTTTCATGTAAAGGAAAATTCCAATTGTTCCTTGAAGGAAAAATCCACAAAATGGACTTTAGGCTAAAAAAATTAGGCTAAGATTTAATCATGATTTGACCAACCAAAAGCTAATAAAATATCAATTTAACATTAAATCACAAATACCTAAGCATGTTCATTTCCAAATAAAATTTCATTGAACCTATAATATAGAAACACAATCAACATTAGAAGGGGTAAAACCATGATCATCCAAAAACATCTCCATGTACAGCCAAAATAGGCATGAATGATCGACAAATTGGAAAATGTCACTTGGTAGTGAGAAAAACTGGTTCCTATAGACAATAGAAAATATTAAAGTTAAGGCTCAAGAACATAAATTAAAGTTTTCAACATGATAAAATGACCATGGCACAAAAACAATGTGAGGAAATTAATGTCTTGGGAAAATTATCTCAGGTAAATTATTTTGTAGGCTAAAGTGGAAATGACAAATAACCTGAAGGGTCTTTGAAAAATAGAATGAAGGGCACTTTTAGAATGTCTAAAGGGAACTTCTCATTTGGGTAAGGTCTAGAATAAAATTCCCTAAGGTCAAAGGGCCATTCCAAAAAGGCCGAAGGGTACTTTCAAAAAACCAAATGGATAATTACAAAAATCCTGAAGGGTACTTTCAAAAAGCCCAAAGGGTACTTTAAAAAGGATTAAAACACACTTATCATTAGGGATAAGGACTCAAAGGGCCTTCTCATTGTCAACCATCTTTATTTATTTTTTTCCCTTCCCCTTGTTGTTTCCTTTTACAAATAAGAGTCATTGGCACAAGTGGCTAACCTATTCATCACGTGTCCTTTCCCCTAGTTCTCTCAAATCCCCAAAAAACATTATTTGAAAGATAGTTATCTATGCACCTTACCTAACATTAATATAATACACTTCATCATGCACAAATTCTCATGATGAGCACCATAAATATCTAACAAATGGATCTCCAAGCTTATCTACCACCCTTATTATTTATGAGGGTGTTTCTTTCCAAAAAATTCCGATGATGGACACACCTAAAAGTGGTAATAATGCATACATATCCATTTTCTACTTTTAGTCCAAACACTTGACACTTTGTGAGTTTGGAGAAATAAATTAGAAATTGGGAAGGAAAGAAAGAGACTTTATAGGATGAATGAGGTAGTAACCTCAATCTAGTCTAATAGATAGAAGAAAAAAAGAGTCATTGAAATAGATCCAAATATGGAGGCCTCTATGTCCTCATTCGATAGTGGCAAGGATCCCTCAAAGTTGAAAACTCATAGTTTAATTAGTGGAGGAGATTCTATATTTAAGCACATAATGGACAAAGCATATGCTTTAACCCCTACTCAAATAAGGAGAAGGTACCATATACTAAATCAGTGACCAAGGGACCTTGTAGAGATTGATCTTTGGTAACTAATTTTATCTATAATATATTCAACCCAAAACTGGAACAAAACCCTAAGAATTTGAGAGAGGGTTCTTAAATTTTAATTCTTGATAGGGTAAGTAAAAAATATTATAACACCTTTAAATGCAAATTATGGGAAAGCATGCTACCATAATACATGGTGCCTCAAGTATACCCATGCCCTATGATTATTACTCTCTACCTAGGAATATATGACACCAATACTAGAATTATTGATGGTAATACCCACTTAAGGGTAAAAATTAGTGTAGATGATATCAAATATATTCTCCAAATTCCTTATGACCTCAAATCTATTATCTATATTATCAAGAGCAACCAACTTATCTAGTATTCCCAGGTCAAGGATAAGGTGGGTTTTTTTAGGAATCTACTCAACCACGAGGTCTTTGAGATGCCTCCTCTACCCATTCCCTAGTTTACATTTCCCATGTAACATCTAAAAGACACTTTGACTATGTTAGTATTCATCCTAGGCATGGATGGAGATGTCAATGTCTACAACTTTCAGTTAGGTGTGTTATTTCTATTGACATCAAAAGAAAAGGGGTAGGAATTCAAAATGGACTTTGATAAATCTATTGCTTCCAAAATGAGGAATGAAATGGATAATTTATCATCAATGAGTACCTTCTAGTACTCATCCTTCCTCATGCACCTAATCTTACACCAGTATTCCCATTTCTTTTCCAAGTATCTCCAACCTAACACCTCTAATAATGAGAATTTTCTCCATGTGGTGGCCCCCATTATAGTATAAACTAAAATCTTATCAAAAACTAGGGACTAGTATGAGTTCTTAGAGTGGTTCATGGCTCTAGTTCTTGTATATCTTGACTGAATGACCAACACTTCCAAGATGGCAAATTATCAACAAGCTTGGCTCTCAACCAAAAAAGTCCCATTTGACTAGTTTTGGAGAGCCCACTTCTCTTCCATATAAGTACATGTTTTCAAAGGAAATCCATTTTGGCTTCCCTTCACATTTATAGATAGAACCTTAGAGCTTGAGTTGGCTCACCAACTTGATGTAGTATACCTTGTCTATGAGGTTGGGAAGAATAAAAAGGATGTATATGATGTCACCTTCATAAGGGTGGCATCATAATTCAAAAAAGGCATTAGGGGCACCTCCTCTTATTCAAGCTAATGGAACTTGGACTTGATTTGATAGATAATAGATGAGACTATGATCTAAAAGGATACATAGCTCATTTAAAGGCTAACACTCCCAAGCATCAAGCTTGGCCTTACTTAGAGAAAAAGAAGTTTCCCATAGAGGACATCCCCAAAATCAAAGGCATTGCTTAATGCCTTGGATCAAGTGGCCTAAGAAAGTTAGGTACATATAGAATAATTGATCTAGCTTAGACTCCCCTCCCCTTTCTCAATAAATAATAGTGTCCTCCTTAAGGATTAGATCAAGGTACTGCTTGAGCAAAAGCAATATGACCAAACCATCTTTATGGCTCTTAGTCAAATGCCTAATTCCTTTGAGGTGGAAAAAATATTTCACCCACTTGCCTAGTTGGAGTTCTAGACACTAGCAATAGTTGAGGTCTTAGGAAGCATCTTCTTTAGGTAGATGATAGATCTAGATAGAGCCTTTGAGGCTCTCAACAAAAAGACACAACCAAAAGAGGAGAAGTGGGTGACCTTGAAAATATCCCTTTAAAATTTGTAGATTTATTTCATCTAGTCTGAGCATTAGAGTTTTGGGTTCTCCCACCTATAGGTGGATGCCTTTGTGAGTCACAAAGAATTATGGATAGGAAATCCATGTTTTTTCATTTTTGGAATAGTTCATTTCTTTCTTTGAGCTCACTCAGCATCAACATGATTCCTTGGAACCTTCTATAGGATCCCCTTTTAGTGCTTCTTATTTTGGCCCCCTTTCATAATATTGATAAGGTCTCAGCCTTGATATACCTTCAACACATGGAATTTATGTACTTAACCTCACTAAAGAAGTCCCCAACTACTCTGAAGAAGTGGCCACATGACACATGTTATCTTTGAACTTTCTTTAGAGTTGTGTTGGTTCATCAGTATTTAAAGAAGTGCCATAAGATGATAGTGTAAGTGGTATGTCTCTAAGAGTAGACACGTGGTATTTCCTCACTTTTCCCAAGTGTAGTGTTCTTAATATAATAATACCATTGATTTGGAGGCTAATTACAATCATGAGCCTGAGACTTCATTTTAATCACCTCACCTATTTATTCAAAGCTCATTTATTTTATAAGGGGTGGATGGTGATCATTTTGTTTCTTCACATTCTCATTTTTATGGATAACCATTGCAATAGACTATGATAGTAGTAGTTAGATTTTTTCTATTCTTCAACCTTAGCAATTGCAATTTCATCCCACATCTATAAAGCTTTCCATAGGAAACTATTCATTATTAGTGAGAATTTTAGGCATCAACAGTATCAACTAGGAGATTCCTTCATGGATAACTTAGTATCTCCTAAGAGATACCTTAAATAAATTACAAATGTAAATAACTCTAGGCAAGTTCATACTCAATGTATCCAATAAGAGATTCCTTCGAGGGCCTTCTAATACCTTCATGAGTAACTTGAAGGTGTCTCCTAAGAGATACTTTGAAGATATTAAAAGGACCATCAAGGTAAAAATTGTTAAACTAGATTGAGTTAGAAAGAGCATGTGTATAGGAGGACCTAAAATTCACTCTTGTAAGAAAAAATCACTCTCATGAATGATTGAAATTTATCTCCTCAGAAACACTTTGAATGTACCTATTGATGGGAATTTTAACACATATTAGAAACATACTTCCCCTCATCTTTCTCCTTTGAAATAAATGTTTATGGATTCATTTGCCCATCAGATTATATTCACTAGTGCACAATTTATTTTTGATTTGGTCATACCTTATTAGTTAATGTGAGAGTAAATATATATATTATGAAGATAGTATATGTATTTTATATTGTAGTTAAAAATTAACATACATTTAATCACTACTCAAATATAAAAAAAATTCATGCACTGATGCAATATGCAACTTGCATTTTAAAAAACATCAACATTTAAATCATTTCAATTGCTTTGTAGAATGTCTTCAAGTGAAAAAATAATTACTACACTTAAAATGTAGATGATAACCTTGATCAAAGATAATTTGGATAAAAGGTAGAATAAGCCCTCACTCTAAGAGAATTTAGATAGAGTACCATATAAAATACCAAAACTAAAACTAAATATACATAAACATCTTCCATTTTATGGTGACAAAAAAATTGCTCTTGTTGATTGATATTTTGAATTGTTTAGTCCACCAAACATGCATCCAAATATATACTTATTTATAACTATATCAGGAAAAAAATATTCTCCAATTGGAATAATCCTAGCCTATGATAAGGATGAACTTGAATATGCCCTTCAATTCTGATTGGAAGTATGAAATGTGGAAGAGGTAATTCTTCATCGAGCTACAACTAATTTTAATAAATTTACACCAAGTAAAATGGAGTTGACAAAAATTAATTTTTCTCCTTGTGAAAAATTTGGGTTTCATTTGAATAGCTATGATAACCTTTAAATGTTTGGGTTGATAAATAGAGATAATTTGGTCATTATAATACGAAACATGTTGAAATAAAAATGTGAACAAGGGGAAACAACTTATTCTACTTCTCACCATGAAAACATGTATTTAATATACCCTATTTGCATGAGAGAAAAAACATTGAAAAAAAAGACAAACAAGGCAAACATATTTATATGTAGATTTGAAAGAGGCCATGTAAGTACTCACACTAGTGGACAAAAATAAGATCAAATAAAAGGTTGGAACACTTTTTTTGACACAAACTTTTGATGAGACACATAGGTAATTCTCTACATGGTATATTTCCTCTAATAATTACACCTTGAACATTCATGTAGAGTTTTGTGAATTGGGGGACACAAATATCAAAATAAGAAATCTCAATGAAAGAGGGGTGAATGATATAATTCATTCATTTTTAAAGTATAATGATGTTCCAATGAAGGATGATTTGTTAATTCCTTTTGATCTAAGAAAGCCTAACTATTTTATTGAATCAAGGAAGTCTTATAAGATATGATGGAGAAAAAAACCATAAAGTTCAAAATTACAAATGGACAACACATAATTCAAACACAATAGATAATTATTTTAGAGGAAAAATACAATTCATAATCATTGAGAAATAAATGTTGTGTTAGAAGGTAAATATTTTTGAAAACCTATACTTGATTTCATATTGTACGCAAAATATTTAATCAATATAATGAAGCTAATGAAACAATTTATAAGGCTTCATTTATAGAAAGAGTTCAATCTACACATGACCTTATCAAACTGAGAGGTTGGAATAATCTTGAAATAGGGAAGAAAAAGATGAATAAGATAAACACTTGTTCACACAAATGAACTATTCAACATAACAACTATAGGAGAGAAAATGCCTTCTTTTCATGGAACAACCCATTTGGGATTGTTTTGATAAGGTGTTTAATTTGTTTGAAACTGGTACTTCACCTGGTTTAGATAAATAAGATTTAAATCTGATTGGTATAATAGTACTTTAAAATATTCAAGGGCTTTTAGACAAACTAAAAGTAGAACTAGTAGATTTATTAGAAAAAATGTCTATTTTTTCTTAAAAACCACTGGGTACAACAACATGGACAATTGTTGAAAATAGGTGAATCTAGAAAGTAACATATTATCAAAAATTATAGATTATTTTAGAAACCATGTTACGACACTGCCACCAGACCAAACAATCACATCTGAAGAGGTAATGGAGCATTATAAAATTTCTATAAAAAGGTTTGATGATTTGTGTGTCTTGAATGAAGGTCTTTTAAAAAATAAAAAAAGGCTGAGAAGCATTATCTAAAGATTCATTAAGCATATTAAAAATTTGTATTCATAATGATGGAGGATAGCTTCCCAAGATAGATACAGAAATATCTAGCTACCATTATGGGCCCCCTTATCTTTGACCATCCATTTTAGAATATTTTAGTGAAATGTTCATTTTTGGTCTGAATTCTAATTTGATAATTATTGATCTTCTTAATCTCATTGAAGTTTTTAAGGAAGAACATTTTCACCTATTTCTTCAAGCATTGACTGAA
This sequence comes from Torreya grandis, assembly GCA_037957365.1. NCBI lineage: Eukaryota > Viridiplantae > Streptophyta > Pinopsida > Cupressales > Taxaceae > Torreya > Torreya grandis. Next base: position 1,364,722 of record JARHVA010003065.1, read on the forward strand.
AAATTTATTTTTGGGGCCTTCAATGTATTCATCATCCACAAACTAAAACATTATCTTATTATTAAGACCTCTCTCAAGAATCTATGTGCTGGTGATTTTCATTACACACAAGATACATATATCATACTATGGGGTCCAGATAGTTATGTATTTGATTGGATACATATTAAAGGTATCAATTTTTATTAGGATCCAACTCATTTTCAGCTACAAGATTTATGTTTGCATTCATAACAAAGTATATTAAAGGATGGTTTTGACACCTACAAAGATGTACCAACATTTAAAATGATTGGTACACACAAAATATGAAGGTCATTTAAAAATGAACTAGATACCATATTTTGGGAGAAACTTATCTCTACTTTCTATGATTCAAATGCATGTGATGCATTAGGGATATACACAGGAGTTAGATTGGTGTGTTCTTGTATAAAATTGAAAAGAAATTTATCTTGAATAATAGAAACTAAAGAACAAATGATTTTTAATGTTCAATTTCAAATTTGTTTGACAAATTTAGAGAAATCAATACAACAACCACTTTGATCAGTACTAGGTGCATAACCTCTTAATTTATTTTATAATCATGCTTCATTTTCCAAATATAACATATTAACAATATTTTGGTGTGTACACTTTATTTTTCAAACCTAACAACTTATAAATCTTTCGATGTGTATCCCCAATGGCATTGTATGCAAGTGAAGAAACAATAATAATGAAAAATCATATCAATGAACATGACACATCGCAAGATGAAGAAGGTAACATATTAAGATCATGCATATTTTTTCAATTATATAATTTTTATTTATCAATGATTCATAGTAATGACAGAATATTTATTCATTTATTTATGTCTTAATTAAAATATTTCACAATGTAGCTCTATCACTTTGTGTCTACAACACAACAACCCATGACATAACTCTGTAGGTTGGTGCCTCCATGAAAATAACACAAGGTAAAAATTTACAAGACACATTTTTAAAATACAAATATCAAATTAATTAATTATTAATGAGAATTTTTAGTTACTACATTATATTATACCTTGGAGGGAATAAAGAACCAAAGCTTCAATGAAGGTGTGCACCCATACAAACTACACAAAGGCAAAAAAGGTGAAACCCCCTTTCAATAAATGTGTAATTATAAAATTTTATACAAGTCTAGAATATATTAATTATCTTTATTTATTTAAATACATTAAAATTGAATTTTTCTTCATGGATAGGATATTTTAGAAGACAATAAAATATAGACTTACATCAACTTGAGATTTGGAAGTGTGGTATTATATTTTTGTGTAGACTAAATGTGGTTGCATTTACCCATTAAAATGTTATTTACAAGTTTAATTTAACCATTACAATGTTGTTTACATTCTTAATTTACCCAATTTAAAATAACACAATATATGTTATACTATGTCTCAAATACAACAAATTTTGATGTAGAGTATCCATGTGTTCTTTATTAATAAAATAATAATAAAGTATATTGTACTAGAAACAATTATATTGCTATCAATTCAAACAGTTTTTAGTTTTATGTGTTTTATTGGAAGTATATGAAGGGATTTCAACTATTAAGGTGTATTATATTCATTTGAATTTAGTGATATGAACTATGACTTAGAAGAGTAAATCTTATTTTGTTTGTTTGCATAAACATATAAATATAGATGTTGGTTGATCACACTTTCATAACTATAATAATATAGATGTTGGTTGATCAATGTTAAATTCCTATCAATGTCTATGAGAAATGAGTTATGGCAAAACTAGACTGATTCAAATTATGATACATTCATGGTCAAGTTATAAGGATTTAATATGAACTTTTATATGCATATATGTGTTACAAAACTGGCAACAAAAATGTTACATCCGTGTATAAAGAGTATTATAGTTGCAATGTGTTTGAGTATGTGCTTATTTATATATGTGTTTATATGGCTCTTTATAAGATTTAAAGAAATACGTCAAAAAATGAATCAAATGAAATGCATTATGTTTTTATGTTACAATAAGAAATGCAAATCAAAATCTCATCAACGACCAGTCTAGTAACATGCAAAACATTTTCTTTAAAAAAATTCATGTTATATCTCTAAGTATAATATAATATTTTTCATAAATTAATCATTTACTTTTTAACAAATTGCAGACATTTCAAAGGAGGAGCTAAAACTGACTTCTAAAAAACTATTGATTTTGGGGTTGGATGACTTATTCTTTGTTGTGCACAAAATAAAAGATATGCAAATGCATGATATGAGAAAAAAAGGATATTATAAAATTGAAAATATGTCATACTACATTCAAGATCATTCCAATAAAATTTTGAAGGTAGCACTATAGTCTTTTTATCATGTTGGCATTTGTTCAATGATAGAGGACAATCATTTGAGGATACTTATTCAATCCATGGGTTACACAAGTTCAAATTTCATGTTTATTTTGGGGAAAAAATATTCTAAGTCATTCAATATAAACATAAAGAAATTATATGAAGTTATTTTTAAAGGGACCTTCAAAGATGATTTTTTAATTACCAACATGTTGTTCATTGATTGTAATTCTAAAAATTATGTTACAAATCAAAAATTGAAAATGAGTTATGTTACATCAAGTAGATATACTAAAAATGGAATTTGGAAAGATGAAAAGGATTGGATAATCAAAATGATGTCAATCATCACATTCTTGGGAGAAAGTAAAAAATCCATGCCAACAGCTATGAACCAATGTTTAGAAATATGTAACTTTGCATGATTATTTCAAGTATATTTATTGATTATAAACTATAATTCTAGTAATAAACATTATCATCAATTTCATACAAACCAATTCTAAATTATTTAAAAAATAGTTCAATTAATTTCAAAATAATCAATTTTAATTTATAATTACTTTTCTCTAGTTATTATTGCAATTTGATTTATAGTTGGAGATTACTTGAAATTATTGAATTAATATATTGAGACTTGCTCATTTAGAAGATCTTCCCAATGAAAAACAAACAATTATTAAGATATTTTATTATGTAGATGAACTAAATTGTGTAATATGTTTTCATCCATAATTTGTCTAGTCAAACGGTGCCACATGTCCCAACAACATAAGCTAATTCAAAGGATCAATGATCGATATGAAGGCCTAGAAGGGTGCCACGAGTTCAAAATAGTCTAATCTATTCAAAATGATCTAATACCAAATGATTTGAAATAATTCAATTTATTTGGAATATAAAAAACATATTTATGAAGAAAATATTCTCCACTCCACTTTAGTGGGTATAGTTTCAAATTATTTAAAATAGCCCAATTTAATTGAAATGATCTATGCTCAAATGGTTTGAAACAATCTATTTTATTTGGAATAAAAAAATATATTTTTGCAGAAAATCTTCTTCTGAATCACTCCATTTATAGGTATAGTTCTAAATTATTCAAAATATCCCTATTTACTCAAAATGATCTGTGTAAATTCTTTGAAATAGTCCCATTTATTTTGAATATAACAAATTTATTTTTGGAGAAAATTCTCTTCACTCCACTTTAGTGGGTATAAGTCCATTTTATTTAAAATAGACTATTTTTTTTGAAATAATCTATTTCCAAATGGTTTTAAACACTCTAATTTATTTAGAATATATTAAATTTATTTTTTTGGAGAAAATTTTATCCACTCCACTTTACGAGGTATATGTCCAAATTATTCAAAATAGTCCAATACATTCAAAATGATCTATGGCCCAAATGGTTTGAAATAGTCCATTTTATTTGGAACATAAGAAAATTATTTTGGAGAAAATTTTCTCCACTCCACTTTAGTGGGTATGAGTCCAAATTATACTAAATAGTCCTTTTAAAAGGAAATGGGTCATTAATGATTTGTATGAAGAAACATGCAACTATGAATTAATATCATGATAAAAAAAAAATTAGATTATTTCAGTTGTTCTTATGTTATAAATAAATTAGTTGATTTAATTAAAAATCTATGATTATGATCAGTTAGCTGATTTTTACTATTTATATTCATATGATGTAATAAGTGGGATTATATGATTTCCTTGTATTCATATTTGTTGTGGTAGTTTTATATGGAAATCTATTAATTGAATTTTTTGATTTAGTATTAATTATGTTTGATTAATTTGATATTAATGACAATAAACAAGTAGGTGAAATGGACATCACATACTTAGTGTCAATAATAAATAGATTTGAGTAAATCCAATTGAGTTGTGTGTGTGAATTTGACTAATCTTAGCCATCTGGAAACTATATTAAATTTTTTGGTCAAAGTAATTTTTCACATTAAAACATTGTTAATTCACCTATTTGATTTATTTTACATGTTTTTCATGATATCATGTTAGAATGTATTTATTTATGATATTTTACATGTAATGGTTATCTTATAGCACAAGATTGCTAGTTGATATTCTTGATTCTCAAACCATCATTATCTTCCCATCATAAAGGAAGAGCCATTCCCTAGTTGGGATAGTGTTGGGAGGATCTATGGTCCATGGTTGGTGTGAAAAATCTCTTAGATGATATTCCCCTCCCTTCTAGCAGTCAATTAATAGAGGATATACTCATAAATGCTTTTAGATAATAATGAGTTCATTTAGACTTGTATGTTCTATGGAACATTATATAATTTGTAATCTGATATTCAGATATGTAATAATTTATACTTGTAATATTCGATGTAAATTTAATAATTATATTAGTTGGATATTTATTCTTGTATCAGTTGTGATATTTACTCTAACAATGGTTGATTTGTAAATTGTGTATTTTGGTACTATTTTATGATTTACTTGCAAAATCAACTCTATTTCATTATAGTGATCATTGACTAAATGAATCATATGATCAACCCTAAGGTTAAAGAATAGTTTATTTATTGATGTATTTAGTCAAATATCATTTGTTATTAGAAGGTAAATTTTTAATGAGTTAATTATTAAAAAATAAAAAAATAGTTGATCTAATTTTAGTTTAACCGAAAGGGGTTGTTACATTATGGTATCATATTTGAGGTTCAAACTATTGGACTTAATGAGTCCACTAATATATTTTTATTCTCTTATTATCATGAAAGAGAATGCCACAATAAATACCATCTAACAAGGGTAAATCCAATGTCAATAATACCACCCCTCTAATTGACCCAAATCAATTTGCCTCTAAACAAGTTACAAAGCTTGATCATATTCTCATAGCCATGAATGGGATTATAGATATAATTATTTATCTTGAATAAGAAGTTCTTGGCCATGTATAATAAAATAATTAGGATGAAGCTGAAGGTCATCCTATTGAATAAGAAGGTCCTCAAAAACCTAGAAAATAGGAGGTGCCATAAGATATGAGAGATTATGTAGTTGTAGAGTTACATGAAACATGAAGAAAGTTAATCCACCTAAGTTCAATGGAGCCATTTTGGGAGATGGATCAAAAGAATAGATAACTGATATGGAGAAATATTTTAAAATATATACTTCTTTTGATGTCAAAAAAATAATTTCAGGAGCTTATTAGTTGGTAGGTGATGCAACAACATGGTGGGAAAATAAGAAGTTAGAAATGAATTTTAACTCTAGTACCACCACGTGCTAACAATTTATGACCTTGTTTAGATTGTGATGGCTACTTGAATTATATTTTAACCAAAAACTAATATATTTTAAAAATATAAATCAAGGAGACCTTTTAGTGAATGAATATTAGGATCAATTCACCAAGCTCATAAAATATGTTCCTCAGTATCAGGTGGATGAGAGGTTTTGAATTAGAAAATTCACTATGGGATTAGAAATCCAAATTATATGTGAGGTGGATGTGTATGGGACATCCACTATGGATCAAGTATTTGAAAATATAGTAAAGTAGGAGCAAAAATTCAAGTCACTTACTCAAGTCAGAGATAAATTCAAGAAAATTTTTGGAGGTCCTAAAAGAACTTTAAAAAATAAGAATTGGAAAATGAGTGGAAATTTTAAAAATCAATTCAAGAATCAGAATGCAAAGTTTAGTAATGATTCAAGAAATAATAAATCATGAAATTGTTTTAAGGGAATTTTCAAGGGAAATCAACAATTTGATAGGAAGGAACAACTAGGTGGATGTTGCATTTGTGGAGTTAATAATCAATCTAGGGAATGTACTTAGGGGAAGTCAGATGGTAAAAATAAAGGTTATTTTTTGTAGTAAGGAGATTTTAAATAGAGAACTCACACATCTGTTAGCAACCATCAATCTAATTTTTAGGCTTAACCTATTGAGTTTTTAGGTGCTTTATTTGGTCATCTAATTTTAATTTTAATTGACATAGCAGATAATTAATATTTTATTTCTCCTAAAATTCTTAACAAGTTATGTAGAAAAGATAAAAGTATGGCAAATGCATGGTTAGTTCAATAAGGGAATGAATCTAAGGTCAAGGTTGACAAATATTTGGTCGAAGCTAAGATCAGACTACCTAAATTTAGTATGGTATTGGATCTATTTTTAGCACCACTAGGGTCATATTATGTGATCCTAGGATTAAATTAGTTAGCACAACATAACATTTAGGTGGATTGTTTTCTTAAAAAGGTATAATGTTTAAATGATTTTTGAAATCAAACGCAAATCTAGGGAGTAAAATTGGAGATAAAACTTAGATAGATTTTTACAATTTAGTTAAAGGAAGCAAAGAGAAAATGTTTTCAAGTACTTATTATTAAGATAAATGAGATGGAGGAATTAAAATAACCTTCCATTGAGGATTTTCCTTTTCTTTAAGATTTTTGGGATGTTTTTATTGAATAATTTCTAGGTTTACACCTTAAGAGAGAGATTGATTTCTCAATTGATATCATTATAGGGTCAAAAACACAATCTAAATACCCTTATAGAATGAATACAATTAAATTAGTTGAGTTGAAGGCTCAACTACAAGAATTTTTGTCCAAAGGGTTGATTCAACTAAGCATGTCACCATGGGGTGCATCAATTGTGCTCATTAAAAATAAGGATGGAATCCTTCTCCTATGTATTGATTACAGGATGTTAAATAAGACACATATTAAAAACACATATCCTCTACCTTGTATTGATGATATTTTTGATCAAATGTGTAGAAAATCAATTTTCTCAAAGATTGATCTTAGAGCAGGATATCATTAGTTAATAATTCATGAGGAGGACATTCTAAAAACAACTTCAGTACTTGTTATGGGCATTATGAGTTCATAATTCTTCCTTTTGGGCTAATGAATATGCCTTTAACATTCATAAATCTCATGAATAGTGTGTTTAGGGATTATCTAAATCATTTTGTGTTAGTATTTCTAGAAAATATCCTCATTCACAATCTAAGGAAGAGAATATAAAACATTTGAAGTTGGTTCAACAACAGTTGTGGAAATATAAACTTTTTGGGAATCTATCCTTGGGTATATTATAGAAATGGGAACAATACCTTGGGTATATTATATCTATAGAAATAATTTTCATAGATCCTTTAAAGTTAAAAGCCATTATGGAGTGGTTAGCACCCAAAATTGTTCATTAAGTTATGAGTTTTATGGGATTGGATGGATACTATAGGAAATTTATGCCAAACTTCTCCAAGATAGAAAATCCTACTACCTCTCTTAAGAATAAAAATTAGGGGTTTATGTGGTTGGAAAAGTGTAAGGAAAATTTTCAGGAGTTGAAAAGAAGCCTTATCTTGGCACTAGTGTTTAGAGTTCCTAATCTAAATGACTAATTCTCAGTACTAATGGATGCTTCAAGAGATGTTCTTGGATTAGTTCTTATGTAAGAAGGTTTTGTTGTAAATTATTAGTTTAGATAGTTAAATCAATATGAGTTAAATTATGCCCCATATGATCTACAATTAGCTATAATATTTCATTCCTTATAAGTTTTGATGCATTATTTTTTTGGAAAAATAATTGAGCTTAAGATTGATAACTTAGGGCTCAAGTATATCTTCACCCAACCTAACCTAAATGGACATTAGAGGTAAGGGTTAGGGTTATTTTCAAATTATAATTTTGATACTAACTAATTAAAAGGAAAGTAAAATAGGGTTACAGATGCCCTTAATCATATAAGGTATATAACAACCTGAGATACCATCAAGAGTACCTTTCATGATTAGGTAGCTAAATTCTCTTTAGGAGATGAATTTTATGAGTAGGTAAGGATTACATTATCTTAGAATACTCAAGGTCCTAAGTATGATGGATTAAAGTTTGAGAATGATGGTTTGCTAAGGTACAAAGGAAATATTTATGTACTAGATAAGGATAACTTTAGGAGTATAGTACTCTATAAAATACACAATGTTCCTTACTTAGGTCATCTAGGTATGACTAAGCTCTTGGTAGAGCTAAGGCCATTATAATTATAGAAGGGAATTAAGAAAGATACACCATATTTTATTTCATGATGTTTATAATGTTCAGAAGTTAAGGCTAAGCATGTACATCTTTTTAGGTTGTTATACTTGCATACCATACCATAATGGAAGTGGCAAGTCATTAGCATGGACTTTGTCCAAGGTTTGTTGATGTCTCAAAATTGACATGACATGATTTTGTTGGTTTTTGATAAAATCACCAAGGTATCTCACTTCATTCTTGGTAATATGTCAGATGAAGAACCTATGCTTATGAAGAGATTTGTGAAAGAAGTGTTTAGATTACATGGTTTCTTGAATAGATTATTTCAGATAGGGACCCAAAAATGAATTCTAGATTTTGGTTGACTCTCAATTCAGGATTAGGCACACAGTTGAACTTTAGTATAACGTACCATCCATAAATAGATAAATAGAGAGGGTGAATCAAGTTTTATAAGATCTAACAAGAATGTATGGGTCATAAATACAAATGGAAATAATATATTTAATTGGTTGAGTTTTTGTACAATGGCTCATACCAATCAAATCTAAAAATGGCTCCATTTGAGGCATTGTAAGGAAAAAGGGGTAGAACACCAATATGTTGGGACAAGCTAGAATAAAAGGTAGTATTTGGTCCAGATATTCTTCTATAAATGGAAGGGAAAGTCATGTTGATAGGGAAAAGGTTCATTGAATCTAATGATAAACATAAGAGCTATGTTGATTTGAAAATGATAGCAAGAGATTTTTTAGTGGGAGACAGTGTATATTTGTGGGTTAAACAATATAAAAGCTCAATTAAATTTGAGAAATTAGCCAAATTATCTCCTAGATATGTAGGACCCTTTTAAGTCTTAAAATTTGTTAATCATGTGAATATATAGGCTTTATTTCCACCAGCTTTAACACTCATGCATAATTTTTTTCATGTGTCTTATCTTAAAAAGTATGTTGATGATCCTTCTCATGTATTGAATTGGAATGATTTACATGTTTCAGATCCCAGGGTGGTCATGGTAGAACTAATCAAAATAATTGACATTCATAAACTTAGTTTGCAAAAAAATAAGTGGCCTAGTGTAAGGTCCAGTGTCACCAATATTATAAAGACAATGTCACTGGGGAAGACTATGAAAAGTTTCATATGCTATTTTCATATTTTTTTGCGTAGTATTTTTTTGGATATTGTGTTTATTTTCTAATATATGTTTTTTTATTTAAAAAAATTGTTAAAATAAGTGTCATTTGGGCAATGAACAACTTTAGGAGGAAAGGATATTACTTCCCAATTCTCCTCTAGACTCTTTAATCTATTAATTTTTATATTTTATGGTTAATGATTGGTTAAATTATTGTGTTAATAAGTTGGATTTGTAATATGTTGATTTGTGATAGTTATATATTACTTATCATCTTAATCATTAACTTATTTGTTAGCTATTCATATTTTATCATGGTATATTATGATCATGATTATTTCATTTATTTAGTTGCAGTAGTTTATCTTGGATTATTTTGTGATATGGTCTAACTATTATTTATTGTATTATGGTGAATGCAATACATAGTCCACCCCCCAGACTATGATTGAGTGAGGGTATCATCAGAGAGGATGGAGGAGATGAAAATATTGGGGGATGAGAGAATGAGACTAAAACCCTTGCACACACTATGATAGAATCTTATTACTATTTGGTTATGTTTTTTTTTAATATTTCATTGTTTGTGTCACATTATACTTTAGTCTTTTCATGCAATGATTTTGATGAGATTGCATAATTATATTGTCTTGTTGGTTACACTTTTTGTAATTATCTATCATAGCTTATTCACTAATATCATTATATGGTCTTGCTAGTGTGAGAAATAAAAAATGAAATGTTTTATAGAACTATAATTTCTTGGGATTGGTCTTGTCTGACTATCTTATTTATTTATCTTACTTTTGTATGAAACTCTTTGCTAGTTTAAAGTGGCTAAACACTATAGGGGTCAAATGGGTGGCATGTTTTAAGAATTAGTTATTAAATTGTTTGATGTATTAATTAAAGACATATTTATGTGAGGAATTTTATGGGATAAATTAGAGACCCATGTTTGAATTAATAAAGGTTATTTTTTTAAATATAAAACATTATGGTTTTATTACAATTTAAATACAAGTCTTTTTCTAGAATGCTAAGGGGATTATGAAATAAAGCATATTCGATAGAATCTAGGGCATCAAACAAAATTGGATACAAGGCATTTTCACAGTAATGATTTTTGAAATCAAAGGGAGACTTTTTTAAAAATGCATGTTTTCACTATCATTAGGTTTGTTTGTTGAAAAACTTGATTGGTAGTGAGGTTATGGCAAGCTACCATGCCAAAAATGTAAAAAATTATTATAGAACTAGAGATTCATTTATGAGAGACCTGATTTTTTGGGGGATATTCATTTATTTGTCATGCATAACTCAAGTTGAAGGAGATATATGGAAATAAGAAGGTTTTAAGGAGTATAAGGTGGATGAGGAGAGAGTGGGGAGAAAGAATTTGGGATCTTGGACAATCTTAGACTATTTTTCTTAGGTAAGGTTTTTTGATTTAAAATTCATGGTTTTATTATGATAAAATGATTTATAAATTGTTTCTGATATGTGTCATTAAATTTCTTGAATTAGGTCTCTATATTATTTATTATATTTTTTTAAAAAATACATGGGATTATATGTAATCAATCCTAGGGATGGGTTTGACCAATCCATAGGGTCAAATACATATAAATTATAACTGTTATTAAATGGATGTGTGTTTTTGTATCTAGGGATAGATAGATAAAACCAAGGTTTCATTTTGGGCTTAGTTATAAAATAAATTTTAAAACTTATTACTGACAAGTTGTAGGTTTTGTCAATGATCAAGTTTTATTTCTAGAACCTTTCAGATATATTTTACATTATTTTTTATTTATATGACATTGGGGTAAGGTCAACTCTATTTTTGCTTAAATAAACCTCAATACATAAAGGTATAATAGTTCTACTCTTTTAGGGTTTGAAATGATGGCTTCAAGTATATTTAAGTATTATTGTGCTTGTTTATGAGTATGTTCAGTATTTAAATGACTTATTGAAATAAATATAAAAACAATTAAAATTAATAATATATGTAATCGACCCTAGGGATGGGTATGACCCATCCAAATGGATGAATACATATAAACATAAGCCTTAGGTATACAGTTGAGAATTTGAGTAGCTATGATAATAAATAAAAGGCAAGGTTTTCTTTTGTTTGCCTATGTGATTTGACATAGAATAAATGTATAAAGAATGGAAATGGAATATTTATTATTATTAAACCTTTGTTTATGCTGGGTAAGTTTTGGGACTACGTGTTATTTTAATTAGTATCCTAGTGTGGTGAGTTGTAGGTGTTTTTTAAAATATTAAAATATTGAACCACTCGTATATACTTATGTCTTTTCTATTATAAAAATGTCTTATAAAAGATAGGGTGAGTCTTTATAATTTAATATTAACCCCTATGCATGGATGAAATTCAATGGTTATAAAACATTTGAACTCAGGAATGAATTTATTATTTAGGAAGAATTTGGGTGTCTAATTTATAATAGTGGTTTATTAATGAACTTGTATGTTTAGTTTGAGAAAGTTAAGACTCTTGTTGAAATTGGATACCTTGTGTTAGTTAATTAAAACTTTACACACACACACACACACACACACACACACACACACACACACACACACACACATATATATATGTATATATATAGATATACATATATATATGTATATATATCTCTATATATATGTATATATATACATATATATATGTATATATGTATATATATACATATATATATATATATGTATGTATATATATACATATATATATATATGTATGTATATATATACATATATACATATATATATGTATATATATATATATATATGTATATGTATGTATGTATGTATACACACACACACACACACACACGAATTTAGATGCTTGTACCTAAATATGTTGAACTTGAAGCTTTCAAGGTAAATCCTATAGAATGTTAATTATATAGGAACACTCATTTTTAATAATATTTACCTTATAGAATGTATGTTTATAAAAGAGAATGTTAGATATGTTAATATGAATAAATACATATGTTTATGTAATGGAGAAATATTTGGTGATATATTTCTAAATATGATACATTATGTAATCATATTTATATGTGTATCTATGTATTTACATGGTATGGATATTATATGTGTATGGAAATTAAAAGGAAATAAATCATTAATGTGTTGTATGAGGAAACATGCAACAGTGAATTAATATCATGATAGGAATTTTTAGGCTATTTCAATTAATCTTATGTTCTGAATAAATTAGCTAATTTAATTTAGAAAAATGATTATTGTCAGTTAGTTGATTTATACTATTTAGATGTATATGATGGAATATATGGGATTATATGATTTTCTTGTATTCATACATGTCATGTCATTTTTATATGGAAATGTATTAAATGAATGTTTTGATTTCTTAGTAATTATGTTTGATTAAGCTGATGTTAATGACACTAAATATCTAGGTGAGATGGACTTTGTAGAGATGGATTATAGAGATTGTTAGATCAAGGATTATTCATGAAATTAATAAAAATGCATAAGAACATAATAAGCTAAGCCAACTCACTAAAATGGGGTTTTACAAATGACAATAAAGAGTAAATGAAAAAAAACATACATAATACCTTCCAAAGAGCATCTCATCACCCAAATGTGGCTCAAAACATGATTTTCCCCTTCATTTGGTGTTCAAGGCTTTGAGAATGATGCAAGGCAAATATCCTCTATCATCTCTTGATCACCAATGAAACTAGGATCGTCATATGAAATCAATGTCATGACTATCTTGAAGCTATCCTATTTCAAATTAAGCATAATAAACACTACTCACAAATGAGATGTGGAGAGAATTTTACATAGTAAGTTTACATAAATAAAGCTTTAAAATAGAGGTCTTGGCCCTCCTATTTATAAATTTTTAAAATTGATTAGGATCAACTATGACCATCCATCTTGCGATAAAGATGTGTGGCCATAAATTTATCCAACATTGCATAGTTAATCCATAAATACCCTCATAAATATTTGGAAAGAGGGGGCATTAAAGAGGAATGGTAGGCCATAAACTTGATATTTATTACATTTATGGCTTATATATGCCACCCCACAAATGATGTCATTTGATGATGTAGATAGTAAGAATAAATTTTCAATTAAAAGATATTCCATAACTTCTATGGAATTCTTAATCTTTTGATTTGAATTAATTAAGATTTTAAGTAATTCTTTGGAAATTGGTTGCATTTTATTAACCAAACTGGTCAGAATGTCATGTTACTGGGTCATAATTTGACTAGAGATAAATTAGAAGGTGATGTTAGTTATGTATGTACCAATATCCAATTTAGGATGGTGTCGATATAAAATAAAACATACACATGTTGTGCGCTTTCAATTTAGAAGAAAAGAGTGATCCAGAGCACCAAAATCCATTTTCATCATTTTGACTTGAAAATGATTTGAGAAAAGTTAATAATCACATAAAATGCATTTCCCCATTTAGGGATGAATTAGCCTAAATTAGCACTTGTAAATGACAAGCTTGAACTATTTAACATGTTTAAGTGATTTTGTCCCAAATTATGCATTTTCATAAATTTTGATTAAGATTGATAATTTCAACACAATGGTGTTAGGAATTGGATGCCTACATTTTATCCCTATTTGATAAGGCATAGTGAGACATTCAATGAAGCAATGTATTTACAAATAAAAGATTTGTCAATAAGAAACTAGAAGGAAATAACCTATGATTCCCCCTTGAGAGGACATATGAGAATGAAAAAGAAGGATGGACTCTTGAAAAGAGAGAGAATGTGAGATTAGCCCATGGGACATATTAAATCTAGATGAACTAATGCTTGCATGTGTTAATTTCATCAATGATCAAAATATAATTAGAATATAATGGGCCTTGAATATAGGGGTAAGGGGAAGGATATAATCCAAAAATATAAGGAACACACTTTGAACACACCCAAATCTAGGGTGCAAGTTACATGCTTATGAAATGATCAATCTCAAGACAAGTTCCAAACTAAAATATTGCTAAAATGAGGGCAAAAGTCTACAAAGATTGGAATTAGAATAAAAGGAGGATTATGTCTCCAAAGAGAGGAAATAAGAATGTGCCCCATTAGATCATATTTGATCAGTTGATAAAGCAATTTTACCCTAGTAGGGCTAATTTTGATCACTGATAATCAATAGTTGTGCCCCAATAGGGCTGATGTAGATTTGTGACTAGTCTAGATGTTGTGTCCCAAGAGGAAAAAATGGAAATAATAGCTTAAGGATATACTCTATTACATAGATTAAATATAAGTGGGTGAAACCATAGATGTGATGGGTTAATGACTAAAATATTCATAAAAAACCAAGCATATGAGAATACACAATGTGATGAAAGAGATGAAAAGAAGAAAGATGGTCGAGCTAACGCAAGATACATAATGTATCCAAGCATTTCCTAAATAGTTGATATGGACCTGAAGCTAATGTAGTTCATAGAGAAGTGGGAGAGAATGGAATGAGGGATGAAGAATAAAATAAAATTGACCATTATTTGATTATACTCATGATGCATGCCAAGAGATTCATGTCTTACATAGAATCGGGTGTAAGATAAGCCATTGGTACCTAGTTTTGTTAATGCACTTGATATTTTATCCTCAGAGTTGCATTGATGTTTGAAACTTGGATCCAAAGCACTAGATGCTTGCTTTAGCAAAATGAAATTATGCATCATAAGTATGAGGAAATTATAATGATATTGGATTTCAATTTCACTGAGCCAATTCAAATGGGAATACTTATAACTAAGGATAATGATAAGAACTATCAATACCAAAGTTGTAACTATTTACATTTAAATAAAAATTAAAAAAAATGAAACATAAATGAATTAAACTTAAAATAAAGATATGGACAATCAGGATTTAAGTAGGAACATGAATGTATAAAATATAAGAGTAAGAAAAATTTAATAAATAACATGAAAGTGAGATACAAATAATCAAGATCTATGCATACTATCAATATGTACTTGGAAAATAAAGTAAAAGAACAAGACCAAATAGGAAATCAAAAGACCAAACCAACACACAAAACAATGAAAGCATAAAATTGTTTAACAAATGTTTTGGTATATTCAAAGTATTTTAACTCAATTGAGAATTAAGAGACATGGAATGGTCCAAATTGAAAAATGGCAAGGGTATTGCAAAGAGTTATTGTGAAATGGAAATATCACACCAACTTAAAATGCTTTCTAGATGGAAAGAGTGTATGAAAATGGGGGAATGAGGTGACCTCAACATGAATCAAACACAACCTATGTAATCCCATTAAGACCTCAAGTCAAAATAGTTCTACCAATATAAAAGGTGATGAAAGACCAACCAGGTCATAACAAGTTTGTAAATAAAGTCAAACTGAAAGGCAAATGATAATAGTAATGACTAGGTGATGCAAAAATGCATTATACCTAATATACCCATAAGAAATTATACTTAGGAAAAAAACATCATAATTATGATTTACCCAAAGGTGGTTATAATTAGGGGTACCAAATATAATACTGATTTGCCCATAGGCAGTTATAATTAGTGATACCAAAGATGATATATGAAACATAACTTTCTAGATCAAATTTCACACTACTTACATAGACTATCATTAAACATATAATTCTAAAACTATTTAAACTAGATCAAAATCCTCTCACAGAAAGTGTAGGAAGAACTAAATGAACCAAGATAAAAAAAGGGGTAGGTAGGATGACTACAAATAAAGTTTGATTAATAGTAAATAAGTTTTATAATAAAATGGTACATGGTATGGCATAGAGAAAATGATAAGATGACGCTTGGTTATAATCACAACAAGGTTTCCCCAAAGTGATAATTGGCTCACAAGATGGTGAGAGTGTGGCTTATATTGCTCTCAAAATAGTGAGACAAATGGGACACAATGGTATAATATTCCTAAAATGAAATGGTCTATAGGGTATCCCCCAATAAATAAGGAAAAGAAAATGGAAGGTAAATGGAAAATGAAAAATGGTTTTGTTGTTCTTGATAACATAGAGGTTCTCATCCTAGTAAACATATGAGACAACCAGAATAATGAATCATAAAAATTACTACCCAACACCTCATCTGAATAGTTATTCTATCAAGAACCTTCTACAATTTTAAACTTAAATAATGTTGTTGTGATTCTTGTTAGTCATTGATTTTGATTCCTTCACAAATTAGACAAGATGTCTTTGTAGCCTCTATAACAAAAAGTGCTACCAAGGATGGCAAATAATGTTAGGCATATGATGAATGGTATAATTGGGTAATGAATAAGTGGATGATAGTGGAATGTATAATGGTTGGGAAATAAATGAAGATTGGGATTTTTAGGCACACACAATGTTGTTGATTCTATATTTGACATAATTTTGGTCATGATGGGAGCGAAGACCTATAAAGCTACTCTTGACATGACCATCAAAATTTTCTATTATTTGATCTTGAGAGTTACTACAATCTGATTATAATGTAGATTGTCAATTGTACTAATTTGATCTTGAATAATGTCTTCATCAAATAGTGAAGAGTTTTTGTACTCAGTGATTGGATCCTCAATGAAGTTTTCACCTATGAATTTGTGCTTATTATCCTATAACACCTATGAGAAGGTTTCATGAAGAGATTTTATCATTTAACTTTGATTATCTTCTATCACCTTTAAAAAGGTTTCACTAAAATATTTTGATTTTGAACTTTAATCATCCCCTATTGTCTCTGAAAAGGTTTCACTATGATATTTTTCTTATTATGCATGAATTTGGTCTTGCCCCCCTAATATTTTGCACCTAATATGTCATCATGGATGTATATCAACAAAGTTTGATTCTATTGGTCCCAATATACACTTTTGGGAGGTGGAATGTCAATATAATGTCTATTTAAATGGTGGTAATGGAATGATGAAAGGAAACACAATCCTCATAAATATACTAGGAGAACCTATGTTAATATTGAAGTAATCATCCTCAAAATACTTATAAGGATCACAAATATATTCAAATTGATCTTAAAAGCATATTTAACTAATATTGTACAAACCATGATTGTATTCTGATTTTGAATCTAAGTATGAGTTAAGGGACTCTAAATCTGATGTTAAAACTGATAGTGATTCTACTTCTAATGCTAAATTTGATGTTGGTTCAACAAGGGAACCTAACTTCAATGTTGATTCTTCATCCAATGTTGTTGTTTCTATAAAAAAATTTAGTTAAATACTTGGTATCAAACAAGTAATGGACTATGATGGCATAATGGGATCTATAAAAATTTATTCATATAGGAAGGGGTCAACATAGACTAAATCATCTAATTGAATTCCTTTAAATAGAGGGAACTACTTGAGAGATGACTCAACAAGTTTTGGCATGTCAAAAGGAGAATCGTCAACAAGTGGAAAAATATCAAGAGACAACTCTACAGAGACTAGCCTATCAAGGAGATAAGGCTCTTTAAAAATAGGTAAATTATGAATAAGTGATTCATCATAGGTTGACTCATCATAAATGGGTGTTTTAACAATAAAATCATAGTTTTAGTTAATAATTGGTTACTAAATGTTAATTTTGAACAAATTTTGGTCCTCACAAGGTGGCTCTTGAAGAGGCAATAGTTCTTGTTGAGGCTTGTATATCTACATGAAATTTCTAAAGTGGATAAAAATTGGTTCAGAATGAATAATGGTCTATGGTTCAATAAAGGGATATCTAAAAATTATGCTATCTAAGGAGGGATCAACAAATAATGGTTTATGAAATTGACATTCCTCAATAATAGGTTCAATAGATATAGGCGATGGACATAGAATGGTAATGATGGGGAATTGTAGAGCTTGATTGCTCATGCAAACCATAAGAAGAGGTCCTAAAATGGTAAAATTCATGCACTGTAGAGCTTGATCACTCAAACAAGCTAAAGAGGGATAACCTAAAATGTTAACCTTTACACATTGTGGAGCTTGAGGGCTCTCACAAGCTGAAGGGGGATAACCTAAAATGGTAACCTTTGATCCCAATGTACAAATAGAAGGGGAAGGATGGGGATGATGTATAAAAATTGACATAGATTGGATTGGTATCAAGAAATAGACCTAAAGAGGGTGACATCCTCAAATATGATGGAGTGCTCATGTCTATCATAATAATGTGCTTCCTCCCAACTAGGGCCACAATAGAACCCACTACAAGTATACCTTTGTGTCATGTCTAGGAAGTTTTTTCTCTATGCTTGGAAAGATTTGGAATGTGTTTTTCAAATGTTAAATAGGTGTGATTTAATTTCCTTTAAACAAGTGACAAGGTAATAAATAGACTATAATAAATAGAAGGTGGTGTAGTACCACAACATTATAAGAATTAGTTCATGAAATTACTCAACTTTGGTGGGTTGAAATCCTTAAATTAGAATAGGGTATGATAAATTAAAGACCTAAGTGTAAAATAGTATACCAAATGTAGGTTTAGAGATATGTCAATACCATAAAATATAGTTCAACTTTGATGAGTTGCTAACTAAGACCAAATAGGTAGCACAATGTTGCCACATGGTAAGAGGAGGTAGGATAAAATGTGTTCTATAACTTAGAGTGTAATCACCATGAAATATAACCTAATTTCACAATGATCAAATGATTATTAGTCTATAAAAAAACTTTAATCCAAATTGGAAATCATACCTAAGTTAACTCAAACCATGTGCAAGCACAAAATCTGATTAACACATTGGCAACTTAGAAAGGTTAGATTCTAAATTTGAATAAAAACGTGAACGACTTAAAGATTTTTAGAAAATGGTTTACATTCAAATGGGTAACATAATTGAATTGTTTAAAAAAATACAAGCATAATGTTTAAGATGAGGATTTGAACAAGGCAAAATATGATTTGGATTTGACCAACATAATACCTCCTTGTTCAAGAAATGGTGGATAAAAATGTGTTTGGTTATGACATGTTTTTTTTTCAAACAAGTTTTAGACTCAAATAATGACCAATCAAGTAAAGGGAAAGACAAATACAACTAAGTAAATCATCCTAATCCCCAAATTGACAAGGTTGCATCATATTATTGAAATCCATCTATATACATGATCTTGGGAGTATTTTAATTTTTAATATAAAAATAAAAGCACATGAAGTAGTAGGGTTTTCACACCCCACCTTATCCCAAGAGATTGTATGGTAACATGGAACTTCAAGCTACTCTCCATACATCAACAATATGTCTACAATAAGTGGGGTTGTTCTAAAACTTGATTTTTTGAACATTTAGATAGTCCCAAGCATGGCTAATACTAGAGATGCCTCATGTCAATTGAGTTCATACCAATTAAATTATTATGCAAGGGTCTATTACTTTGCATAGCTATTCCATCCATGTAATACTTAGTTTAATATTTAGGTTAACTAAACATGAATCAGGTTTTTGTTATGAAAGGAAAGGTTAGCTTCTCAACCCCCTAGCTCTTAAAGTATACATACCCTGATTTATATACCCCACCATAGAGTGAGATTGAAATAATTTTGAGAGGTGAAACCCTGATTTAAAACTTCCTTAAAAAACTTATGAAGAGGATATGAACTCCCCTCCACAAGCCAAATTTCATAAAATAAAACTAAGTAGAAAGACTTTAGAGGTTTTTTTAGATCACCCAAACCATACAAGTTTTGGGGAGAGCCTAGACAATTTTATTTTCATGCCTTGGACAAAGGCACAATTTTAATGAAAAGGTATTTTTAGTCACCTAAGTTCCCTAAAGGGGATGGGGAGAGAGCATACACGCACTATTCATTTTGTTCAAAAAGATAAAAAAGTAATAGATGATCTTCCATAAAACAACACACTTTTGAAATTTTATAATTAAAGTGAGTGTTAGTTTTAAGCACCAAATTGAAATGTTTAATGACGTTCTTGGCCCCTTGGCCTTATTTTTCAAAAACTTTGAAATACTTCACAAAATAATTAAATAAACCATCTAAGTTGCTTTTAAACACTAAAGGGAAGGTTTAAGACTTAATTATTCTCAAATTGGTCACTTTTCCATGTGTGTATTTCAAAGGTTAGAGAGTTTCCCCTTGATTTAAAGCATAATTGATAATGAATCAAGAAAGTTTTTAAATCTTGCTCTTGGGTTCTCTATTTTTAAAACATAGAGACTGACATCAATCAATATTGATCGATGCTGGTTGTATTAAGACCGATGCTAGTCATAAATAAACTGATGTCAGTCGATAAAGATTGATATCAGTCAATTGTAAACCCTTAGACAAAAAATATTTTTAACTAAAGACATTTGTTATCCTAATGTTAGAATAAAATCTCTAGAAAATCTCTGGATCATGTAAATAAAGTTCAGACAAAGACTTTAAAAATAAATATAACACCCTATAATTTTAAATAAAGCTCTAAAATGTGATTTTCTTAGTGTTTTTCCCTATAACATAACTAATGTTAGTTATCTAGGACTAATTTTGATTACATAAAACTGATGTTGGTCATTGTGTGACCTGTGTATCAATAAAAAATGTCAAAAATATAGGAAAACAATGATAAAAACTTGATTTTAAGGACTTTTAATGAATTTTAAAGAAATCTAATATTTCCAAAGTATACTCCTTGCTTTGATGGGCTGCATGGTCCCATCTAACATGAAAATATGTAGATATGGATTAAAAATATTGTTAGATCAAACATTAGTCATGAAAATCAAGATAAATGCATAAGAACATAACTAGCTAAGCCATAAAAAGCAAATGGGTTTTGAAAATGACAATAAAAAGAAAATGAAATAAAACATACACAATACCTTCCCAAGAGCATCCCATCACCCAAATGTAACTCAAAATTTTATTTTTCCCTTAATTTGGTGCTCAATTCTTTGGTAATGATGCAAGGCAAAGCTCCTCCATCAGCTCTTTCTCACCAATGAAATTAGGCTCATGATATGAAATCAATTTTATGCCTATCTTGAAGCTATCCTATTATAAATTAAACATAATAAACACCACTCACAAATAAGATGTGGAGATAATTTTGCATAATAAGTTTACAAAAATGAAACTTAAAATTATGGTATTGACCTTCCTATTTATAGATTTTCCAAATTTATTAGGATCAACCATGACAGTCCATCTTGAGATCAAGATGTGTGGCTATGAATTTATCTAATATTTCATAATTAATCCATAAATACCCTCATAAATATTTGGAAGGAAGGGGCATTAAAGAGGCATGGGAGGCCATAAACTTGATATTTGTTGCATTTATGGCTTATAGATGCCACCCTAAAAATGATTTCATTTGATGATGTAGATAATAGGAATCAATTTACAATTAAAATATATTAAATAACTTCCATGGAATTCTTACTTAAGTTTTTGATTTGAATTAATTATCTTAAGTAAGATTAATAATTTTTTAAGTAATTCTTGGAAATTGGTTGCACTTCATTAACCAAACTAGTCAAGATGTCATATTACTAGTTGTAATTTGATTGGAGAAGAATTAGAAGGTGATGTTAGTTGTGTATGGACCAATATCATATTTAGGATGTTATATACATAAAATAACACATGCACATGTTATATGATTTTGATTTAGAAGTAAAGAGTGATCCAAAGAACCAAAATGCATACTCATCATTTTGAATTGAAATGATTTGTGAAAAGTTAATAATCACATAAAATGTAATGTCCCATTTAGGGATACATTAGCCTAAATCATAACTTGTAAATGATAAGCTCTATCTATTTAGCACATTTAGGTGATTTTGGCATAAACTGTGCATGCATTTTCACAAATTTTGAGTAAGATTGACAATTTCAACATAATGGTATTATGAATTGGATGTCTACATACTTCACGTACTTATTTTCAATAATAGATAGATTTGAGGAAATATAATTGAGTTATGTGTGTGAATTTGATTGATATTAGTGATATGGAAACTATATTAAAAGCTATGGCCAAAGTAATGTTTATGGTTAAAATATTGCCAGTTCACTTGTTTGATTTAGTTTACATGTTTTTTTATGATATCATGTAAGAATGTATTTATTTATTATATATTATATGTAATAGTTATCTTAAAACATACAAGTTCTAATTGACATTCTTGATTCTTGCACCTTCATTACCTACCCATCTATGAAGGGAGGGCCATACCCTATTTGGAAGATTATGTGGGGGATCTATGGTCCATGGTTGGTGTGGAAAAGTACTTAGATGATACTCTCCCTCCCCTCTAGTAGTCAACTAATAGATGATATATTCATAAATGATTTTGGATAATAATGAGTTAATTTAAACTCATATGTTTTGTGGAACATTGTATAATTTGTAATCCAATATTTATATATGTAATAATGTATAGTTGTATTATTTGATGGAAATTTTATAGTTACAATAGTTGGTTGTTTATTCTTGTATCAATTGTGATATTTACTCCAGTAGTTGTTGATTTGTAATTTGTGTATTCTAGTATTATTTAATGATTTACTTCCAAAAGCAAATATGTATTCATTATAATTATCAACTAAATGAGTCATATGATCAACCTCATGTTAAATAATAATTTATTTATTAATGCATTTAGTTAAAGATCATTTGTACTTGGAATTAGTAAAGATAATTTGTTAATGATTTAATGATTAAAATAAAAAAGTTGTTAACCTAGTTCTAGTTTAACCTAGAGGGACTGTTACAAAATGTATCTCTAAATTTGGAGAAAACATTCCAAGTTCTCACATAGGAAAATAATTTATGTATATTCATCAATACTGATGAAACACTTGATGTGAATCCTAAGAGGTAGATTTTATTGATTTAACCAAACTAGTTATTGAATAGTAAGAAGAATCCTTATAAATAGATATGGCCTTGATCCCATATTGAGTGGGTATTTATGGAAACCAATTTAAAGGGTGTAGCAAAAAAACACTTTTTAGCTACGCTCAATTAGCTCATGTAAACTAGGTAATGACCTAGGCATGAATGAAACCTTGACCCTTTTTCTTGATTGGAGTATAGGAATGAATGTTGTTTCATTTATGTAATAATTATTCAAATGAAATTAAATTGTAGGAGCTATGAGTTTTTATTCATGCTAAGTATTGTTTCTATATGATTTTCACTTTCACATTCAAAAAGGAAATGAGAAACTAAGAGAAATGGTCAAGGGCTTGTATGTACATGGATGAAGTCTGCGCACCATTATCCAGATGATAGAAGGAACTCCTCTTTGATTGTGGAGGATGACACCTATAGAGGCAAGAGACTAAAACAAAGAAGGCATTAGATGAGGAGATGGTGGGCTGCCAAGCAAAAGCTTGATCCAAGAAGTACAAAGACTTCCTTGAGGGATGTCAACCCACTGATTGATAAAAATAATGTCTGATAAAAGGTAGAATGATAAAAGACTAAAATGATTAAAGACTAAAATAGAAATAGAAGCAAATGCTTACCTGAATGCTGCTATCAGTCTAGTCACAGTCACCAACATCGGTTAGTCTGCTGACATTGGTTGGAAATGTCTACTGACGTCAGTTAGTCTACCAACGTCGATGAAGGCAGTGGTCTCTATGGCTAGCGTCAGTCAGGGTAGTAGTCTTTGGATGAGATCTGGTCAGGTCTAGATGGGTTTATGGTCTGTGGACAGGTCTAAGAAGGGCTTTGGGTCTTATTGAATGCTCTGTTCAGGGTCTAGGCAGAGTTGCAGGGAAAATAGACAGAGTGTATGTTCTGAAAAGAAGGATAGAGGTGATAAGGATATGGGAAGGCCTCTCAGCCTTTTTGAGAGGGAGTCAAGTTTGGTTTGGCTAAATAATAGATAGATTAAAAGGAAAATACTGAAATGAAAATAGTAGCAAATACTTACCTCATACCTGCTGGAGAAGGAATGTTGCAGACTGGTTGTACCTATTATTGGTGCTGCTAGTGTGAAGGCCCTGTTGCTGGTGGAATGGCTGATGCAGAGTACCTATTGTTGTTATAGCTTGCTATGTATACCTGAGAGAGAGAGAGAGTGAGAGGTTTGATGATTGGAAGGATTAACAAATTGAGGAGTGAAAGATTGGATTGCTAAAGGTTGAAAGGGCAGATTCAAGAGATTGGAAAAATGAATTTGCACTCTAGAGGTGAAATGCAATTTTGAAGGCAACCGACGCTTGAAATACCACCAATGTCGGTTGACAGTTGACTGATGTCGGTGGCTGGAAGGCAGTTAAAAAGGCTAAAAATAGCCTTTCATCCATTTTCCCAACTATTGGGTCAGCAAGTCTGGGGAAGAAACGGTCGAAGGTGGCTTAATAGGCATGGGAAATGAGTGGGATAAGGGAAATGGGGTCTTAAATCATTTAAGACTTGGCAAGGGGTAGTGGAGGGGAAGTTGGAATAGGTCATAGGGTGATTAATGAGGGTATCCAAGGGCAAAGAATCCAAAGAGAGGAGAGGTGGCATGGGTGAGGTGGCAAGGGGAGAGAGAGAATTATTAATTTAAAATAAGATAATTATTTTAAATTAATAAGACATAGGTTAGGCATGGTTAGAAGTGGAAAGGGACCAAGGGGGAGTTGACCAAGGGAGTAAACATGATTTCGGTGTCTACATTTGCCCCTTTTTGTCTTGTTGGTTGTTCTTGACGAACTGCAAGACAAAAATAGGAGTAGGTTGCCCCAGGTATGGGATGAGGTTGATTTTGTCTTGTTGGTTGTTCAAATGAACTGTAAGACAAAAATAGGAGGGTGATTGCCTCAATTATGGATGAGGTATTCCCCCTCAAAGTGTGAGTTGAGGGAAGGGAACCTAAAATCGGGTGTCGATTTAATAGAGAGTGGATAGAGATGGTGAGTGTGAACATTGCAATGGTTGTGATTGCATACATACCACTTCTCAAGATGGTCAAGTCAAATTGTCACAAGTCAAGGGTCGAGGAGTGCTAAAATTGAAGTAATCGGGCCCCAACATTAGTCATAGCTGATCGGGTTATTCAATCTAAGCTGAAACTCCAATGGTCATTGTGTTCTAGGTATCCTAGGCTCAGGAAGTGCTCCTGGAAACACAAAAATGTCACAAGTAGTGGGGATCAATCGACTTGCGATCCTATACTTGTGAAGGTCAAAATGTGGTCTGCAGACAATTTTGCTAACTAGTCATGAAGTAGCATACATGTAAAAACAACCAAGGCAATGTTGTCTTGGAAGTGGTCAAAGTCAGAGGAGATAGTCACAATCTCCATGGTCATTGGTCGAGGTGGATGGATGGATGAAGGAATGGCTGAGCTAACCTTAGAAGACCCCATGTCAACTTAGTGCTACCTACATAGCCCTTGTTGGAAGGGCCTCAGGCCAATGTAGTTCTCCCAAGAGGGAGGAAAAAGGGTCAAAGTTATGGATAATTTTGGTCGAGGTCGAGTCATGGTTAAAGGAGGATATGGTTTGTCCATCAGGTAGATGAACAAATAGATATGGTTGAGCTAACCCTAGAAATGTCATGTCGACTGAGTGCTACCTACATAGCCCTAGTCTTAGGGCCTCAGACCAATGTAGTTCAGGTGAAGAGTTAAAGTGGTCGATGATTGGTTTTGGTCATTTGTTGAAATAATGAGGATAAGATGATGTTACAGCCTTTTCCAAATGGTGTATTTTGTAACATTGGTTGAGGGGTCTTTCATCCCTAGCAATTTTCCATATTCATGATGGATGTATGCTAAAAATGAATTGAGGTCTATTTATGCTTCAGCAAGTATTGGTTTATGCTTAACATAAATTATGTCTGGTCGATAGTTTCCATGTGTATTGGTGTCTATAGAAACTAGTGTGAATGGTTTATGATAATGTTTTGTGGTATGAAAAAGGTTTGGTTGGTTTGATTTGGTTGGCAAATGATGTGGTTGAATGTGACCAAAGTGTGAAAAAAAGTGAAAGGCAAATTGCTCTTTCATTGACACAGACCATAATGATAGCATAGATAGGGGTTGTTAGAACCAAGATCCCCATTCATTCATTACGTTGTTGACCATTGGTTGTGTTAGAGTGGTAATCGAATCACTTTGACATTAAAGTGAGCTCTAAGTCCCTTGAGCAGGGGTTATGATAGGTGAGGATAGGGTAACCCATTTTAGAGCAGAGATAACCTTGTCCTTTTTTATAGGAGACCCTGGGACAAGTATAAGCCAAGTCCATGACCCATTTTTTTTTGGCACAGACTGATCAATGCAGGAAGTCTACATAGACATGTCATGTTGCTTTGTGGTCATTTGTGAAGCTAATCGATGTGGGAAGCTTCTAAGAAAGTGCTATTTGCAGCAAGATTTAGTCATAGCCATCCTTCGAGGGAGTGGTCTATATTTTGCTTTATATATTTAAGGGCTTTTGAATAGCTGTCCTTCGAGGGAGTAGTTTATTAGCTACAGCAATGATAGTACAGTTGTCCTTTGAGGGAGTAGTCTGTCTTTTAGAGTTTGTGACCTTGGATATTTTGACATCTTGATTTATTTTTTTGACAAAATTTTGAGTCATGGACAAGACTATAGAAGTTCAAGGTCTCCCTTTTATTAGGACAAAGCATCCATACTGTATAAAAGGGTTATAGAGGATTTGTTTAGGGGAATAGGGTTGAAAGGAATGAGGATTAAGAGGATGGGGATTGCTCAAGGGATGAGCTCAAGTTAAATGTGAAGAGGATGAGTACTCGACTAACAGTAGAATGGTCGCAAATGCAAGGCATTAAAGGGCTCAGGTCTTGATAAGTCCTTGACCCATACTTGTGCATGATGATGAACAGTCTGAGCCAATTAGGAGCAAATTTACCTCATTCACTTTGCTCCATATTTTTTGGAGATGATTAAGAAGTTGGTTGATGTTTGGTCATTGTTTGGTTGGTTGTTTGGTCATTGTCTGATCGATTGTTATTTGGTCGAGGTTGGTTGATGTTGGTTGATACTTGGTTGATGCTTGGTTGATGTTTGGTCAAGGCTTGGTCGAGGTCAGTTGAGACTTGGTCGATGTGTTATTGATGTTTGGTCAAGGTCAGTTGAATGATTGATCAAGGTCAGGGTTGATGTTTGGTCGAGACTGGTTGAAAGGTTAGTCGAGGCTTGGATGAATGTTGAATTCCCCCAGCGGCTAGGGAGAATGTTTGACAAATTGGTTAAGGTCGGTTGAGGCTTAGTGGTTAGATTGACTATGTTGATGTCAAATAAGGGGGTTAAAGGTGGCAAAGGGACCATAGTTTGGCATGGAAATCCTGATTTAGGTGATGAGGTTTGAGAAGTAGGGGTCGGTGTTGATGACTTGTCAAAGGGGTGGTCAAGAGGATCCTTGATGAGAAGGGTATCATTTTTTTGGTGTTGATGAATGACAGCTTTAAGAGCACAACAACACTTAGTGTCATGTCCCAAAGTGTGATGATAGTGGCAAAATTTAGAGTTGTCAAACCAAGATGGTCTTGATTCGAGAGTTGATGAGTGGGGCGGTGTTGAAGTCTTGTTGATAATATGGTTAAGAAGAAGGGTGTGTTTCTCCAAACATTGGTGAAAGACAACCTTGAGGGCACAACAATGTTTGGTTTCGTGCCCAGGTGTGCGATGATACACATAAATCTGCGTGTCATCGAACTAGGGTAGTTTTGGTTCGAGAGATTGATATGGTTTAAGAGGTGGGAGATTAATGCGAGAAGACTACAACAATTGCCGTAACAGCAAGGCATAAGAACCTACTAATGGGTCTGTGTGTCTTGTTGTAGTGGATTTTGATGACTTTGGTTTGAGAGGCATAAGAGGCATTGGTCGTACCATCATTTTTGTGGGTGGTGTAGCCACACGTGTAGATGGCACTTTGGTGGTGATAGGTGTTGGATGCTTAGGGGGAAATATATGTCTGATGGGTTGAGGGGATAATGGAGGTGACTTGCTTCTGTGAAGTATGGGAGTAGGAAGCACTCCTATTAAAGTGGATGGATGTGGGCCCAAAATTAAAGTTAATGATGAAGGTGGGGGAGGAATTCTCTGGTGTGGTTTAGTGGCCTTCTTAGGTTTGGGTTGAGGGCCACCATTGTGCGAGGTGAGGTTAGATATGGGTTTGAGTTTAGATGTGGATGGAGGTGAGTGAGATGTAGGAATCTCAAGCAAAAGGAAAGAGGAAACTATGACTGGGTCTTTCTCGATTGAAATGGGTGAAGAGACTGGTTCTTCTCTTAGTGGAGAAGAAATAGGAGAATGCGGCTCCTCAAGAGGGTGGAGGGTAGGGATGCTTGTGCCTTTGACTTGTGGTTGAGGAATAGGCAAGGTAGGGTCCTCGAATGAAGGTAGGGCTAATGGCGTTGATATGGTCAAGGCATCCTCCAATATAAGAGAGGTCGATGGAGGACTAATAGGAGAAGAAAGTTCTTCTACTTGTGGAGGAGAAATAGGGGAAGAAGGGTCTTCCATCTATGAAGGAGGTTGGTCAGGGACAAGAGGTGAGATTGTGTTGACCGTGCGTATATTATGGTCTTGGGGGTCATTGGTCATAGTCTAGATATTGTTTTGATTAGGAGGAAGGTTTGGGAATGGTTGTCTGAAAATGTTGATGTTTTGATTAGGCAAGGCATTTGGGTTATCCAAGACAAGATCGCCTTTATCTATCATGTCTGGGACAATGTTCTTGAAGGTTTAACAATTGTTGATGTCATGGCCTTAGACATAGTGATAATGGCAGAAGTCATTTTCCATTTACCAAGCAGGGATGGCTTTTGAATTGTTGAATTGAGGTGGTCAGATTGGAGGAAGATTGAAGACCCCCTATTTGACAAGTTTTTCCAAAACAAAAGCGTATGATTCTCCAAGTGGAGTGTATGAACACTGGGTGTACCGTTGTTGGAATTGTTTGGTGATGCTTTGAGATGTTAAAGGTTGAGATTGATTAGTTGTTGTTGAAGATGGTGATCTAATGACCATAGTGTTGGCCACTCCTTTGGACTTGGAGTGGGAAGAAGAAGGTCTGGAAGAAGAAGGGTCATCAGATCTTGCATTGGTATTACGCAATTTGACCTTATCATCTTCAATGGCACAGAGTTCAAGCTTTTGGGCCATGGTGAAAGATTCATCGAAAGTGCAAAATATTTGAACCTATAAGGTAGAAGAGATGTGCCTAGCACATGCTCAAGAAAAGAGCTCGATGAGCTCAGGTTGAGGCAAGGAGAAGGAGAGTTGGTTAATCAAGCCTCTCCAATGGGTGATAAAATTGACTATTGATTCATCATCAAATTATCGGATGGAGTAGAGGTCTATGATTGAGACTTGTTTGGTGATATTGATTGAGAAATGGTCAAGAAATAATTGGGCAAGTTGAGTGAATGAAAAGATAGAATGTCTAGTAAGAGAGCTATACCAGTCAAGGGCAGGGCTAGAAAGCGACATGGGGAAGGTGCGTAACAACAACACATCATCATGCACTATAAGATAACAAGCATGTCTAAATACTCGTAGATGCTGTTGTGGGTCTTCCTTACTCTAGAAATGAGAAAACTTAGGAAGCTCCCATTGGCTGGGATACGATCAGATTGGGATGGAGGGATGGATGGGTTCATTACAAATTTGGTCATATGAAAGGGCATTGCTTGAACTAGAAATAGAAGCTTTAAGACTAGACATTTTGTCCATCAGCATTTTGATGAGATTTGCTGACGAATTGGTGGATGGGGCACCCCCTAGGTTGTAGGGCACTTGAAAAGTTGTAGAAGGGGCATACGACGTAGTTGGTTGTGCTTGTACAGGCACAATGTACTGATAACTAGTTGTTGGGATAGAAGTGGATGCCAAGGGTGGTTGTGTCATGAAGGTAGAGGGCATAAGTTGACTAGATACTACCAAAGATGGTTGTGTGGTGGCATTGGCAAAAGGGGAGGTAGAAACTCCTGCATTTATGGGCACAAGAGTGTGTGGAGTCGAGACAATCAAGTTTTGGTATGATGTAGAACTTGGTTGAATTGTGTGTGGTTGAGGGGGTAATGAAACCCCAATGGAGGTCGGTCTAAAAATAGAAGGGGAGGCCAAACTTTGCATATTGGCCATGGTCAGGTTAATGGTTGAAGCAATAGTCTAAGTCATAAAAGGCTGGGTAGCGGATGGTGTTGATGTCATCACCGTTTCACCCAAAAGGTCCCATGTTTGGTTTCTTACGAGATAATTTTGGAGGGCTTTGACATTGAGGTCTAAGAATCTTTCAAAATCTTGGTCCCCTTTAGGGACAATGGGGGTTTGAGTCGGGGTCAGTCGAGTTGGAGTTTGTTCGGTCTCTGAATGAAACTCCATTAAGGGACTAGTTATGGACGGGGAAGGTGGAAGCGGTTGATGCCTCACATGGTTAAGAAGAGCCTTGGTTTGACTGCATGTCAAAACCATTCAAGACAAGAAGGGTCAAGTTTTAGAAACTATGTTTTTTCAATTTCAGAAACTCAAAATGTGGTTTTGGCAAAAAAAGGTTGGGTTTTAAGGCTATTGTTTTGGGAAAAAAATTTTGGACAGTGATCGACGTCGATTAAAAAAACTGATGTCGGTGAGAATAAGTGGCCGACGTCGGTCAGATAATCGATGCTGGTGAAGAAAGGGTGCCGACGTTGGTGGTAAAACCAATGTCAGTTACTGTGTCTTCCATAAAATTAGTGAATTTGAAAGTTTTTGGAAGAAGAAGAAAAAAGAAACGTCCTCACTAGCTTAGAAAACCAGATAGGAACAGAAAAATAGATGGAGACAGGCAGAACCTAAGCGTTAAATCCTAAGAATCAACTTTTAGAATCCTATTGGTTTATGCCTTAAAGTATGTTTGGGAGGTTGGCTATTAGAATGGGTCCTAGAAGAGGTAGTCTAAAGATGGTTTCAGGTCAGTTTAGGCGCTCAAGAGTCTGTGTTAGGTTCTGTACATGGCCTGGTGCTAAGGAGCAAGCTCCCCTCACTTCACGAGCCCAGTGGTAAGCTGGTCTCACTTAGCCAAAATATACTTTCCCTAGAGATTATCCTCTGCCAAAGAATAGAGTGGGCTTTCCCCTTGGTAGTGAAGTCCAAGTGGGATTGTCGGGACGGGTAAGGTATCCGCTGGGTGATGAAATCCCAGTCGGGCCTTGTCTCAGGTAAGTTTTGATGTTTGATTTGTGTAAGTGATTTGGTTGTGTAACATAAGTGATCTATGATTAATTCATGATGCAGTTATTAATTAATAGATGTGGACTAAGTATGCAGTCAAGAAGAAATGAAATGCAATGTAGTTTAAGCCCAAAATTGAAGTGTGAGTTTGTATGAAAACAAGTTGAGAAAGGGTTGAAGAGTATGATTTGACTAGTCTAAGATGCAAGAAAAGAAAGAAGAGTTCTTTTTAATCTTGCTAATGGTGTCTTTTGGAAGAGAGAGAAGAAAAAGAGGTGAAAAAGGAGAAACCTAATGCACCTATGTGAAAAGAAATGAAAAGAACCCAAGGAAAACCCTAAGGTCCCACCAAGCATGCCAGAATGTTTCTATATGATTTTTGCTTTCACATTCAAAAAGGAAATGAGAAACTAAGAGAAATGGTCAAGGGCTTGTATGTACCTAGATGAAGTCTGCGCACCGTTATCCAAATGATAGAAGGAACTCCTCTTTGGTTGTGAAGGATGACACCTGTAGAGGAAAGAGACTAAAACAAAGAATGTGTTAGATGAGGAGATGGTGGGCTGCCAAGCAAAAGCTTGATCCCAAAAGTACAAAGACTTCCTTGAGGGATGTCAACCCACTGATTGATAAAAATAATGTCTGATAAAAGGTAGAATGATAAAAGACTGAAATGATTAAAGATTAAAATAGAAATAGAAGCAAATGCTTACGTAAATGCTGCTATCAGTCTGGTCACAGTCACCGACGTTGGTTAGTCTATCGACATTGGTTGGAAATGTCTACCGACATTAGTTAGTCTACCGACACTGGTGAAGGTAGTGGTCTCTGTGGCCAACGTCGGTTGGGGCAGTAGTCTTTGGATGAGATATGGTCAGGTCTGGATGGGTTTATGGTCTGTGGATGGGTCTGAGAAGGGCTTTGGGTCTAGTTGAATGCTCTGTGCAAGGTCTGGGTAGAGTTGCAGGGACAAGGGATAGAGTGTATGTTTTGAAAAGGAGGATAGAGGTGATAAGGATATGGGAAGGCCTCTCAACCTTTTTGGGAGGGAGTCAAGTTTGGTCTAGCTGAATAAAAGATAGATTAAAAAGAAAATACTAAAATGAAAACAGTAGCAAATACTTACCTCATACCTGCTGGAGAAGGAATGTTGCAGACTGGTTGTACCTATTACTGGTGCTACTGGTGTGGAGGCCCTATTATTGGTGGAATGGATAATGCAGAGTACCTATTGTTGTTGTAGCTTGCTGTGTATACCTGAGAGAGAGAGAGAGAGTGAGAGGTCTGATGATTGGAAGGATTGACAGATTAAAGAGTGAAAGATTGGATTGTTGAAGGTTGAAAGGGTAGATTCGAGAGATTGGAAAAATGGATCCACACTCTAGAGGTGAAATGCAGTTTTGAAGGCAACTGATGCCGAAAATACCACTGACGTCGGTCGATAGTTGACTGACATCAGCGGCTGGAAGGCAGGTAAAAAGGCTAAAAATAGCCTTTCGTCCATTTTCCCAACTGCTGAGTCAGCTAGTTCAGGGAAGAAATGGTCGAAGGTGGCTTAATAGGCATGGGAAATGAGTGGGATAAGGGAAATGGGGTCTTAAATAATTTAAGACTTGGCAAGGGGTAGTGGAGGGGAAGTTGGAATAGGTCATAGGGTGATTAATGAGGGTATCCAAGGGCAAAGAATCCAAAGAGAGGAGAGGTGGTATGGGTGAGGTGGCAAGGGGAGAGAGAGAATTATTAATTTAAAATAAGATAATTATTTTAAATTAATAAGACATAGGTTAGGCATGGTTAGAAGTGGAAAGGGACCAAGGGTGAGTCGACCAAGGGAGTAGACACGATTTCGGTGTCTACAAGTATCACTATGTATTGTGAACTCTGTAATAACAAAATATTTTTCTAAGTAGTTTAATTAGGTATAAGTGGAAAAATATAATGTAAGTTAGTAAATATAAGGATTTTAAACCCTACCGATTGAGGAGCCTTTCCCCCATCAATATTATCCATTAAGGATTCAACATAGTGAAAATAAATCATCTTTGATCCAACAATGTTAAAAAATGACTATATGAATTATTCAACATTATAAGAAGTGATTCACTAGGTGGATGCACTCATACACAAAGAAAATTTAACACCAACTCAAAGACAATTGGTTGTGGACCTCATCCCTCTCAAGAAACAAGGACTGCATTTCATCTTGGCCAAGCCTAAGGTTATGCCATGCATAGACCTCCTATGAGACTTGTTATTTACTAGCAAATTGACTAGGGGTGCATTTTTACACCACTTAGATCATAGAAAAATTATAACATGTATCTCAATAGATGCATTCTATAGGTATTTATCCCTACCTATTGCATATACTACATATGATTTACATAGAGTAGTTACATGGAAAAAAGAGAACTCAATTGAGAAAACATTAAGTGGATAATTCCTAGGGAGATTGTTGCCTTCAAAGAGAAGTAGTCAATGCCTATAGCTTAGCTTTAGATTAGAATCCATAGTGGGCTGGCCCTCCTAAAATAGTTATGTAGCTACCCTAACATATAATTCATTCACCTTGAATGGGTTCCACTACTGGATTTACCAATGACCTAAAAACTAACATTTGATTAGGATGAGGTAATCGATGCTAAGATGTGAGAATAAGTACTCCACAAGGATAAGAGGTCCTAAGGGGGACAATTCTATATGATGTCATATCTTCTAAATGTTGTGTTGGGCATATATCATATTCATAATGGGCCACTATGGATCCCATATCTAGACTACGTTAAGAACCATATATGTGATTCATATTATTATGCACATATATGCCTATACCAGGAACATCACTCACATTTTAGAAGACATATAACATTAGGTGTGGAGGGATATTAATGAATCCCCACTCATCAAAGTATCTAATATAATTTCATACACATTTATGGATAGAGGGGACTAACAGATATATCTTGACTACATTATTATTATGCTAATAGGTCACAAGTTTGCACCCCTACATTTCCCCAAACATATACCATATAAAGTAGTTGAGCAAGAGATAGCCTACCACCTATGGTCGAGAAGAAATTAAGACTTTAATAATAAGAATACAAAAAGAAATTTTTTACATGTATCTCACCTCATGATTGGAATAATGTGTTATGTTAATCATAAACACTTTTAGGAGGATGATAGATTTAAAGGGTATTGTTCATTAGACACACTACCACATAGGGACTGGGACCCTCATGGTAAATTTCAAAATCATATTCAAGGCCTTGATATTCCATACTAGCATGATCCTTATGACCATGATTTAATATTTATTAATTCCAAGAGTGATTACCACATCTTGGAAAGGGAAAAAATAGCCGAATTGAGCAAAAATATCTTGAAAATCATCCAAAGATATCCCTCCATTTAAATTGTGTATGCACACATCAAGATCCCACCTGTAGGTGGATGTCTTACCTTATATTTTGTGATAAATTTGACTTCTTAACCATCAATGGAGCATGGATAACCTTTACACACATTCCCTATGGAATTGAAAATTGTAAAGAAAGAGCTCAAGTGATTGAAACTTCACTTGGGGGAGTTAAAGATGAGTCAATTTACCTTGAATCTTTAGATTCAAAAGGCCATGCCCATCCAATTTTTTGCATCAGCCCAAGATACTTCATGTGTGGATGTTTAAATACATATATTAAAGTTATTATTTGTTATAAGAGGAAGAAAATAACTCACATCCCTCCAAAGAGTCCAACTATTAGATAAATATCTACATAAGTACCCTCTTGGGAGTAAAAATCAACAAGAGGTGAGTCTACATATGAGGAGGAGGATCTATAAATAGATAAGGTTTTAAGCCTCCAAGACATAAAAGGCAAAGCACCACTACATGGAGATAAAATAAGTGAGGGTGCAACCCCTATAGTTTCTACCACTCCTATCATATCTTTTGTTTCCCTTTGTCCATTCATTCTTTTGATTTCATGTCTCTGAATCCTAGTGTTTCCTTTCCTTTCTAGTGATTAAAGTGGAAATTGTTGCCTCTAAGCCTAGTGGCCAACCATGTTTTTTTGTTCTAAAGGAATAGGATGTTTCATTTACCCCTACTATATCCTTTTCCCCAATAATTACTACTCCTCCAATTATGTCCTCATTATCCATTCCTCCCACTTATATTGTTTTTACCTCTACCACTACCCCATCAATCCCTAAGACCAAAAAGAAATCATCTAATAAAATTAGGGGAGCATTAGCAAGTCTGTAGCCACATGTTTCATCTACTTAGCTAGGCTTGTCAATACCTTATTCTAATTATTCTCAACCCACCATTTTAATATCATCAAATAAGGATGGAAAAAGAAACAAGTGTATACAGTCCACCCATTTCCCTAATATAGTGGGATAGAATGGTCTAACATAATCTAGCCTTCCCTTCTTGACCCATTATTTGAAGATGAAATTAAGTAGTCCTTAGGTGATCTATTTATTGAGACTACATCCTAAGACACTCAACTAATAGACTCAACACAATTAGTCATCCCATATTATGCAACTAATTTGGAATCATAGGCTTCTCAAAGGCCAAATATAAAAATAATAGAGCTACCCATAGTAAGTTCTATATTTTAAAAATCCATAAGGAGTGTCTAAAGAGTGAAGAAAATAAAAATTGAATATTAGGCTAGGAGGGGGATTATTTTGGAGGAAAGACAAGAAGTGTTCACCTTGTCAAAGAGAAATAATGGGAAACTGGGGAAATCCTCCTATATTGAGGATTTAAAATCCCATTTTTAGACATGTAAGGATGATTTTCTTGAGGTCCAAGAAGTAGCTTGAATATGAGTTAGAGTAGGGTAGGGATCAACAACAAATAGTCCATATTCTTGTATAGATTTAAACAGATGTCTAAAGTGTTGCTTCAAGAATATACAATAATTTGGAGGCCATTATTATATTGAGGGGTGAATTAGCTCCTTATATCATTGAATTTTCTAAATTACTCAATTCTTTGAAGGATGATGAGAATAAGCTAAAACTCCTCATTATTTACATAAAAAATAAGGTAAATAGCCACTTCAATATGATGACACCATTTTTAGGCTTCAAAATCCCTCAACTTGGTGGTCATTAGGACACAAGAAGCAAATGAGTGGGTCACAATAGTAGAAAATCCAAGTATGCAAAGAATCATAGCCTCATTTTACAATTTATAGAAGAGTTGAAGTTCTCACAAGAAAGGGACTCTAGAGGTAGGCTAATAAGTAAAGCTAATTTTGACTAGCTTCTTCAACAAGTCTTAACCATATTTAAGCAAAATCTATAGGGATTGAAATTGGAAGAGATTGAAGCTGAGTTGAATTTTTCATGAAAGAAAGTTGTTAAAGTAGAGATATTCTGAATTAGATTTAGGTATACTAAAGTTGAACATTCATGGCTAATGGGATAAATAAATAGGGTACATAGACCCACACTCTTGAACATGGATATCATAAGGTACCAACATGATGTTGATAATAAGTATTTTTAATAATTAGAGGCCAATAATAGATCCAATGCTCCAACTACTAGTGTATCTCAAGCCACCACTTTAGTTCCTACCATGATGATAAGTAGTGCCACGAAACCACCAAGTAAGCCTTAATTGTTAAAGACTAATTTTGTGTGAATTCATGCATATATGATTAATATATGTAATTATAGCTTACTTACGCTTGGTATATGAATGTAAAAGTTAGCCTAGGCTATTTGTTATAATGCACATGCTACATGGTGTTATACAAGCAAATTTACTTTTTGACATAGTTCTAATTAATTGTAAGCTTGTGAAAATGTAGTTTTGACACTAAAATTAGAATTTAATTTATAATTAATTGATGTAACTTTTATTTTACATAAACTTGTAGGATGATGTGACCCCTCCCCAAGTATATATATACATGTAATCCCTCATTCCAAAGGGACAAAAAATTTATCAATACAGGAAGAGATCATTTTGAATATCATGAAACTATGTAGATGTATTTTCTTTCCATCTTTGTGTAATTAAGGTTTTATTTTCTTTGGGTTGTTTTAATTCATTAATTTTAATTGTGCAAAAACTACATATAATTTTTTCATTGTCATTGACATCTGTTAATTTTAGATATGTAAAAGCTATTGAATAGTTAGTAAGAATCATTGATTTTGAGGATTTGGTTGAGTTTTTTAACTTTATAAGTGGGATTGAGTGTTTTCCCATAATATAGTCTTCTACATGTGATCCATAGTTTTCCTAGATACCTTTATGGTTTGAGCTATAATCACCTGAGTAAGGGTGTGCAATGGCTACTCTATAAGGAGAAACCTTTAGTTGAGACCCTTAAGTTTCTTATACCATGTCATTCGAGACTACCTAATTTTTTTGTATATGAGTATTAAATAGTTATAAATAATAATCATTAGTTTTGAATACACTTATCCAAAAATGAACTAGCCCAAGAATTGACCACTTGAAAATATAGGGCCTTCTTTTCTACTCTACCCTTCCCTCCTTTTCAAGTCTTTTTACAAAGATTTACCCACTCTATAATATATTCCATCCATCCATCCAACCCACTTATGTTTTGATTTATTTACTAGGATTCATTTCACTACAAGCACACCTAGTTAACAACTTGAATGTTTGGCCTACTATTCCACCATCAAGTTGGTTAAACCATACTTAAAAATCATGCCCTAGACTAGATTTTACCTTTATTAAGATCATAAAATGTTAGAGTCTACCTAATTAAATATATGTATGTGTACATGACCCAAATCAACACATTTTTGGCACTTTTTCATGATGGTGACAATAATTAGACATGATGAAAATTATGGTGGATATGTATGATATGATAGGATTATCTAAAAAGGGGACAATGTACATGAATACTCATGATTACATTATTAAAAGTTTCTTAATGAAATACATAGTTATTTTCAAAAAATACTACCATCAATACCTTATTGTGCATTAATTTAACATTATCTAAGTTCTCTCTAGATGTCCACCTAGTTGATATATGTTGGGTATTGATCCTTGTAACTCATTATTTGTCCTTGTTATTAAATTATCCAAATGAGTATTAAAACTAAAACTATAATAAAGTTACATGATGTAAGATTCATTAAGAAAATATTTTTTTAAAATACAAAACACAAATATTTGCACATAATATTTATTGGTACTATTTGATAGGATAGGGATACAAAGGTAACTTTATATACTTAGGATTGGTGGGAGGGAATTATCAAAAAAGGATTGGAGGAGTAGTTTTATAGATGATTTTTCAACTCATCACACCCCCAATTGAACTTATTTCTAGTCCTTGAGCAATCTAAACCTATGTAAATGGGATCATAGTACTCTGAAGTCAAATGGTTTTCTTGTATATGTCTCCTATTTTTTATAAAACCCAAAATTGTCTTTTATCCTCTCCCATTTAATTGATCTATTCCCCTCTAATAAAATATGAGGTTGATATGTTATGGAAATCCAATTCAATCTCTTCTTTGTTACCATGTCAATATATTTTGTGACTCTTGAGAGCTATCATGAAATTATACCTTGAGAATGGATCCTTCATTTTTAATTCATGGCCATGCTCATTCCCTATAACTAATAAATCATTGTAGGTTTATTGAAATATTTCTATGATCAAGTCCAAGTACTGATTTTGGGCCTATATTAATTCTATCCTAGTTCTTATATCTACCTCCCTTTTATTCATCAGTACAATCCAATCCATTTCTATCATATTTGGCTTGGTATCATTTTGATAATTAATGTGGTTTATTTCTCTTTTTCATGATACTCATCTATTTACTCACCTCTTCATTTTTCATTGTAAAGATAAGAAGAAAATTATCTCAGATACACATCACCTAAATATAGGTTTAGATTTGATTCTTAGTCATGAGGAACATCATAGTTATGTATATATAATTCACATAATTCTTCCCATTATGGTACTCCATCATCCTTGTTATCATGTTTATTTTAAAGTTGGATCCATTCACCCTTATCCCATGCCTAAGATGATCAAGGATCTTGAAGTGTACTACATAAAGCATTGAATATCTACCATCACAAGTTAATTAATTAATAATGTAAAGGATTACTTTTACACAAATATATGGAAAATAAGAATGAAGTGTAACTTTGTTTTAGGACTCTAAATGTTCTCTATCTTTACAAAATGGATTCCTGGTTTTAGCAACACTCAACTTCCTATATCAAAGTTCCACTATATGAGACAAACTAGTTACCTCTTCTAGAAACACTACAATGATCTCCACTTGTAGTCCTTTGATAGTGGATACATCATAGACAAATTTTTAAGCAAATTATTGCACAATTGCATCATCAAACCATATTAATTTCTCAAAATAATCAAGTCATCATGCATTCCTAAAAAATCACAACTTTGCTTCCTATCTATAATAGCACAAGGTTTGTGGGTTATTTTTTATCCACATAACCTCCCATCTATCCTAAGTGTTGTTCTTGTAGCAATGGCGATTTATAGTTTTCTTGGGCAAAATAAAGGGTTTTAGACTGTGTGTTATGTTAGGTGTAATTAAAATGTTTTTTTATGTTTTATTCACTAGTTATCATATCCTTATCAATTTCCCCATAGTATGACAATGATTATTACCTTTCCTTGATTACATGATTGGGAAATAATATAATCTTGTCATGACATTATCCACACCTATAAAACTTATTTTCATAATGTAAAATTTCATGAAATTCATAGCCACCAACTGACTGGCCACTTGTTCTTGAGTGATGGACCAAGTAATGATCATGACATGTAGTATGGATATGTTTATTAGTTAGGAAGGAAATTTTGGTGGATAATTATGATGTTATGGGTTATCCAAAATAGGAAAAGTGTGCCATGGGTTAAACCCTAAATATTTTATGAATGTACATGAATAAGTATTATTACATTACTAAAAGTGTCTTAATTAAATGGTAATATATTCTTAATATACCAGACATGTGTAGAATAGGAATAATATTATTTTCATTTTTAAAATGGGGAACTACCCATTCTACACAAAATAATAACATTATCAATTAAGAATCTAATAATCTTAGTTTGTGTATAATGGGCATATGCCCTTTATACATAAGATAATAATATGGGATTTTAAATATTAATATTATTAATATACTATAACTATGTATAATGATGCATATTATGAAAACTTGTTTTTCAATGCTCATAATATTTTTAGCTTGTGTAGATCATGCCCATTCTTATCATCAATTAGGAATCTATTAGTCTTAATTTTTGTAGAATGGGTATGCCCATTCTACACATAAGATAATAACATTATCAATTAATAAATCCAATAGTTTATTGTGTATAATCTACATGTTCCCATTCTATATAAAATAAAAATATTGGATTCTTAATTGATAATTTTCTTAGTATACTATACCTCTATATAATGGGGGATAATATGAACACTTCTTTTTAAATGCTCATAATATTATTGGATTGTATAGAATGGGCACATGCCCATTTTAAAAAAGATAAAAAAACCATTTTTTTGACCAACACATCCATTTTTGTAGAAGAAAAGTGGACCTATATGTCACTAAAAATTCAAAAAATCTCAGCCCTCTAATGAGCCCAATCTAATCTTTAAGATTTTATAAAGCTATGATAATAGCCCATTTATTTATATTTAAATATCTTTCATAGTTATTCACATAAAAAATAATTAGTCCCATTACATTCCTTAAGTGTTTTCATACTTAGTTGTTTTGGGGTGCTAACTAGTTTTTGCATATATTTATTGCACAAGACTTTCCTAGAGTATTAGACACGGAGTCCAATTTGTCACTATCCCAAGATTATTCTGGATAATAAGTAGGAATATATACTTATGAGACCATTTTAAATGATTTATTATTTTTAATTATTTTTTAGGTCCTAGAGGTGTTAGATCTATCATATATTTGGGATGGTCCTATCAAATGATAAATATCCACATGTCTCATAACAAATAGAGGTATCAGTGTTACTAGACCTCCAAAGTCTTGATCTAATGGTAAAGATCCACAAATATCCTAACACCTAATGTCATCAATCTTGTCAAATATTCAAGAGGCTCGATCAAGTAATAAAAATCCACATGTACTTCCATACACTTAGGTGGAAGTAGGTCTTAAAACATCTTAAAGGAGTCATATAAGGGTATACATCAAACACCTAACCCAATCATAAAATTTCATGCATACTTTATACACTTAGGTGACCAAATTATGTATGCATAACTATCACAACAAATAGATTCATACATACCAAGTTAACACAATACTCAATGAACTCACCACCCTCTAATTGATGTATTGCTAACTCCTTGAACATTCACAATGTTGTGAGGGTTAAAATAGGCATGTGACTATCTATTTCCTCATGTTTATTATCTTATTTAGGGGATATCATTATCTAACATCTTGATGAGTCCCATTATTATGACTAATTTTAATGGAGCTCATTTTGTAAATTTTGAATTAGTTAAAATTTGGGAAATGGATAATTTGGACTCATGCCATCAACTCCATTTATTTCATGCAATGTGAGACCAAAAAATCCATTATTGTATAAAATATAGTATATCCCCATAAGGTTAATTGAAGATCAGATTCACTATTATCCTTATTTTTTGCACTCAAATCATTTTGAGCCCTTTACCTTGGTTTCCCTCTAGATCATAGAATATTATCTTGTAAAGTTCTAAACATGAATAAGAAGTAAATCATCAATGGATGCCTCAATTTCAAATCCCAAGCCAAAGCTCTAGTTTTGAGACACCACATTTGTAAATGGAATCATGATATATAATCATTACAATGAAATCTTAAAAACTATTAAAGATATATAGGATCACATTAGTGATGATGAATTAGAAGATGATGATGTGAAGTTTGAAAATGACTTGATATCCCTCAGAGTCTTAGGCCTAAAAAAAGTAGCCACCAAGATGTAATTTTCCCCATGTGATGACCTCTTCAACAATAAGTTTCAACCTCTAAGTAGACAAAGAACATCATAAATTCACCTAATGATAACCTAAAAATTACATACATATCCAAAGTTGCCTTAAAATAATATTATAACCTACTCAAGTTCAACATCATGTATGACATTGAGGTTATTACTTGATGATTGGGCACCCATCAAATCTATGAGGTACTTAAGAACTAGAAAAAATATACATACCACTAGGTAAATACATTCAACCCTAAATCCTACACTATCATAGCATTTTGAGAAGGGTTTCACAC
The DNA here is from genome assembly GCA_037957365.1 of Torreya grandis. Lineage (NCBI taxonomy): Eukaryota > Viridiplantae > Streptophyta > Pinopsida > Cupressales > Taxaceae > Torreya > Torreya grandis. The sequence continues at coordinate 1,407,819 of JARHVA010003065.1, forward strand.
TAGTATGTTGTTGCTCAAATTTATATATGGTGTAAATTATATTATTCATGTCAATAAACTTTAGGTCTCAATGCTTGACACAATTATCAAGAGGGATCAATTCCCTGCTCTCAATGAAATTATCACATTTAACCTTATATATTATGTTAATAAAGTGTGGGATGGAGGTATATTTTATATGATGTCATGTCTAGTTGATGTCACCTATGCCACTATGAACTTTCATAGTACATCATTCTCTCTATGGGTACAAGTAGGCTTAGTGGTGCATGTAGTCTTTATGAATCTATACATTAATCAATATAGGGACCATATACAAAAAATATGAAATGATTTATACCCATAGACATAATCCATCATCAACAAGAATACAATACCTAGGATCTCTAAATAAATGTGAGCTATAATTTTTACCCTCAGTGCCTTTTGGTATGACTAAGACCATACCATGATCATGGTGAAGAGAATCCAAGAGTATCCTCTCAATATAACCTACATTATCCCTTATCAAATTATTGAGTAGGAGATCACTTACCAATTTTTAAATGGTGTTATAGGTATATACCATGTTAAGAGGTATAAGGACTAACCACCATCCCCCTTCCATATAAAATACTACAACCTAGACAAGACCAAGAATAGGCAATGGGATCCCCATGAGAGGGTAAAATATCATGTGGATAATTATAATATGTGCCTCAATACTAAATACCACCATGAGGAACACCCTAGTGATACGAAGGTGTTCATTAATCTTGAATTAGTTCATCGTAAAAACTTATAGACATAGCCCAGGCTAGTGTTAGAAAATATATCTAATCTCGTAAGGGATACTATCCCAAAAACTATAATTAAGATCCTAAAAATTAGGAATAATCTATATAAGTTAATATTAAAATGGATCCTTGTGGCTAAAACTCCCTCAACTTTGGCATCTATTTCACCTATAACAACCTTCTAGTTAATCTAGTCCCATGTTGTATGTGACCCTATTTTTAAAATTAGCTCATATTCATATGATATCCTACCTTAGGAGAAATATTTGGTGTCCCTATAGGTATTATCCCCTAATTATGTCTTGTCAAAATAACCCCTTGCCATTGCTTCTAGATTCCTATCTTAAATGCAGTTTGCCCCTATTTTGTCTCCATCCACATTGACTATCATAAGTATGCAAGTTCCCTTTACTCTATTATCTCTAGTATATTATAGTGTTCTAGTTACCCAACCCAAATGCAAATTCCCCCTTTTATGACTCCTCATATATCAAACCCCATAATTTCCTAAGTTTTCCTTAGCCCTCTATCATCTATAATTGTTGGCACTTCTAGTTTCTCAATTCCTTAAAGTTTCCTTGATACCCCATTTTATCTTGATGAAATTATATCAACTTGGGCAAACCCATCAAATATTCTAAATATAATTATAAAGGCTAATGCATTACCAATTAGTGCCTCAATTCAAATTTTCATTATAGTTATAATTTTCATGGCAACATTAACAACTGTAAGTACCCTAGTCTCCTCTACTCCTATAGATTCCATCACATTGATTCTAATAGTGACTATAGTGTGTCCAAAAGATTCATCTATGACACTCACTTAAATTTTATAAATTATTAAATTTATATCTAATAAAAATTACACTAAGCATATAATGTTTATTGCACATATACCACACTAACAGCCTCTAATTATGCCTTCATCACCCTCATGGGAATATCTCTTACACTAGGCTCCTTAGTTCTTAGCTTCAATCATATAAATTCATCATTTAAATTATGATACCAAGTATTCATGACCAAAGAACAATTGATGTCTTAGTTATTCCCATGGGATTCCCATTTGGTATCTCCATTTTCACCCATGCTTCTACCTCCATTGTTTCCTCATCCTCCCATGCCTCCACCCTCCACTTTAACTACTGTAACCCATATTGATTATTAGTCTTCTACCTTGGTAAAATTGGTTTGGAAAATTTGGGTGGGCCTTATTTAATATTTAAGTACACAAAGTCCAAAAATGATCTCTCATGGGGACCTGAATATCTAGCTATAGTTTGATAGAGACTCAAGAAGAGTGAATAAGGTGATGACACAAACCCTTAGACTAGATAGAGACCTTATTAGTTTGAGAATATAATAGGACCTATTATCTCACATAAATAATAAGACTACTATATGCAAAGAAAAATTGTAAATGACCTAGTCTCAATTACCATTGCCATTAATGAGCTCACTGAGAAGTTAATTAAGGATCTTATGGACCTAGTCAAGATCCTAGAGTCCCAAGTGAGGATCTCATTCCAAGTTAGTTTGATTAGTAAGGTGAAAGGTTTTATTTTATAGTTTTTATCGTCCCTTAATAAGGTGACTAAAACTCTTTATAAGAGAACTATGATCTTCTAAAGAGCACAATAATATCTAAACAAAATAATTAGAGTGGATAATAAGTACAAAAAGATGGCAATAGTCATTAGTAACATAATATTCATTGATATCAAACTCATACCTCTAAATAATTTTAAATTATACCATAAATTCATATGGACCATGAGGACTTCACTTAATTATTGGCTTAGGGACACCCAGGGTATCATCGACCCCTTGGATAAAAATAGGGACCAAACCCTTGCTTACTTAGAGGAGGTAAACATCATAGTCATCTTACATATAGATGGTACCTTGCTCAACCTTAGTGAATTTTATGTCTAATTAGATCACTTCAAGGTCTAAATGAATATAAATGAGGAAAAGGCCAATATAGAACGAACCTAGGTTATCCTAGAGTTGGCCACACAATCAACCATGAGTATTAGCCAAGTTAGTGAGGTGAAAGTTTCATAAAATCCCCTCTCAAAGCTCATGATAGTATTCTAACTTAAGAAGAAGTTATCTTCTTAGAACCACCTATTAATTTGACAAATATGGATCACAAGGGAAACCTGGTGTCACAAGCATTGATAGTTTAGTATGATATCACTAATCAATTGGTAAGTGGTCCCCCATTGAGCTCCACTTTAAGACTATTTTGGTCCTAATTAGATAATCTAATATCACCACCCTAGTTTTGGAGTGTAACCTCATTCTAATTAGATGTGGATCCCATCTCAAATCTTATATATGTTATTTTTCATCTTTTTTTATGGTTATAAATTTTGTAAAAATAACACTAGAGAGATTAATTAATATCTTTATTTTCATGAACGCCTTCCAAATTTTTATACTATAATGTGTGATATTAATGATAATAACTTGAGTAAATGTTTTTATATAATTTATGTGATAGTTAGGATGGGTGATAATTTAATATAACTAAGTTTCTTTGCTCTTTCCATCTCATTTAGGCCAATGTATAATGAGGCATAATATGAACAATTTTTGCCTATTACTCATAATATTGTTGGCTTGTGTATAATGGGTACATGCCCATTTTGAAAAAAAAAAAAAAAACTCATCATTAATTAAGAATCCAATATTCTTAATTTGTGTATAATGGGCACATGCCCATTCTACAAAAAATATAAATATTGGATTATTAATTTGTAATGTTCTTAGTATAATATACCTATGTATAATGGGGCATAATATGAAAAATTCTTTCTCAATGGTCATAATATTACTGGCTTGTGTAGAATGGGTGCATACCCATTTTGAAAAAGATAAGAATTTTATTGTCATTTATGAATCTAGTAGTCTTACTTTGTGTAGAATGGGCATAATATGATCATTTTGAAAAAATAATAATGTCATCATCAATTAAGAATTCAATAATCTTAATCTATGTATAATGGGCACATGCCCATTCTACACATGATATAAGAACATTATAAATTAATAAATCCAATAGTATTCACTTGTATAAAATTTTCATGTGCCTATTCTACACAAAATATAAATATTGGATTCTTAATTGATAATGTTGTTAATATACTAAATCTATGTAGAATGAGACATAATATGATTAATTCTTGCTCAATACTCATAATATTGGTAGCTTGTGTATAATGGTCACATGACCATTTTGAAAAAGATAAGAATTCCATCATCAATTAAGAAACCAATATTCTTAAAACTGTGTATAATGGGTACATTCCCATTCTACACATGATATAATAAAGTTATCAACTAATAAATTCAATAGTCTTTGTTTGTGTATAATCTGGATGTTCCCATTTTATATAAAATATAAATATTATATTATTAATTGATAATGTTCTTAGTATATTGTGCATATGTCTAATGGGTCATAATATGATAAATTCTTACTTAATGCTCATAATATTGTTAGCTTGTTTATAATATGCACATGATTATTTTTAAAAATATGAGAATGCCATCATCAACTAAGACTCCAATAGTTTTAATTTGTATATAATAGACACATTCCTATTTTACACATGATATAATAATGTTATAAACTAATAAATCCAATAGTATTCACTTATGTATAATCTACATGTACGCATTCTACATAAAATAGAAATATTAGATTCTTAATTGATAATGTTCTTAGTGTACTAGATTTGTGTAGAATGGGGCATAATATGAGCACTTCTTTCTCAATGCTCACAATTTTGTATGATTATGTGGAATGGGTGCATTACCATGTTTAAAAATCTAATAATTTATAATCAATTAAGAATCCAATATTATCAATTTGTGTAGAATGTGCACATGCCCATTCTACACATGATAGAATATATATGTACCAATTATACACAAAATATAAATATTTTATTATTAATTGATAATGTTCTTAGCATATTATACCTATGCACAATATGAAATAATATGAGCACTTCTTGCTTAATGATCATAATATTTTTAGTTTGTGTAGAATGGGGACATGCCCATTCTATAGATTATAAGACTATTAGATTATTAATTAATGATTTTTTAATATTTTTTAGATATTTGGACATGTGCCCATTATACACTATCAAGATAAGTCAAAGGTTATCACTTATGAATTCAATATTCTTGGCTTGTGTGGAAGGATCACATGCCCATTCTAAATAAGATAGAAATATTAGATTATTAATTACTAATATTCTTAAAATACTATTAATACATTAATATAAAGGGGCATAACATGATCACTTCTTGCTTTATGCTCATAATATAGTTAATATATTGTGTAGAATGGACATATTGGAATCTTATTAATAGTTTTAGATTAATAATGTGGAGTCATGGACACATACCCATTATACATACCCATTGTATACATGTTAATCCCATTATATTCTTAATTGATTAATTTCAAAATATATTACAAGACCTATGTATAAAAGGTAATGTGATCATTCTAAACATGGTAAAAAGAATTATATCAATTAATATCCAAAGTTTGTTATCTCGTGTATAATTTTGGTCTCTAGTTACTAATAAATTCTAATTTTTTTATCAATAAATATCAACCACTTTTAAATGATCAGTGCACGTTCATAGAGGAATAAGTGTTATTATTAAAAATCAAATCACTTTTATATTATTGTTTTTTCATTATTTTTTTTTACATATACACAAGAATCAGATGTTGAAAAAATTAAATTTATCACAAGTGGAATATTACATAATATTCATAGTAATGATTTTTAAAAATATATATTTGATGTTTTAGAGGAGGAAAATTTCATTACTAAGTATAAAAGGAATTACTTTTTGATAAAAAACATTTATGCAATATGATAATTGCATATAGATATATTCATGTTGATGGAAAATAAATTTGAAACTTAGGGAATAATATATAAGGATATTAGATAAGGACTCGTTATTGTATTTTTTTAAGTGTTTTTATGTGAAAACTACATCCTCAACTAGATAAGAGTCAAGCTAGACTTGGAAAATAAATATAAAAGTGAGGAAGGATATACAAAGTGATTATAAAAGGACTCAATTTTTTATTTTTTTACGTGAAACTGAATTTATAGAGAACTTAGTAAGACTACAGCTACAAGGAGGTTACAAGGAGTTTATATAGAGGTATTTATCATTTTCATTTTTTATGTCAATGTTGTACTCAGTTTAAATTCTAAAAAAGAAACTAATGTTAAGTGAGTATGATTACAATTGACACTTTAATTTAAAAATAGAATGCAATTCACATGTTGTAGATATAAGGATTTTTTAAAGAATAAGGAAAAGGATATGTGAAAAAAATTTAAAACATAGGTTTAGATGTTGTAGTTATTTTTATTTGTGCCAATAGAACCCAATGTTGTATTTCATCTTCTTCTTTTCAACTGAATAAGAAAAATTTATGTTGCATTTATTCCTATCCATATGGTTTATATATTATATTACTCTTATGTCATTCATGATAGTTTTATTAGGCTCTCAGATGGATGATGGTATCCCTAAAACCTAATTATCTATATCTATTTGTAGCATTGATAGGATCCTAGATGGATGTTGGTATTCCTAAAACCCAACTACCTCTATTTGTTTGTAGTGTTGATGTTAGTACACTCTCATTCTATGTGGTAGCAAGATGACATTTGAATAGATTCACCACTCTTTTTGTTTATCATATGGTTTCCTTGCTTACTCAAGAATAAACTAAACTTGATTATTTCAATAGTACACTCTTATTCTATGTGGTAGCAAGATGACATTTGAATAGATTCACCACTCTTTTTGTTTATCATTAGGTTTCCTTGCTTACTCAAGAATAAACTAAACTTGATTATTTCAATACTCAAAAATTTATAATGCATTTAAATACAAATCAATTCCACCCAAAATATGAGCTAATTTGAAAAATACCTACTGCATTAACAATCACATCTATTTTTTCATTTAAAAAACACCCTACCATAAACTTATAAAATACATCACAAATTGAAAATTGTTAAGCTTATATAATCTAATGGTGTTTATGTTAGATTTGTGTTATCTTAATCAGTTTAGGAGGGTTTGTCAATATGACATTATTTGACAATTGTACCTTTTTATGTGTTATAAATTATTTGAATATCTAGTGTAGTACTTATATAAAATACATTCAAAATGTCTATGTATTCCTCAAATCTAGTTAGAAACATTGTCATAATAAAAGATATTTCAATTTTAACACTCAATAAAATAAATAAAAGTGATTTGACTATAGATGAAGCTAATATTGGAAATTATTATGACACGCATCTTTAATATTTTAATTAAACAATTAAATAGGAATAAGATTGTTAGTAGTTAACCATTATATTCTACTAAAATTTCCACTTTTATTAGTGTTTAAATTAAATAATAATACTCTTTGTGTGTGTAAAATATCACTAGTAGTTAAAAAAATTTGGTGGACTATCAAAAAAATATGCCAACATAAAATATTATAGGTTATACTAAGCAAAAGTGAACCATTAAGGAAAGCAGGTTTCAAATCTCATCTTGTTTTGAAAGTTATAAATAAAATGAGATTTATTTTCATTGAATAATGTCATAATTTAATGAAATGTTGATACCAATGAACTATCTTATCCTTGATTGTGGGAATATTTTAACATTTGACAAATACTACTTTCTTTAAATAGAAAATTTTAAACAATTATTAAATTTAATTATGATTGTTTAATAATTGTAAGGTGGAAAATAAATTTGAGTAATAAATGTCAAAATAAATTAAATTTTAAATATTAATTTTAATTAAATTTTAATTACAATTAATATAAGCATGTAAAATTCATAATGAATTTGAAATATAAATAGAAATAAAATAAATAGTATTTCACCACTATATACATATAAAATTATCACTTTTATTTGCATTTTAATTAAGTAAGAATAAGATAAGAATGTTCATCTTATCTTATGAATAAAAGTCTTAATAATAATCCCATTTTACAACATAATTATAATAATATTGATCATATGTTGTGTGGAATGGGATTAATTGATTATGTAGCATGGGCATAATTGATAGTCTAGATTGGGCATAATAATGATCCTATTTTGTGTTACATAATAATGACACATAATTCAATTGTAATTAATACACCTTTAAAGAAAGACTATTATATATGTCTATATCATGCTTAATTCAATTTCTCAGTATCATTTCCATTATTACAATTCATTGTTAAGACCAAATATAATTATATAAGATTAATATTAGCACACACATCTTGTCTTCATGCGTATACATTTCTAGTCTAATTCTCTATGAGATGCCATAAATTATAAAATAATTACACATAATTCAATTCTCATTAATAAATAATTGAATCAATTATAATATATATGTCTATATTGTGCTTAGTTTGATATATAGATATCATATCCATTATTATAATTCATTATTCAAACCAAATACAATACAAAATCTCAACAGACACATCTTGTCCTCATGCATATAGATTTCTAATCTAAATATCTCTAAAATTCCATGAATTATAGAATAATGATGCTTAATTAAATTCTCATTACCACATCATTGAGTCAAGTCTATTATATATGTCTATATCATGCTTAGTTTGATATATCAATAACATCTCCATTATTATAATTCATTGTTAAGACCAAATACAATATAAAATATCAACATACACATCTTTCCCTCATGTGTGTACATTTTTTTTCTAATTCTCCATGATATGCCATGTAGTACAATCCATACCATCAAAAAAACATGTAGCTATTTTATGTTTTGGTAACATCATAAGGTTTCATGGTATACTTTTATGTTTAATACTCCACTAAAAAATCCCCCAAACTTGTGTTATATAATGGGGATAATTGATAACATTATTAATAACTTGATTAAAATGATAAGGTGCCCATTTTATACACTAATAATAATAGTGGTCCTATTTTATAATACAATATGGGTATAATCAATATTATTCAATAATCCTAACGTATGTTACATAATGGTCTTAAATGATGATATTTAATATTCCTATCTTGTGTTACAAAATGAGCTTAATGATAATATTCTTAATATCTAGTGTAGAATGGGCATGTGCATATTCTACACAAAGTAAGAATATTTTTTCTTATAATAGGCCTATGCTCTTATCTTGATGTTTTGTAGAATATTATACACAATTTTAATAGGAACATTGTCATTTGATATAATTTTGATGTTCATATTATTCTTATCTTTTTTAGAATGGGCTTATGTCCATTCTACATGTTTGCTAATTTTGGAATACATACAAAGCTCCTACCTGAATTGATGAGTTGAGTATATTTTTTTATGTAATGAGTGGTCCAGAGATCTCATATTGTTTACAAAGCTTTTGAAACACTTTGAGCAAGATTAAAGTACACATTGTTGATCTTTGAGAAGCAAGTCTTGAAATTGCTAGAGTCATAAGGGAAGAAGGATTAGTAGGTTCTCATGGTGATCATGACCTTCATGGACATAAAGAAAGTTTCACAAGTCTCAGAAACTCATTTTAAGCCTTGAAAGTTATTACACAAGCATAGAAGAGCCAGACCATCATCAACATGTCATTTAGAAACAAATAGGTCAATCTAATTATACATTTAATAAATGCACTTGGGGAGTCTCTCAGGCCAAAATATTATAGACATGATGAATTTCATGCCTTGAACATCCTCTAAAAAATTTATGTCTTGATGATTATACTATCTCAAGATATAAAGCTTCAAAGTTAGAATTGTAAAGTGAAACATGTGCAAGAATGCCAATTTAAAGCTATGGTAAATAAATATTTAAATTCAAATGTCCTTAGGTTGAGCATAGAGTTGAAAAGTGTCAAAATATTGAGATCTAATCTAATGGAGAGTGGTGATCTGATAGAGTCAGTGGGACCTAAAGATCTAACAATGTGAATTTAATCATACATAAAATATCAATATTGAGCCTCAAGTCAAAAGGTCAAAGGATCTCTAGGGTGAATGTGCAAGTGACAAGTGGCATAATATTGAGAGATAAGATCAAATAAAATGGTGAGCATCAATTTATAAGGCTAGTGGGTATAGGAAGATCAATGAAGCACATGTAATCATACAAAGTAAATCTAATGGTAAGCTCATATTCAAAAAGTTAGAGGATCTTGAGACTAAATGAGAGGGTGACAAGTGGCTTAATCATGTTAGATTGGTAGAATATCTATGGATCACATTAATTCATAATCAATGGTGTGAGTAAGGTTAATGATTTAGTGGATCTCACAAATCTAATGGACTAGATTAGACCATGTAGATTCAAGATCAATAGTCAACATTAAAATTCAAAGCTAAGGTCTTCAAATAGAGGTTAGATTCAACTCAAGTCAAACCAAGGTAGATATTTGAAAGGATGCCATTGAAGTTTAGTTGAGACCTCTGTTGGAACATCCAAAGTATGTAGACTCAATTTTCTTGTGTGTTCAATGTCACATATAATAAGTCATTGGCTTCCACAATTTATAGGGGTAGAATATGTCTACTTAGACCTAATATAGTTCAATAATGATGTTATGCAGTCTGTAAGCTATTCATTGACATTAAGACTATAGGAAAACCAATAATTGAGATTGGTTTTCATCTATAGTAGACTTATGTTTAGATATTAAAATGGTGAATATATGTAATTATGGAGAGTTTTCTCATCCATAGACATACTCATTTCCTTGACAAGCAGGAACATTTAGTTGCCTAAAGTAGACATAGTCATGGTTTAGTCAAGTTGATGGACATGAAGATTTTGTCCTTATAAGCAAACCAAGTGGAAGATGACATAAAATCTCATGATGAAGATCTGGTGGTTAGATAAAGTAGTTGGAGCATTAATAGATTTTTAGGGTGTTTGTGGTTTTTCCTTCATAGTAAAATCATGACTCATCACGTTCGATAAACTCTTATCCTCTAGTGTGTTGATCAATCAATGAATGATTCAAAGGCTATTGCGATAAAATAATGATTACTTATTTATAGATAATTAGTGTTGATTTGATAAAATTATGGTGGAACATTCATAAAATGTGGTAATTCAATTAATTCTCTTAGATGGTGTGCTCCCCCATCTCTCTCCCCTTTCTCTATATCTTTCATTTTTTGACACATTGTAGCTCTCTCTCAAATTTTAGAAGAAAATATCTATCTCACTTTTGATAAGAAATTCTCTCTCAATTTTGGAAGAGTAGAGACTCTCATTTGATATGGATAAACCCTATCAAAATATGTATGAAAGACCTTGAAGCAATAAAGACTCTCTTTACCTATCTCTCCCAACTAAATTGTGTGTAGTAAAACTTGTGCATAATGACATTATGAAGGAGAAACTTATATGCACATTATCCTTCTTTCTTGCTCATTTCTAAGGTGTCTTCAAGTTACTTGTATGTCTAAGTTAATGTTCATTTTATCATTGATGCAAGCTCTTAGTGAGTCTTAGAACTCCTCTTTGCCTTCATTCATTGCTTCCTAAACCTAGTTTATGAAAAAATTATACAACTAGCTAAGTTTTGTGAGATTGTGTGAGCTATCATTGTCTTATGATTCCTCAGTGTTTACTTCATGCCCATGTGAGTTCTCATTTAAATTAGGTACATCACCTAGTTAACTTTTTTAATATCCCTTTCCCCATTTCTAAACCTTTTCTCAATACAAACATTAGTATAGGTGATCCATCAAGAGGAAGCTGGCCTTCTCTGGATGTTCAACCCCACCATAGGTGACTCAAAACCTAGGGTTATTCTCATAGTCTCAATAAATTGGAGAGAGCCTAAAGAAAACTCTCCAAGGGTGAAAATTGATTTTACATTAATTTTTGGCATGCTTGGTGGGACTTATTACATTGTTCACTGGTGAAAAGTTTTGGTGTTCTCTTCATCTAATCAACCTTTGGAGGCAAGTGTTCCAATGTCAATGGTGACTCTGAATCAAAGCTTTTAGTTGTAAGCAACCCATGTGCCTAGTCATCATTATTTGGTATGTATCATCACACTTTTGATCAATATGCTTATTCTCTACCTCAAAATCCTTCATATAAAATTAAAAATGTTTATGGCTTTACCCCAAGTGGTTCTCAATATTTAGTGCATCAACCTTCTTAGGCTCAATATATTACTAATTATTCCTCAAAATGATCCATTTCAAGTTGGAAGCAAATGATCTTAGGCTATCAAAGGTACATGATATAACTTAATACATAAAGGAGATATAGTCAAAATATCTCTAATTATACCATTCATGATATGATAAATACACTACAACAAATTAAGGAATAATGGGCACCTATTGAGGGAGCGAATTGGAAAAACTTCTCAAGTGAGATGATGGATGTAAGTGGTTACATTAAAATCATTGAAGATAAGATAAAAATCCTTAAAGAACAACATGTCCAACTCCATCAACCTCTTGTGTATTTATATAGACCATTTTATCCCTCATATATGCCACTTATTCTTCCCCAAAACACCACTCTAAATGACCCTTCAAGTGTTCCAAGTTCTTCATGTGTTCCTTAGACTTTCCCTTCTTGGAATTGATTCCAAGAGAGCCTTCAAAGAAATAAGGAGTATAATATGGAGCAGCCAATATTTGGGACCTAATATTTCACTTATCTTCCTCAAGAATCCTCTTGTAGTTCTTACCATCCTTCGTGTGTTCCTTATCTTCAAGAATCCCATAACCACCTTCAAGAGAAGCTATTCTTAAGGAATATAGATAGGCAAATCAGAGAGTTAGAGATGAAAATGAGAAAAGAGGAAGAGAGTCAAAATCAAGAAGAGGCAGTTGTTTCTTACACATTCCCCTCATGGAATTCAATTCAAAAAGGTTTTCAGAAGGAAGAGGTGTTATTCAAAGAAACCCAAGTAGTACTTTAAGAGATACCAAAGAGAATATTCAAAGTCCCTAGCTCAAAGGATACTCTCATAATCTAAAAATAAGGTGAACTTCTTTACCCTCTCACCATCTCCCTCTTGGAGAAAGAACATATTATACAAAGGATAGAGGAGGAGCTTGCAATCACAGGTGAACATGATGAGGACAATTCTATTTTATATGATGAGGAGATTGATTTAAATTTTTTGGGAATATTGGAGTCTTGTTCCTAATTTTAGTTAAGGGTCTAGATTAATAAATTGGTAAATAATATTTCAATAATTATAGTCTTGATTTGTATATTTTATTTGTCTTTTGTAACTTTCTAAAAATTACAATAAATAAGGAGAAATATAAATTAGATTAAAACCAAACCAAGATGATTGAGATAGAGGCTAAAACTAGCTATGCAGGATTGGGACAATGTCACAAATTAGAATCTAGATTTCATTCATGAAAGGATAAGAGTGCCAAAAATAGGACACTTTGATGTCTAATGTTATATTCTACTCCTACCATTATTGTCTAAACTAGTCACAAAATCTAAGTTTTTTGGGTTTTGTTTGTAGTCCCTAGATGAGTTTGCTTGTGAAATCTTAAGTGTTAAATGTCGATGATGCTCCTTGTAGAGATGATTCAATATTAAAACTCTAGACCTTCATTGTGCTTGATAAAAATTAAGAAAGAGGGGTGGTTAGTGTATGCAAGATGCACTATATATGTATCCACACCCTTTATATGGGCACGTTACCTACATACCAATACTTTGAAGAGGGATCAAGACATATTTAGTTCTCCCACTTGATGTGCTTTATACAATAATGTAATGAAGATGTAAAAATACCAAATTGAGAGTGATTGAGGTGGATAAAGATTGGTGTGAGTGTTTTAATATGTTTATAGCTATGTTGGGTGACTATATGTAGAGAATAGGGAAATTTACCTTAGTGGTTTATATGTATTCTTGCTTGCTTTTTAAGATTTTACCCCTCCCTTTGTAGATGCCCTTTAGATGAAATTTTATAGTGAACTGTTGATCATGTTTTAGATGTATTTGTGCTAGGCTGACATGATGAAGGATAGGAATCAGATTAAAATGGTTGTTTGGGATCAAACTGTGATTGGATAAGAGCACTAAAAATGGGACACCCTAAGGTCTAGTGCTATAGTCTAGGTATGGATCTCATATCCTACAAGCTCAAGACTTGGAAAGATAGAATTAGCTTGGGAAATAGAGCTTGGTTAAGATGAAATTATCATTTAGATGGCTATGAATGACTGAGAATAAGAAAAAAGGTGTCTACAAGGGTCATGAGAGCATGTAAGAAGGTCTTATGGATAGGGTGTCATAAACCACACTCAAACTGTGAATTTGGACATTTTATATGACTACATTTAACCCCCCCTTTTATTCTAATGATGTAGTAAAGCAAAATACTAGGATAAAGGAAAAGTAGAAAGTGTACCTGAACTTACCTATAAGGGTAAAGTTCATGAAATTATGTGATGTTGAGTGTATGTAGAGAGAGCACATCATGAAGTGTAAATTTTGCAAGAGAAAAAAAAAAGATTAGATCATTTATTACTAGATATACTATATATAAAATAAGAATGTACAAAATCTAGGTAAGAGAGAGAGAGAGAGAGAGAGAGAGAGAGAGAGAGGAAGAGAAAGGAATGAATACACTTCATTGGGTATATAGACCAATACAAAACTTGTTGTGTTATTAAGTGATGCTAGATAATGCTAGGTAAGTGTTGAACTAAAATTAATATCACAAACAGAGTTGAGTGCTCATTTCTCTAAGAGTGGATCAAGAATGCAAAAGTTGGCCCTTTGGCTCCATCATCACCCACTAAGCAAAGCTATGTGATCATGCATGTGGTAATTAGTGTTTGGGTTGTGTTTTTAATCCCTCTAAGTAGGTGGATCAAGAATACAAAGTTTAGATAGACCTTTGGATCCATTTTTTCCCACTAAATGAAGTTATAAATTGATACCGATATGAATTGTGTCATACAAGATGGATCTTAAAGCCCATGAATGCTCTATAATCTAACAATGTGGCATGGATATATGAATGTGTACCTAAAACTAGGCCAATCTTAACCATTTTAAATGGTGGAGATTAGGATTGTATGAAAGCCACTCCAAAACTAGGAAATTGGCTTATGTGAAAGCCACTTGAGAATGATGCCAACCAACAATAGATAGAATAAGGCATGCAACTGTTGATAATGTCTAGATAGTTTACTAAACTCAAAAATAAAAGAAGTCAAATGTACCACACACATTGCCCCCAATCATTGGTATCTATAATATGGATTTTAATCTAAAAGTTATACTAACTACCCAATTTGAAATTGGTAGCAAGAGCCATCATACCATGCATGATGCCCCCTATATCTAGATTCTATGAGAAAATTATACTAAAACTATTGATTCTAAACTAAATTGTTATTGGAAAAACTATAACTAAACTTACCTTTTTACCTATTTATGGAAAATATAGGTTTTTTGTTATTTGGATAAGAGTACCAAAAATAAGACACCCTATTATCTAGTGCTATTGTCATCTTTTGGTGATCTTTTCCTTTATTGTTTCTGATCACTGTTCTATAATCATCACTATTTTTCTAGTTGTTTTGCCTAGTTTGGGTTCTAGTTGTTATTCTAATTGTTCTAAAAATTCTTTTTTGGCTGGTAGGAGGATCTGATCATTGTGATAAAACCCTTGATTATTTCCCCCTCTTTTGAGGGTATGAATGAAGACCCTATAATGACTTCCCTTAGAATAAAGATCCCTACAAGTGTGTTATGCTCCAAAATACATGATATATAAATGATAATTAAAAATATGTCTGAAGACATAACATAGTTTGTAATGGAGATTATTAGATTAACAGAGGTATGCCTAGATAGATTTAATAATGTAATAACATGTGAAATGTATTGAAATGAAACTAAAAAGTATATTTAGTTTTTACTTTGTTAGTTTTCAAGGTGGGATGGAGCATGATGTCCATCATGGAATCTAAGAAAGTGAGATAATGCATGATGTGGATCATGACATTGTAAATAATTGAGAAACAAATAAGTAACAAGAACATAAGAAAAGAAGCAAAAAGCATACAAGAGTGGCAAAGGGGCCAAGCAAATAAGGGGTATGTGCACATAACACTCAAACTATAAATCAAGCATATAATTCATGTTCAAATGCTCACATACACGTACAATTGAAAACATGTAAGGTTTAGCATGAAGGCCACAAGCACATATAAGAGTAAAAGAAAAGGACATTGGAAATATCCTAAGGCACACATATGAGACAACACTAGAACTGAGAAATGTAATCACATCTATCTATACAAATCAAGAAAGGAAAGCATGTAAATGGTTAAAATACTATCACATCTAACTAATCAAAACAAGTAGTGAAAGTATGCAAAACATGGAGTACAACACTAGGTAGATGCTAAGAAATACACAAGTGCCATATATTAGTGAGTGTCAATAGAATAATATATGTAAGCTAGTAATTAATGTACATCAACATGATAACTAGAGTGTGTGGTGTATGAATGAAATAACCTAGATGGTGTAGTCATGTAGAAGATGCCATCGATGGGTAAATATATCAATGTGTGTCTTAAATGTAGAAGTATAATTCCCCATCAATGGGTAAAGTGAAGCAATCAAATATTTGGATGCCACTACATACATTAAAAGAAGATCAAGTGAAGCATGGTAATGTAGATAAATCGACAAACAATAGCATAAAAAAACAAAATGTATGTCTTACATGGTAGTAGAAATGTAAAACATGGATAATACATAAAATTGAAATGTTTTTGGTGTTTTTAATATATTTGATTGTTTTTGGATTTTAAAATACTTGAATTGTTTTTGTATTTTGACATGCTATATTTTTTTTGGTATTTTCAAATATTTTTATGTACAATTAATCATAAGAAGACTATGTACAAGTAATTGAAAAGAAGCTATGTACAATCAATCATTAGGAGACTATGTACAAGAAATTGAAAAGAATCTATGTACAATCAATCATTAGGAGACTATGTACAATAAATTAAAAATAACTTATGCACAATCCTAATGAACAAAGCAATATGTACACAAGTGACATAAAAGACTAGGTTGGAGGGGTAAAGGGTTTAATGATGGACCCTGTTGGGGATGGAGATTGAGGAAGGGATCATAGCCATCATCAAATACCTCAAGATAATCTTCATAAGCATCATCATATGACATAAATTCTATATATATGGTGGTTATCTACTCAGGTGTCAGTGAGATCTATGATTTTTGTATAGTTGCAGATCTATCACTCATAATGGTGTCATCTTGTCAAAGGAGAACTAGAGGTTGATCTGGTGCTAAAGATGTTGAGTATCCTTTGAGATGTTTAGCTATGTTATTAGATGGGTTTAGTAGAATTTAAAGATCCAGTGGTGATAGTGATGTAATATAAATAGTACCTTGAACGTATGGATTATTAATCTTTGTTGTAAAGCTAAAAATGAGTTTGTATCATGGTCTGTGATCTTGTGAAAGAGATAAAATGGGTGACCATCTTGTCATGATAACCTACTAATATATATATGTTGTACTATAGGTAGTGTGATTAATCCATGATCAAATAACATCTATAGCATAATCTATGGTTGATGTTGTGTGTTGCCATCCTAAATATGAATGATTGGCTCTATATCCATAAAGGTAACCATGTGAATTGTATGTGCCAATTTATCTATCTATGGACATAAATGTGTAATATATCTTAAGAGTATCATGAAAGATGCTAAGAGTGATGTAGGATGCATGATGAGGGCTCTAGAATCATCTTGGTACTCTTCTAGGAGAGCTAGTGTAAAGCTCAATCCACATAAATAGTCATCTATGAGTGTAGGTGTCATATCATCATCTAAAGTAGCTTGGGAATAACTATCAACATCATGCACATATGGTAACTCAGAATTTACCATAAAAGGGTAACTATGATATGGGAGTCTCATCAATGATAGTAGTAGAAGACAATGGTGCTATGAGATTATCTATAACTAATGAAGTAACTATGACTACTAGAGGATCTATATCAATAGAATCAATTGGTACTATTATCAATGATAATGTAATTATAATAGGTGTAGGAAATGTGATTGATAGAGTAGCTAGAATGTTTGAAGCTGTTATGACTGGATGAGTATCTAGAGTTGAGGAGACAACTATAAGTGGAGGAGTGTGTGATGTGTTAGTCTCTCATACCTCATATGTATGTATCTAGATAAGAAATGTGATGATGTGGTTACTAAACTATGATATGAGGTGTCCCATTTGGTGAAATATTTGAAGATGACTCTATAATTCTATAATATATGAATGGTTGGTTATTTGTTGGGCATGTGTGTAGGTATCCTTCATGGATAAACTTACCACATCAATTAAGAGTGGAATGAACTTACCCCAAGCATGTATCCAAGGTCATCCAAGTAAAATGTTATAATGAAGAGGACCTGACATGACCTTAAACTCTGTAGAGAGTGTTTTGGGCCCTACCATGATGTCCAAAGTAATGGTTCATAATGTCTATCATGGTATATCATCAAACCCTCTAATGTTTTTATATGATTTTTTCATGGATTCCATATCTATGCCCATGGTTTGTAAGGATGCAATATTACATTTATTAAGTCTAGAATTGATATCAACTAGAACTCTCTTAACTCCACTAGTTTTGACTTTAGCTTATATGAATAGTGGCATATTTTGATCAATAACTATTTGAGAAGTCATGTCCTCATGATAAAAATAAATAGCATATTTTATAGTTTTCAATGTGTTGACCACTAATTCAAAATAATAAGGCTCTAAATCAAAGGCCATAAGAGTTTGAGTGAATGCTTGATAAAAAAATGTCCTTGAATATAGTGAATTTTCTAAGTAGTTCTAACATGGAAATCTTAGCTGGTGTGTTTCTCAACTAATCAACAATATCATATTACCTATGTGGATATTCCTATGTAGGTGGGTTGGGCCTAGGACATGAAGGAATAAGAGTGTTGTGGGGTTCCTGACTAGGTGGGGGAGGCATGGTGGCACATTGAGTAATAGCTCTAATTGAAATATCTACTAACCATATAGGACTAGTAGTTTCTATAGGAGGAGAGTATAGATAATCGACAAGTTGAGGTGATGGAGGGATAAAGGGTGACAACTGGGATATCTAGTGATGGGTAGTGACTTGGGGAAGAGTAAAATGGACCATGCAACATGACTCAACACAGGATAGAGGCTCTAAGGGTGGTGAGGCAAGAGGTATCTTAACATATTTATCAATGAATGTGATAATATCATCCCATTATATATAAATTAAGCATGAAAAGAATATAATTAAGGTTTGCATTAACATATGGTAAACTTTATCTTTCATATACTTGATAGGACCAAGTATGAATTCCTTATTATTTGCAAGAAATGTTTTGAAAGGAGTAAAATCCATTTGTGATTTTATGTGAAATCTACAAGGTGATACCTCAAATATAAAGGGACCTATTAAATTCAACTGGGGTTTGAGAGAAAATGATTTTAAAATTTATTATGGTAAATTAAAAAATTTAAATGTAAAATTTTGATTTAAATATTCAGTAAAAATTAGAAAATAATAGAATAAATATAGTGACCTAGTATAGGCAACTAGGGTTTAAAAGAAATTATTTTAAAAATTACTAAGGTAATTTTAAAAATTAAATGTCAATTTTTAATTTAAATATGCAGGAAAAATTAGAAAAACATTGGAAAAATCAGCAAGGAATTTTCCCTAAGGTTTATAGGGTTTTTGTGTGCAAACAAAGTAAGTTGGGTTCACTAAATGATTTAATAATTTTGGGAATATTGGAGTCTTAGTCCTAATTTTAGTTAAGGGTCTAGATTAATAAATTAGTAAATAATATTGTAATAATTATAGTCTTGATTTTTATATTTTGTCTTTTGTACCTTTCTAAAAATAACAATAAATAAGGAGAAATATAATTTAGCTTAGAACTCCACTGAGATAGAGGCACAAACTAGCTATGTAGGATTGGGAAAATATCACAAATCAAAATTTGGATTTCATTTGATGAAAGTATAGGAGTGATAAAAATAAGACACTTTAGGGTTTGATGCATTAGTCCACTCCTATTGTTGTTATCCAAACTAGTCACAAAGATATGAGTTTTAGGGATTTTGTTCACTATCCTTGTCTGAGTCTTCTTGTGAAATATTAAGTGTTGAATATCAATGGATCTTCTTATAGATTTGATTCAATATTAAAACCCTAGACCTTCATTATGCTTGATAAAACTTGAGAAAGATGGAGGGGTTTATAGTGTGTAATTTGAACTAAACATGTATCCACACCCCTTGTGTGGGCACACTACCTACATACCAATACTCTGAAGAGAAATCAAGCTATATGTAGTTCTCCCACTTGATGTGCTTTATGAAATAAGGAAATAAAGATGTAAAAATTCCAAATTGAGAGTGGTTGAGGTGGCTACAGACTAGTGTCAAGGTTTGAATATGTTTACAACTATATTGGGTGATTGTATGCAGAGAATAGGGAAATTTACCTTAGTGGTTTATTTTTATTCTTGCTTGATTTGTAAGATTTGTCACCTCCCTTTATAAATGACCTTTGGATGGAATTTTATAGGGAACTATTGATCATGGGTTAGATGTATTCATGATATGTAAATATGATGAAGGATAGGAATTAGATGAAAATGGTCATTTGGCTCAAAATATGACTAGACAAGAGCACAAAAAACGGGACACCCTAGGGTTTGGTGTTATAGTATAGGTATGACACTCCTATTCTATAGGATCAACACCTAAGGGAATATAATAAGCCTAGGAAATATATCTTGGATAAGCTATAATGATCATCTAGAAGGCTATGGATGATGGGAAGATGTAAAAATGTGTTTATAAGGGTTATGAGATCATGCCAAAAGATCCTATGGAGAGGGTGTCACAAACCACATTCAAATTAGCAATTTGGACATTTTATATGACTATAGAGATCATGATAGGTATCATATTTCATTTCAAAGGGGAAGAGTCAAATTTGTACCAACCTTATTGACATGGATTTGACACTAATGAATTAGATCTTGTTGAGGATAATCCTCAAGTTAAAAATAGAGCAGACCTTAAATGGACTACTAAAGGTCCATTCTACATAGATGAAGAAGAGGATCAAAACCAAGAATCAGAGGTTAGTTCACTTTAGGATGAAGTGCCAATTGAAGATATCCCTAATGGATTAGAGCTGGAGGAAGGTGAATTAGATCTTGAGTAATACAAATGTGTCTTTTTGGACCTTAGATGGTAAAATCAACCCTCATTTGTAGTTTAAGAACATGATGAAATCTTGAGTGAGGTTGATGAAGAAGACATATTGAGTGATTAGGTGATGCAATTTTATGATCTACCACTTTATATGATAGATGAGGACCTTGAGGGTAAACAAAGCTTCCAATATAAGCATGTGCTTCAAGAATAATATCCTAATCAACTCAAGATTAGTTTGCATACACTAGCAAGTGAAAGGGAGTTGGAAGACTTGTTTGAGATATTGGGAGTATGATATGTTCCTCTCAAAGGAGACTACAATATAATTATGCCTAAAGAGCATAATGATGGAGTAAAAAAGTGTAGGAGTGAGGTAAAATCTGATTGTTTAATATTTGTATTGACAAGAGAATCTCCTATTAGGTACTTAGCTCAGTTGGAATATGACAAGGTGGATACATCATAGGTTATGCTTAATTTAAATCATAAGTTTAAGAGTCAAAAAGAGATAGATCAGATTTCCTATCCACTCTAAGATGATTTTATGTCTAATCAATTAGTTTGGGTAATTGAGTTTGTTTTTGTTCTTATTCTTGGAGAAGTATTTCACGAATATGCTAAATATCCACTCCTTCTCCATCTTTGGTTGGCTGCCCTCAAGTATGTAAAGCATATTAGATTAGTAAGAAAGGTAAATTATTTTGTATAACTAGTCAATGGTTTTATATAGGTTCTATTATGTTTAGTTAGTCTAGGATAGTTAGATTTTATGCTTTCCTCTAAGTGCCTTATGCACATTTCCTTTCTCTTTTGTGCCTTAGGAACTTTGTTTTATTTTGTTTTTGGTCCTTCTTATTTCAAGAGGGGAAATGTTGTATCAATTTAGATCAATTGAGAGTAAATATTTGTGACTCCATGCCCAATGGATTAGACAAGGCAACTAGTCTGGGTTCTTAAGCATATCAGGCACGCTTCTTTGTGAGTCACCAATGATGTTGGATAATTTTGGCCTACATAAAAAGCTTCTCCCTAAATGGATGAGCTAATAAAATTTCTAAATAGAATGAGTGGTCTAAATATATTATATTTTTTACAAATATTTTGAAACACTTTAAGCAAGCTTAAAGTGCAAGTTGTTGATCTTTGAGAAGCAAGTCTTGAAATAGGTCTAGAGTCATAAGGTGATAAGGATTAGCAAGTTCTCATGGTGATCATGACTTTCATGGACATAAAGTAGGTTTCACATGTCTCAAAAACTTACTTTGAGCCTTTAAAGTTCTTGTACAAGTATAAAAGATCCATACCATCATCACAATGTCATGAAGAGACAAACACGTCAATTTGACTGTAAATTTAATAAATGCACTTGGGGAGCCTCTAAAGCCAAAATATTACATGGACATGATTTTTTTCATTCCTTAAACATCCTCTAAAATTTTTATGTCTTGATGAGATTAATATTTCAAGATATAAAGCTTCAATGTTAGAATTATAGAGTGAAATGTACACAAGAACATGAAAATTTATGAAAAATAGCTATTTAAATTCAAATATTCTTAGGTTGAATGTGGAGCTTATAAGTGTCAATATATTAGGATCTAAGATCAAATATAATGAAGTAGCGATCTAACAAATTAGTGGGCCTCAAAGATCCAATGGTACACATTTGATCATGCATCAAAGATCAATGATGAACATCAAATCAAAAGGTCAAAGGATCTCTAGGGTAAACATGCAAGTGATGAGTGGAAAAATATTAGGAGCTAAGATCAAATATAAAAATGAACATTAATTGACAATGCTAGTAGGTCTAGGTGGATCAATGAAGAATGTGAAATTATACAAAGCAGATCTAATGGTGAACTCAAAGTCCAAAAATTAGAGGATATTGAGATTAAGAAATAGGGTGAAAAGTGGCTCAACCATGTTAGACCTGTAAAATATCTATGTCTCACATTAATTCATATAGAGAAATATCAATGGTGTAAGGTCAACTACTTAGTGGGGCCCACAAATCCAACAAACCATGTTAGACTATATAGATTCAAGATCAATGGTTGACATTAAAAGTTGAATCCAAAGAATTCAAATAGAGGTTAAATTTGACTCAAGTCAATAGGGCAAATATTTTTAAAGGATAACATTGAAGCTTAGTTAAGACCTCAGTTGGAGGATCTAGAGCATGTAGACTCATTTTTATTGTGTATTTAATGTCATGTACAATAAGTCATTAGATTCAATAAGTTTTAGAGGTAGAATAGTTATATTTAGACCTAACATAGTTCAAGAATGATGTTATGTATTTTGTAAACTATTTATTGACTTAACAATATAAGAAAGCTAATAATTGAGATTGGTTTTTGTATGCAATCAGAAATGCATCATGTCTAAACATTAATCCTAGCTCAGAGAAGATAGAACACACATACACTTCTAATTATTAATACATTTGTTAAGTGATAGCATAACCAAGATGGAAATCTGGTAGACCCAATTATGGGATCACTTATCATAACACGCTATCTGAAGGAGGGTTCCAAAGCCTCTAGAATAACACAATCATGTAATAACCCTAAGGGTGTCTTAGGTTTTTATATTTTAGTTATTCTAATAAAAAGAAAGTAAATATAATTTAGTGCTCACAAGATCTTATGGCATAAAGTGGGGGTTATAAATAAAACAAACTAAACTAAACATGCATAGAAGACATATACTCATATAATGTATATAAAATCCTAATGCATGAAAAATATCATAGTTGCATTATCTATATACTCATACAAAGGAGAAATAAAGTTAAGAATACTTACCCTTTGAAGATGAACCCTTGGATCCTCAATCCCTCCCTTGGACAAAGTGCTTCACAATATATTATTGTGGTATGTAACAATAACAAAGGCAAATAAACTCTAGGCTACACAACTTATCTATGCATCCAAATGAATTATCCACAAGACAATATCCATATCTCCAAAGAAAGTATGGAACCCCAAGCTTTATTCCTTAATTAGAATGGCCAACAAAGATATGTACATTCACACTTATTTTTCTTCCCTTCTATATTCTCAAATGGTTGAGAATGAACTTGTATATATAGGTGAATCTTACCCTAAATCCTTTTAAATATGTTGGTTGTATGGGGTCAACCTAGTCAACCTGATATGTTTTTAGGAGATAATTCATTAGGTCTTGAGTTATGTTGGCCAAAAGGATAACAAGCTCCAAAGTGTTAAATACCCCAAAATAGTATGGGGTGGACCTAGTCAACCCTATATAGTAATCAAAGGTTGAAAATTGTATAGGGTCGACCTAGTTGACCTAGTATAACCAGTTTTAAAAATGGGGATGA
The DNA here is from genome assembly GCA_037957365.1 of Torreya grandis. Lineage (NCBI taxonomy): Eukaryota > Viridiplantae > Streptophyta > Pinopsida > Cupressales > Taxaceae > Torreya > Torreya grandis. Next base: position 1,432,305 of record JARHVA010003065.1, read on the forward strand.
GGTAAGGAATATGAGGATATTGATGTGATAAATGATTGTAATGGGTAAAATTGAGAAGAATAAGCTTAAGGTAAATGGTTTTAGGAGACAAGTGTGTAGATAGAAATTGGCAAAAGGGACAATAATCTTATGAAGCACCAATGGTCTACCCACCCCTTTCTCAATACACCCCTTAAGGTATGCACTCAGAGAGATTGAGACTCAATGGGTTATTACAAGTCACAAAGTGTTAGTAAGTGATAAAATTTTAAAAATATTATGTGTATACATATTCCCCACTCGAAGCTCATCACATGCAATGTAAGTGCAACTTGGGATGGTTCTTCAAGAATAAAACATGGTAACACATAATGTTGATGCTAAGTAAAGTGAAATAAGAAGAAAATAAGATAAATGAAAGGATAGAATTGAAAAACACATACTTTTACTTACCTTCATGTTTTAGATAAAGAAGTATACTATAATATAAAGTGAAGGCATCTAATGTGAATAACACTAGGTGAACCTATATAAGTTAGTGCCAAAAATAGCTAAAAGTTGATTTTTTTTTAATATAGGCATATGATAGTAGAAAATATGGGTTTAGGAGAGATATAGGCATGGTAGACCCTAATCAAAGAGAATCTTGTGCATTTGGCTACAATCACACATATGACACATGCACATATAGCAACCCTAACCCATATGCCATAGGTATAGGAGTAAGAGGGAGTGACACACATGGTGACCTTAGCCTAGTTGTCTTAGGTATAGGAATGGGTGGCACATCTAGAGGGATAGGTGGATGGATTGAGATCTTGAATGACTTCATTATAACATTTTGTGCAGAGGGGTCAGACTGAGGCATCGATAGGCAATGTGGTTTGTCCATGAGATAGATGGGATGGGGCCTAACCATAAAGTTGGAGCATTGTATAAGGTTATAATTATTGTATTAAAACTCATGATATGTGTGTGTGTGTGTGTGTGTGTGTGTGTGTGTGTGTGTGTGTGTGTGTGTGTGTGTGTGTGTGTGTGTGTGTGTGTGTGTGTGATGGATCATTTTGGCATATTGATGTTGATTGTATATGTTTTTATTATCATGGTTATGGTTGTCGATGGTTTGGATATATTTCTTTCTATCACATGTATTTAGATATTTGTTGCATATGTTATAGGAAATATATGAGATGAGGTTTATTTTCTATAATTATGTAGAACACATGCATGGTTAAAAAGAAACAGGAAAAAATGACTTGGTAAAATATAATCAATCAAAAATTTACTACACACTATTTCAAGTTGAGAAATGTGTAATAACAACAAATGATTAATTATAAAGAACCAAAAGAATGGTAAAACAAAATGGTAAAAATGAATTTGTTTTTAAACCAAGCAAAATATTTTTGCACCAAATTAAAACAAGTAAAATCACACTAAAGAACATTGGGAAATATGAAAATAATGCAATAAAATGTAAAGAATGTAAAAGAGAACAAATGGTATAAAAACAAATCAATTAAGTCAATCAATTATACTATATTACATTGAGAAGTATAAGAGAAAAGCAAAATTGGCAAAAGGTTTGGTCTAGAATTTGTCATACTAATTCAAGATGGGAAGAATGAAAAATTAAAGAAATGGTTGGATTCTTACATGCACTCAAAAAATAAGAAGATAAAATTGAAATAAAAATGAAGTAAGAATAAAACATACTAAATTAAGCTAGGAAGCATGTCAATGATGTGTAACTTCATAATCGATCACATGTTGTCTCATATTTGACATGTGTAAATTTTGTTAGTGACTTGTATTATTGGAAAAATTTGTGAGGAGGGTATTATTTTTTGGATTTGTAGTTTTTGGATTTGTAGTTTATGACCATGGGGTGGAATAATTAGGATAATCAGGTAACAAAGGATCTGGGAAATAGGAAGGTGCTATGATGGTAATTTGTGAGGAATGTTGGGTACTATCCATAGTCTTACAAAGCAACTCATAAATGAGATCCCAAGGGAAGTGGTCAATAGACAAATCAATATTTATCAAGAGAAAATATGAGGGATATAGGGAATGTAAAAATAAATACTTAAGAATCCTATGAGAATACCTTAGGAGGCAAGGGGAATACTAAGGACATGAGAAAACACTAAGTGACTAGTGACCATCAATGTACAAAGGAAACATGTTCGCTATAGACACAAAGATTTGTAGTCAAATAAGTGTGATAATAATATCAAATCATGAAGGTATATTTGCAAAGGAAAATTAAAATGGACCTACCTTCCCACAACATGTTCCCCATTCTTTAGGATCCCTTACAAAGCCATCGATCTACTATGAATATTAGGTACTTGCATGAGAAATTAGGTATCCCTAAAATATTTTTTTAATTCTCCTCTTCTAATCTACTAGCCTATTGCACCCCAAAGGACCTTGGCTCTATCTTGAGGGAAAATATGGAGTTTAATATTCTATTATAAGAAAGAAATGTGCTTTGAATCATGTCTTTTAGTGTGATTTGACTCTTAAGAATATTTTTAACTTTTATATCATTGAATTTTTATTTAAAATGATTTGTCTTTTAACTTTTTATGGATTTAAAATATTCCTCCTCCATAAGGATTTAGAATGACCAATCATGAGATATATAGTGATGCACACAAAATGATCTTTAGGCTAAGGATAAAGGAAGCTAAGTAACTAATGACAAAACTAGACTAGGACACTTAGGCTTAATAATGAACCAACATGTGATCTCAAGTATCAGTCATGTATATACTTAGTTTGTGGAAAGGAAATAAATAAATCCAAAGTAGACAAGTATAAGGAAAGTATAATGAGATACATTATTTGCTAACTAATCACATGTTAATAGAAGACATGAGGAAAGGGAACAAGGTTGGTATAACCAAGTCACAATGATAATTATCTATGAAAAATAGAAATAAGAGAGCAAACAATCATGAAGAAATAAGAAGAGAGTTTTTATAAAAACTCAAGAAATAAAGAGAAATAAATGATAAATAAAGATAATCATATGCAAATATAAATGACAATATAAGAAAGATATAGTACACAAGACAAAATCACTATAAGAAAAATATGAATTTGACATAGTGTCAAATGATATAACAGATAGATAAAATATAAGATTGGATCACACATCCAATCCAAGTGTAAATGTAAAATAAACATGAATATGCTCATAAATACTGATAAATATTCCCACACACATTATCCAAAACATGAGATAGATATTTATAGAGCTAGATACGAATTACTACTAATGTTTTGTCAATCTTCATGAAAATTAGGAAAATAATTCTCTTCTAATCTACTCTATATAAAAATTAATAATACTTGATGGGTCATGATAAGGAGGTAAATTAGGTAAGGGATGCTCTAGCTAATTCATGGGAGCAGGCTCTATAGGAGATGTAAGAATCATCGGTGGGGAAGAATCCATAGGTGAGAGAAGATCCACAGGTGAAGGAATCATAGGTGGAGGCATAAAAGATGATAAAGGGGCCACATGAGATGATGGAACAATAATATTGGATCCATGGGAGAGGAAATAGGATCCTTATTGAGGGAATAAGCTATGGGAGAAATAGAAGAAGGTTTGGGAATAGCTAGAATATGATACTTTAGATATTATTAGAAGATGTGGTAATGGTTGGTGTGATGAGTGCTACATTAGTGCCATAGACAATACACCTTTCCATACTTAGGTATATATTCAAGTAAACCCTTTAGTGGAGGTATGACTTTGTCTAAGGATAGATTAAAAGGATGTAAAGTATCAATATATTATTGAAGCTTGTGACAATGGGTATAAGAATGATTAATTGTTCTAAAGAAGCAACATATACACTTATGAGTGGTCTTAATAGAAGAACTCACTGAAGGGGATGTATCATGAATGGAAGAAGCTAAATAAGACTTGTTATCCCATTTGGTGGGTCATGGAGCCATATTAAGCAAAAGAAACAAAACATCACCAAGAGAAGGTGGTGATAGAGGGGGAACAAAACTAGGCTTAATAGAAGGAATAATGGGATGAGAGGTAGGGGTAGACTCAATAATAGTGGAACCAGGAACATACTCAAACATATAGGAATAATAATGGATTTTGATGCAAGTTCCATTGATGGAGGGGTGGGATATATAAAAGGTCTAAATAGTCTCACACTAATCTTAGGGGAAACTAGATATGGTGGTCAAGGTACCTAGAAAAGTGGTAAGGCCTAGTCATATCACAACCCATGAGCATACTCTTATGAGGCTCCTCAAAAATTGGAGGTGTTGGCACCATCTCTAGCCTAGAATAAAGAGGAAAAATACAAAAATCAGTAACTATAAATGAGTTAAAAAGGGAAGATACACAAAAATACTCAAGTAAAGAAGAATGATAATGGGCAATATCAATATCATGGGCCTTGACAAGACCACCTAAAAATGGATCATCTAAGGAATAACCATCATCTTAATCTAGGGTGTGAAGGTCAATGACACAAGTATGGATGAACTTTTCATTTGAGGAAGTGTGGTGAAAATAATGTCGATTCTTGGTCTAGACTATGGGAATGCCATCACAAAGAGGTTTACAAGAAATAGGCTACAAGGAAATAGGAAGCTATGAGATGAGGTGAGGCAAGAGATTAGAAGTTTTAATTTTTAGGTTAATATCATTGGGCTCATCATGATTGAAATATAAGAGCTTAGGAAGAATGTTCCTAATGAGTTTAGGCTGACCATTGTAACCTCTAGTTTAGTTAATGATAAAGTTAAGATGTTGAGATTCATAGAATAAAATGCTAGGCAAAGGTTCAAGAGTAATAATTTTGAAGACACCATGGTCTTAGAATTGTTCAAAATTCTAAGGGTTAGTATCACCTTGAATCCTATAAATGGCTCCATTACGAGTGAATTTAACGCATTGATAGATGGAAGAAATAATAAATCTCATATAATGAGTCCATGACATACCAAACAAGATGTTGTAAGAAAGGGGAAAGTTAAATAACATCACCTTTATGTGAACAGTGATAAGTGGGATGGTAATGAAAATCCACACACAACCTAGAGGATTCATTTTTATTCTATCATATCCTTGCTAGGTACTACATGTGGACTTTAGATTGTATTCTAAATATCCAAGGGTTTTGATAAAGTCAAGAGAGGTAACACAAGTACCATAACCTTCATCAATCAATGTACACTTAACATGGATATCACTTCTTTGAATACTAATGAATAAGGGAGGATCATTTTCACAAAGTAAATTCTCATTAGGAATCATAGAGGTTATAGTAAATTTTAAGGAAAGAGAAGTATCCATAGTTTTATCAACATTGATAGAAATCCCTTCACATTGTTGTAATATACTATCCTCAGATCTAGATAAGGATGCTTCTCATCCTTATATGGGGGATAAGGGATATTCATCTCAAATAATAGTTTCATAAGATGGTTTATATGATGTGGAGAAGTCTTCATAATCTCAAGGAATGAAATTTGGGAAGGGAGATTGGTGAGATCTGTGATGGGATCTCATTCATCATAAACTATAAAAAGGTTGTTATAAATAGGTGCATAGTGGTTAATAATGTCCTCAGAAGGAGGAAGTGAAGTACATTGGAATTTTTTTGATATGAAGTAGAAGTCTTAGAAAAAGGTTATAAATGATGTTGTACATATGAATTAGTTAGTTCAAGTTGATTTTGAGAAATGGTAGAAGAAACGTTAGTAGAAGCTTGATTGTCATTAAGGTTAGAAGATGAAAGAATGATGGTTAGATTATAATGGGAGGTGTTATCCATGGGAAAATTTAATATAAGATAGTCAAAAGTTATAAGGTCATATTTCCCCAACTCATTTAAATGAGTTGGGGAAGAATATTGGATAACACAATACATTTAAGATGAAAGACAAGTGTAGATAGGTTGTGAATCAATTAAATCTACCACCCTTCACATATTAGTCATGTTAACCACATTCTCTTAGAAAGTGGGGTCAATAAGACTTTCTATATTATTTGTAGAATGGGTGGGCTTATCTTCGTTATCTTGAATAGGTTGATGATTAGGAAGAGGGTCTTTGTAGATAGCCAAATGAGAATTAGCTTGATTTAAGGCATAAGATTTATCATGTGTTTTATAATCCTTAAGATCAATTTCATAGGCTTGTTGATGCTTTTGAATGATAGAATCATGATCAAAATTAGGACCAAGAAGAAAATACATAGCTAAATTATGAAGTCATCTATAAGTCTCATGAGAATGGCTCCAACTAGTGTCAAGCCAACAAAACTTCTTAGGATCATACCAAGATTTCATAGGATGGGTAGGGTCAAGTTCTCTTAGAAGAGGTAGAGGTAGATGCTTAAGAAATTCAACTGAAGATAGAGGTTTGTGAATGTTAATTTTGTTAGGTGATGATAAGTGAGGATTGGTATATTATTGAGAAGAGGTAGCTAGTTCTAAAAATTGGTTGGGAATGACAACATGAACATTATGAATGGTGTCATAAGCATCTGTAACACCATCATTAGTAACATGGAAATTTTTGTTTTTAAGTAAGAGATGAGGACCTATAAAAGGTTTAGGTGGATTTAATTGACACATACATAAATCTTGACATTTATCTTAGTCAATAGCCTCCTCCAAAGTGCATGGAGAGAGTGTGCGGACTTGATATTGTAATTTAGGAAAGAGTAAATTAGTAAAGAGATGGAAAAGATTTTCATCATCCATGTTATGTTCACATTTGTTTAACAAAGTTTTATACCTTTTAACAAAGGCTTGAGTAGTTTCATTTTTGATTTGCTTATGATTTATGAAGTGGGCCAAAGTGTTTTTAGGAAGAGCATTAGCTTGGAATTATTTAACTAAATAATTCACTAAATCTTCCAAACTAGCAATAGACTGAATTCTAAGTTGATTATACCAATCCAAGGCATCACTTGTGAGGGTTTTGGCCAATAGTTTGGTAGTAACCAATATTGGAATTTCCATTTTTAGATATTCATTAAATGCAAATGGATAATTAAAATAAGGATTTAATCTTTTTTAATTATTTAATTCAATTTTATTAGTATTTTTTCTCTTTTAATATTTGATCAAGTGCCCCACTTAATGGGTCCATAGGCCAAACTAATTTTTGTTATGTTATAAGGTGATTAGGGATGAATATGTGAGAGGTTATTATTCAATATGATATAGTATCCCAAATAGGTATGCTTAAACATGATTCTAAGCATTGATGAATGATACATGATGAAATTAGAACATTCAATGATTCCTAGGCTTAATTTACAATGTTTGGTAGAAATCAGTTTGAAGTCCGGTCAGAAGCTAGTTATGGATCGAATTGGGTGTCTATAGTTGGGGAACCATGAAGTCTATTCATTAGGGAAATCACCATGAACTATCTAAGAAAAACTAGTCAATTATCAATTATTAGGAATCCAATATTCTTATTTTTTATATTATGGACATGTGCCCACTATACAAAAATAGATTATGAATAATATTATAAGAAATGATGTCCTCTTTGTTGAACTAATTATATATTTGATATAAAATAAGGTGGCTCTGATAAAAAAATACAAAAATGAGGGCAAGGTAAGGTGGTTCTAATAAAAAAAGATAGAGGGAAATGTAAGTTTTGGTCTAATAAAAAAAAGGAGGGAAAGGTAAGGCATAAAATAAGGGCTCTCTATGATTCAATTGAAATGTAAACCATTACAAGTTGAATTAATATAAATTATAGTGATGAAGCACATATCATACAATAATATAATTTTTGGGTTATTTTTAAACAATTATAATTTTGTTAACACACACATATATTAACTTTTTAGAAAAGAAAAGAAAAATTATCAATATTAGTTAAAATAGCTAACACCTAATTCTAGCTAGTCACATGCAATAATAATCACCACTTCCTCATGAAAATAATGGGAAGGCTTCCATAAAGATATTATAAGCAACATGTGTTGTATTCTTAACTTGTGTAATCTAAAAATTGAGATATTAAGAATATATAACTTTAATGTGATAAAACATGCATAATAATGCACATGAGTAGTGGATCTAGATGTGAGATTAATAGAAAATGCACATAAGACTATGAACACTAGATATATAGGGTAAAACCTCACTTAGAGGTAAAAATACCCACAAAGATTATTCATATAATGAGAAACACAATACCTAATACATAACACCTTATTCTCTCACATATTATATTATAATCTCTTCATAAAATTATGTTTTGTAACATATGCACAACTAGCATACATAGTGTATACACATAATATTTTTAAACTTTATCATTTATTGATTATTTTTCTCTTGTAGCAACCCATTGAGTCTCAATCTCTCTAAGTGCACCCTTAAGGGGTGCATCAAAAAGGTGGTGGGCAGACCATTGGTAATTCATAGGATTATTTTTCCTCTAATACCACTTGTTATCATTCAAAACGTCTCCTTAAAACATTCCCATAAACTTTGTCTCCTCTTTTTCACCCTCCTCTAGTCATGTTCTGCCTTTATTATCCCTTCCCTAGCCTAAAATCCTTTTTGATAGTTTATGATACACAATCGACCCCACTAACATTGTAGTCTAATTGATAAAACTCATTTATGGTATAGGTAAGCTCTTGAATGAGCTAGACCAAGTCCTAATTTGTTTTTGTCAATAAGGATACAGAGTCAATCAGGTTGATCCTATCATCTAAACTTTTAGAAAAGACTAGGGTTAGATTTAGCTATATAAACACATACATTACATATTTCTTTAAGATAGCAAAAGAAGAGATATATATTGGGTATCTACTTATTCACCATTTTAATTGAGGAGTATATATTAGGGTTTCATGATTTATTTGGAGATATGGATCTTATCTTGTGGAAAAGTATTTTGTCTATAGAGATAAGTTGTGTATCCTAAATTTCATTTATCTTTGTCAACCTTATATATCACAACAACCTCTTACAAATCACCTTGGCTAAGGGATAAATTGAGGCTCGGTGGGTTTGTCTCTAAAGGTAAGTATTCCTAACTTTGTTCTTCTTTTGTAAGAGTAGATAGATATGCATTTATGCTTCTATCCCATGCATTAAGATTTTGTATACATTGATGTGAGTATATATCTTCTATGCATGTTTAATTTTAATGTTTATTCCCCCTACTTTGTGCCACAAGATTTGGTGAGCACTAGATTATAAATTAATTTGTTTTTTTCATTTGTATATTAGTGAATATGAAAACATAGCTTAGTTAGGGTTAGTGCATAGTTTTTCTTGATTGGAGGCTTTGGAACCCTCCATAGTGATTTTATTGTGGTAAGAGATCCCTTGGCTAGGTATAGTAGCTCCATATTATTCATGACCCTAATATATAATGTATCAACAATCAGAAGTGTAAGTGGGATTTATCTTCTCTAAGATATGATTGATTTATAGATCAGTTGTATTTCCCTTTGCATACATTCTAGTGAACCCAATGTGAATAAAACCCTTACATGTTTTCGTTCATGCCATCATTTTTATCATTTCATTATATTGTCTATATTTATAGTACTCTATTGAGCTAGTTAGTATAGTTATAAGTTTTTATGCATATATTTAACACATAATCAGTTTAAAATGACTATGTTTTGTTTGTATGTGTCTTCATCAACTACAAGTTATTGCAACAAGTATTTTGACATAGTATTATTCTTTAGTTATAGATTAGAATACACTATCAAACAAGTCAACTCTATCTACTATTTTATTTTTTCAATGTATAGGTCAACAAATACTATCTAATAGATCAACTCTATTAGTTATTTCTTCTTTAACACTTAGGGTTTTGCATAACTTGGTCAAACTAGTTGACCTAGTTTATAGAATTTGAAAGCAAAAACAAATCATATACAACATAAAATTTGAAACCTAAATCATCTACAAGCCCACCAAGGTTCCTTTCTCATCTCTCTATGTCATTTTAGTTCTTATTTTAGTTTTTTTTCAAAATTTAGCAGTCTTAAAAACTATAAACATACAACTAACTAAGTCGACCTAGTCAATTTAGATTTGTATTTTATCTTATATCTGGGAGACAGTTGACATGTTCAAATTTATTCTTAAAGACCTTGATTTTATATAATATTAGTGACTTTATCAACTCTATTCTATATTGTTTGCATAAAGTGTCACCTGAACCAACTCTGTACTATTCTTAATCAAGGAATTAACATCTACTTACTAGTAATTTATTCACTTTTCCTTTTCAATTGTTTACATGCTTAAAGTAACTCACATAGTCTATATAGGTGTTTTTTCAAATTACCATTTCAATTACACTATTTTAATCTTTTTCACACACTAAAAAAATTGCTTAACATTTAAAAAACATTTAAACATTTGTCTTCACAAGGCCTACCTACTTGTATTTCATCACCAAGGGGGAAGTTGAATTGGATTTTTGGCCAAGTATAAATACATGGTTAATGGTATATATTGGCAAATCACTCAGCACCCTTATCATTATGGGATTGTGAATTGAGGGGTAAGCCCCAATACAAATTTAGTCCCATTGCCAATACATATCCCTTTCGTCCCAAACATCCTAAAACCAACTTTAGACTACTTTCTAGTTCCCTGTTTTAGCCAACTTTCTTATCACATTAAAATTAAAACTTTATAATAATCTAAGAACACTTAGGGTGACCAATTAGTTATAATTTAATTTATAGTTGATTGCTTTCTTTTTGATCATTATGTGTTATACTTCAAAACTTGCATTAGCCAACATTGGTGCAAGTTTTGTGTTTGTACCCCGATTGGATCAATCACATTGATCTAATTATTTGTGTGTTTACTTTCATTCTTAATTCAAACTATCTTGTAAATATTTCCCCTATTTTAAAACACTATAATATTGGTAGATATAGTCTCTTACAAACTATGTTTTACTATCTTGCTAGTAGTAGACAATTGATCTACATGACTGTGTCTTATTATTCCCCTATTCAATTCTCAATTCAAAAATACACAATTGATGTAAAAAAGTATGTATCCTTATCAACTTGTTTAGATTTCCTATTTGCAATACACAATAAACATGAATGATTGTGTATTCTTATCTATCTATTGGGTTATATAACATAATTGACTGATTCAACTTTGTATCCTATTTTATGACTTTGTATTTGCATCATCATCATCCTTCTTAGCCTTTTTCTCTCATTATGAAATTCCTATTTGAGGATAACACAGAGTTGAATTCAAGAGATATGACAAACTTTACTAATCCCAATAGGTTTACCATAAATAGCTTATGGCTTCCACTTTAGATGAGAGTAATGTGCATGTGTCCACTCACACTATAAATTATGGGGCTCCTCCTCATGCATCTTTTTAATGTACCTAGAGGGGTATAATAGTATAGTGAATAATCCCACATGCATGGGAATATTGAGTGGGGTAGGTAATAAATAGTATATGCATAAGGGAATATGATGTTATAATCATTGAAGAGTTATTGTAATTAAACCTAGCTCAAAAGAGGTAGCCCCCTTGAATTGGACCAAGATTTAGAGTTGTTACTTCCCAAAAAGGAAAATAGATTTAATATAGTCAATATTTGTACTGTTTTCCATATTTCAACATACATATTTCTTAACATTTGTATCAAAGCACTTTATTGGGAATTTTTTTTCCATTGTAGCTAAAGAGATAGTTTGCCATAAATGATAGTATTCTAATTTGCAGTAATTTTATTTAGTGTGTGTTTATCATGTATATGAGTGGGAATCTATGTGGATAGCTTTACTTTTGTGTGCACTTTCCCAATCTATTATTATTTAAGATTAGAGAAGGAAGCATTTTTAGTGATAAGGTTGGATATGGCCATACATGCTCTTTTCTACAATCATGTAGTCTTATGCTTATAGAAAGCCTAGTTGTTTGGTAGCCTATAGTACACAGAATTATAGTATATACATCTTGAGTTATGTGTGTTTTTTTTTATCTTTAATTATTTACAGTCAATATTACAATCCAAAGTGAGTTGTTAGTTGTCCCTTCTAGTTTTATCTGAGGTTATTTATATATAAGTGTGATATTTTGTACTCACATCAAAACCAAAAAAAAATATTGTGGGATCATTTATTGTATCACCATTGAATTCTATAGTATTTTTGGTGCATATACTATATAATGGTTACCAATTTCACATTTATTGGTGTTGGATTTCATTTCATTAGATATTTGTTACATTATAAAATTGGTATCATCCACAATGTCAAGGTAAAAAGAGGATGACATTATTCCCTTTTGTTACATACTATTTAGACCTGTGCATAATATGAGAGGTTGAATATCTCCATGTGGCTAGACTAGGAAGAAATCATCATACAAATGATTTATAGTAGCAATGGTTAATAGGCATACATGTGGGGTTCCAAATATCCTTTGAATCAGGTTAAGTTTGTTATTCACAACCCTGGTGTTGAATAAAATTTTACTTATGGACCAGTGATAGATGTTATTACTAATGGCTCCTCAATCATCTTGATCTATGTCTCCTTTATTCCTACTAACTCCATGACTCCACTTTGTATTTGCCTTGGCTTGACCACTCAACATTGCATCCTTCACTGAGGATTGACCACTTAGCCAATGACATTAAATAGAATATCCCATCTGCCTTCCTAGACCATCGACATCACTTCTTCTATCACCATCATTTTCTCACATCCATTCTTGGTATTCTATTTTGTTGTGTGGTTGGTAATTTAGGGTTGGATTTATTTTAATTTTTTCAAGCCTATTAATTACTTTATATATGTTTCTCTTTTTTATTATTTCATCATGTAAAATTATTAGGTGTTAAGTTTTTTAGTTTTTAATTATATGTAGTATGTGTTATTAAGTATTTTTCGATCTTTTGTTATTGTCATTAATCTATCATCTATGTGCAATATCTTCATATTTTGTTTATTTAATCATTATTGTTTAAGTTGTATTATCATGTTTTAATGTCTTAATAAATAATAAAAATCAAAAATAAAAAATAAAAAAATTGGTCATATTGTTGTGTCGTTAGGTGTTAACTAGCTTTAGTGGTTAATCAAATTATCAATATTGTAATATAATCATCAATTGTAGTTAAGTTTATTATAGTCAAGTTTAGTTATTTTCCTTGAGTCTATTTAGTTATGTTTTGGCCCATATCATTGTATAGACACATTTTTGATTGAAACCAACATACATTTTATTGTAATAATGGGGAATCCTATTTAATCTAGAGGTAATTTCATTATGTCCTTGACTCAACTTCATAAAATAGGGACCATCAAATAATATCAAGAAACATTTGAATCACTTGACAACTATATTGTAGGATTTTTTGATGCCTTCTTCCCATGTTGCTTCATCAGTGGTCTTAATGATACAATTCAACATGAGGTTGAATGTTTAGTCCTCAAATAATGATGAAATTTATGGGCTTATCCAAGATTGTTAAAGACCACATCAACTGGAAACATCTCTAAATAATGGCCCTTCAAATGGCAAAAACACCAGACCAAGCACTAGAAGTGCTTGAGCACTCCTCTAACAATTCCATTCAAGTAACCAACATACTCGAGCAGACCCCAGATGAGCCCAAGCTAATAATAATATATCCTAAGTATGGAATAAAGGCTCCACCTCCCTTAAGAAATAATGCTAATGGTTATGGTATATACCCTCAATTAGTTTACAAAGATAAATATTTTGTGTTCCCTTGTTTTATATTTGAGCATATGATTATGTGCTAGATTCTAACCTCCTGGCTGACCTATCTTACATTAAGATTATTTCATATAGATCTCTCTATGTAATTCCATCTCATGATATATTTATTGTGTTCACACTATTCATGTCCATGTTTATATCCTAACATCAGTGAAAGAAGTGGAAGGAGAAATGAATGCATGATAGAGCTTCCATCTGATCTTCAACATATTTTTTATCATGTTTTGAGGGTGACACATATTTTAGGGAGATGGAATGTAATGTGCCTCGAGGGGTATAATAGTATAGTGAATAATCCCACATGCATTAGAATATGGAGTGGGGTAGGTAAGAAATAGTATAAGGGAATATGATGTTATAAGAATCGAAGAGTTATTGAAATTGATCCTAGATTAAAGGATGTATCCCCCTCAAAGTGGCTTGTAATTCAGAGTTTTTCCTTTCACAAAAAGAACATGGATTTAATATAGTCTATATTTGTCCTATTTTCCATATTACAATGTGTGACTTTTATAACAATATTTAGTCCATAACCCGTTATTCTCTTTAGAAGATCATCTTGAATTATAGTATAGTTTGGATATGATTTTTTTCATTAATGAAATTCCTAAATAATGAGGAAAAGATCCTTATACTATTTATAACCTTATGATAAGTGGTCTAGAACAAGAATCCCATTTACCTTCCCCCACATTCTCACATGGATTTGGGGGCAATAGCTTTTTTTATTCTCAACCTCTTCCTTATGTTTTGATCCCTTCTCATACTATGACCTCTTCCTCCTTGATTTCTTCTACCTCCATGTCAAGTATCTCTATTAATATGGCAAGTTCAACATCTAGTGGGCCTTTTTTATGACCCACCCTTCTCAATCACTCAACCAGTGCATCATTTGTTTCTAATGTTAATCATGGCAACTATGATTCTTTTTATTTAATTCTTCTACAAGTGCATCTATCACAACAATTTTTAATCATGCCTTTAGTGCCTCTTTTATACCAACAACTCTTAATCCACTAGTGTCATACTTGCCACTACTCATTGTGGTATCCAACCCACTAATATCAACAATAATGATTTACATGCCATACATTATAATGAAAATAGTACTCAAACCCATCAATTTTTTTTGTAAACTTTTAATCAAATTAATTCTTTCAAAGATAATATTTCCAACCAAATGATGTAAATTAATAATTACCTTATTCACCTCTAAAATCAAGGTCAATAATTTCCATGGGAAGCATATAATAAAAATTTCCCCATATCCCGCATAGAGGTTCCCATGATAATCTCATTACCTAACCACCTCTTGTTAACAAAATGATTAAAAATCCGCAAAATGAACCTCTTATGCCTCAAATTGCCAACATAGATATATGAGGTATCACCCCCACCATTAGTTAAAATGGGACAACTGACCCTACCTTACATAAAAAAACATTTGTAAATCTATAAAAATATTGGGTCAAGTTAAACACTTTTGTCATTACCAATATCTTAGAAAAAACCATCTTTAAAGATGCTTTAGATTGGTATAATCAACTAAAGTCTAATTCCATCACTAGTTTGGAAGACCTATTTAATGTTCTAATACAACAATTTCAAATTAGTGACCTCCCTGAGAATATCTTAGCTCATTTTATTAATTAAAATCAAATTGAGATGGAGACCACATAAAATTTCATAAAATGGTGGAAGACCTTATCTAATAAGTGTAAACACAATATGGAGGATGATAACCTCTTCCATTTATTCACCAAGTCTCTCTATCCTAAGTTGCAATATCTAGTTAAGACTCTCTCCACAAACTTTGAAAGAGATCCTAGACCAAGCCAAACACCAATATTATCTCATGAATCCATTTAAGCCATCCCACCCTCTTGGGGGCACCCTCATGATCATCAAAAATAAAATAGTCATTCTACTAGTGATGGTGTCACTAAATCTTATGATACCCCTCATAATATTTAAGCTATTGCTCCTGACCCTACTTCAAAACAAGCTTCCCCTTTAAACCACACCATTAATCCTTAATTTTATCAAATAAACAACATCAATGTTCATAAGCCATTATGCTTATCATAACTCCAAAAGTGTCTACCAAGGCCTCTTCCATGAGAACTTGATCCTACTCACCCTATGAAATCATGGTATGATCCCAATAATTTTTGTTAGTTTCATGCTAGTTGGGGTCACTCTCATGAGAATTGCAGGTAATTTCATAACTTAGTTATGGATTTCCTCCTTGGTCCAAATTTTAATCATGATTTCTTAATTCTTAAATGTTCAAAAGCCTATGACATTGCATTTAAAGATCATGAAACACAAAGTAAAAATCAAGCTTTAAATCATACTAACATTCATCTAACCTTTTACAAACATCCTCTTCCAAACCATCAATACAATAATGATGAGTGTACTTTCCACCAATAACATTAAAAAATATTATAGACCCAAATCTTGAAGATAATGTTGTCAACATGACTAATATATGAAGGTTAGTTGATTTCATTGATTCTCATCTTACACACATACACCAATCATCTCACACTTTTCATGTTATCCAAGATTTTTCCCCAACTCACCTAACAAGGTTGGGGCAAGAGGACCTTGTCTCTTTCTACAAAAAATTCTAACACCTCCATTGGATAACAAAACTCATACCATTTCTATAATTTTTCTAACCTCTTTACCCATCACCAATAATATTCAACCTTATTATACCACTTATTCAAATCCATCACAAGATAAACCTGAATAAACCACCCCATCCTCTCATAATAATCAACATATGTGTCCCCTAGCTAAACATACCATGTACTATAAACATAAATTTGCATGCACTTATCATCCTCTTTCTGAGGAGCTCCTCCAACATTATGTACCTCTATTTAGCAGTCCACTCATGGGTTATGATGAGTGGGAACCTATCATTGAGATTACCAATCTCCCATCTCAAATTACCTTTCTAAAAATCATGTGAACTTCTCCACATCATCATAACTACCTTATTCAAATCCTATTTGAAATTAATATCCCCCATCCTCCCCTAGCAGGATGTGAATTTACCTTATCTGGGTTAGAAAACAATATCTTACAAAAATGTGAAATGATGTCTATACAAGTTCACAAAACAATGATAACTTCTCTTTTTGTAAAATTTCCTATTACTTCTATGATTTTATATGAGATTATTCTTCATGTGGATGATCCTCCCCCCTTTATAAGTGTTCAAATTGATGACATCTAAGTCAAGTGTACATTGATTGATGAAGATTTAGGTACTTGTGTTACCTTTATTAACTTAATTAAAACACTTGGAAACTCCAAGTGTAATCTTAATTCCACACATAGAACATGTTAAGTTTATGATCAAAGGAAAATTCCTCCCATAGGTTATGTGTGTCTCCTTATTACTATCCCACCATTCACTATTCAAGTGAAGGTTATGACCTTTAATTTCCCCCTCTCCTATAACATCTTGCTTGGAATGTTATGGACTCATTTCATGAGGGTCATTACTTATTCTACCTACTAATGTGTTAAGTTTTATCACAATAGTGTAATGTATAGGATTCAAGGCAACACTAACTCTTAGAATTTTGAATAATTCCAAGATCTGGTATATTCAAAAATATAACCCTTGAACCCTTATTGAGTGTTACATTCTAAGAAGCTCTACATGAGGTTAACATGGTCACCCTAAAATCATCAAGAATATACCACATAAGCTCTTATATTTTGATGATGATGAGCTAGATGAGATCAACCTCAAGATAAAAAAAATTGATCCCTCTCCTCATCTCATTTCCCAACTTTTACCATCTTTGAATTCATGTTCTTGTTAGCCACCTAGAAATTGTATTCCTATAGTATTAACTATGACTTGGCACTCTATTCATCATACCACCTCTAATGATAAAGTCATACCTACCTACACAATTGATCTTCATACACCCATATATGATGATGGTTATAGTTTAGATGACCAACTTATAGGTCTTATTTAGGATAGAGATGTTGATATCCTTCATTATCATTCTTCTTTGTTTTAATCTTTCCATTTATCTTATATAATTCCTAATTTTATATTTATTCCTCTTGTTCATAGGATAGAGATGGTGCATTTGCATGTCACACCTCTAATTTTTGAAGAAATACTTAGGATCATGATTATGGACCATGCTATGATTTGTCCCTATCACTTTCATAGATTTTAGGATCCTTATATCCTACTTCCTCTTGAGATGTTTTCTACTTCCCTTAAGCCCTCTATGCATCCTACTCCTCTATCATCTGAGCCTAGTATGGATCTTATTCCTACTCTACCTTTAGTTGAGTGTCTCCCTATTTTTGATTTTTTTCCTTCCTCAGTCAAGATTTTCTCAATCTCTCCACTAGCCTTACCTCCCCCTGGTGATGGCCTACTTCCTTTATTGTAGCTTGCTCCTCTACCCACCCAATGGGATGATCAATAGAACTATGATATAGATTTTTTGGAAATTGGACTAGAGATTTTAAACTATACCAACATTACTTGACTTCTAATTACACTCCCTTTGTTAGTACACCCAAAAATTCTACTAGGAAGAATATTTTTTGATTCCATGACATAGATAATCATTCCTCCACCCATTGTTAGAAGCTTCAAAAATATATTGACACCTTGAATCCTACTCTTCCTCAGCCTACAAATAAAGCTATACCTCCTCATAATTTATTGCCTAATTATATTCCAAAATATGGATAAGTATATTATTTGTGGTGCTAATGCAATACCCATCAAATTGATCATTGTCACATCCTCCAAAAACATCTTCAATATCACTTTATGACCATTCATACATATGATATACCTCCTCCCATGGATCACCCACATAATAAGGCTCCCCCTTCTTCCTCCATCATTACTCTACATGTGGTCCCTTCTTCCCCCATGGTTCTTCCACCCATTGATCTCCATTCCCTTGTGGTCCCTTCTCCATCGGTAGCTCCTCCATGTCCCATATATTACACTCCTATTCCTTTTCCTAAGTATCTTGTGCATGATGGCCCACATGATCATGATCCTTCATTTTTGCCTACATTTTTTGTTGAGGATATTTGATGAGAGGTACTTTCCTAGTTTTCTTCGAAGATCAATGAGACCCTCGCTACAATTCAGGTCCATGTTCATAAAGATCTATTATATGTTATGGACAATGTTTATGGATAAATTTAATAGTATTTATGAGCACAATATGGTGTTCCTTTACTTTATTCTTCATTTTTTTGGATTGGACATGTGTTCCATTTTATTTGTATATCTCTACTTTATATCATTTGAACCTATGCCAAATTTTTATTCATTTATCTATCTTATATGGCTCTTTTATATTTCACATTATATGTTGTCAATGGCATAATGTTCCTTACTTATGATCTCTTATGAATTCTTTTCATTATTACATGATTCTCTTTATGAGTTCATTCATTTTCATGAATGTCTTATTATTTTCTCATGACTACTTTCTACCTTATCTACATAAAATAGATAATAATTATTGTGACTTGGCTATACAAACCTTTCTCCCCTTAATAATTCTTATTTACCATGTGATCAATTAGCAAAAAAGTCATCTCATTGTCATTCTACATCTTACTAGTCTAGTTTGGATCTCCCTTTATTCCACTTATATTTACTTTCACAAACTAAGCATACACATGGTTGAAACTTGAGATAATATACTGGTTCATAAGTAAGTCTAAATGTTTTAGTTGGTCATGTATTTAGATACTTTGCTTCATTTAGCCAAAGTCTAAAACTCATTCGTGTGTATCACTTTTTCCCTCATGTTGTTTATTCTAAGTTCCTATGGAGGAGGAATCTTAAAATCCATAAAATTTTTAAATCTAAATCATTTTAAAAAATGCAAATGATATAAAAGGAAACACTTAATATTTTAAAAGTCAAATCACACTAAAAGATGTGATTCAAATCACATCTTTTTATAATCAAAGCTCAAATTCCATAGTTGGCATCATGATAGAGTCAAGGTCCATTAGGGTATGATAGTCCATTAGATTAGGAAAGGTGAATAAAAAAATATTTTAGTGCTACCTATTTTCTCACACAAGTACCCAATATTCATAGTAGACTGACAAATCTATAATAGGTCCTAAGGAATGGGGAACACATTGTGGGAAGGTAGATCCATTTTACTTTCCTTATTTAAACAAAAACATGAGTCAATTTTAGTACCTCACTTATTTGCGTATACAGCTTTGTGTTTACTATAAACAAGGTATCCTTTGTATATTGATGGTCACTAGTCACTTGTCACTTAGTTTCTTTTCTATGTCCTTAGTATGCCTCATGTTTCCTAAAGACTTCTCATAGATACATACATTGTGATTTTTACATTCCCTCTTTCATTTATAACAATCCTAATATTTCCCCTTGATAAATATTGTTTTGTTCTTTAAACACTCCCCCTAGGGATTCCATTTATGAGTTGTAGTGTGAGACCATAGATAGGACCAGGGCTTCCTCATAAATTACCAAATTGTCATTTCAAACATTCCTTTTAACATATTTTCTCAGTAATTTCCACATCATTGGTGTTCCCTTTGTGATTTTTATTGTAAGACCATGGATAAGACCAGGCCTTCCTCATAAAAATTTCCAAATACTCATGTCACAATGAAATTACGTGTCAAATTTTAGATAAGTAGTGATTGATTATGAGTTACAAATCATTTACATGCTTATCATCTTGATAGAATATGTTTTATGATTACTTTAATGATATTTCACTTTTATTTTTTCTTATTTTTTGATTGCATGTAAGATTACAACTATTTTTATTAATTTTTTTCATACTTCCCATCATCAATTAGTGTGATCAATTTAAGTTCATTTTTCTAATTTTGTTTCTCTTTTATAGTTCCCAACATGATTTAGTACAATTGATTGAATTTTTTTTTTGTTTTTACACCATTTGGTTTTCTTGTGATTTCATTTTTAATTCATTTTTTTCATACTTCCCAACATGATATAGTGTGATTTTACTTGTTTTAATTTGGTGAAAATATTCTCATGATTTAAAAACATTTTGTTTCCATTTTTACCATCTTTGGCTTATTATATTTAGTCATCTTTTGTTATTACACATTTTCCATCATGATATAGTGTTAAGTATATTTATTTTTGATTACTTATACTTTTCTAAGTCCTTTTTGCCTTTTTCTTTTTAACCATGTATGTGTCTCACATAATACTAGAAAAGAAAACACTCCCCATATATTTCCCATAGCATATATATCAATAAAATCACTGAGATTCAGATAGACCTAGATTTTTGTTATGAAATGGCTAAGATAATGAAATGGTAGAGATTAGGATTGTTTAGCACCTAATTGTATTCAATAGGGACCCAAATGGTGAATGTGAGGGAAATTCATATTTTTTTTATTAATTGTAAGAAAATAATGAAATATACTAGATAATGAAATGGAAAAGATTAGGATTATTTAATGCTTACTTGTATTCAACAAGGACCCAAATGGTGAATGTGAGGGGAAAGCTGACATTTTTTATTAACTATAAGCAACTAATGAAATGGTGGAAATTAGGATTATTTAGGGCTTACTTGTATTCAATAATGACCCAAATGGTGAATGTGAGGGGAATGTAGACATTTTTTTATTAACTATAAGAAAATAATGAAATGGGAGATAATAAAATGGTAGAGATTAATATTGTTTTGCACTTGTATTTAATAGGGACCCAAATGGTGAATGTGGAAATAAGAAATTTTTAATTAACTATAAGAAAATAAAGAAATGATCGAGATAATGAAATGACGAAGATTATGATTATTTAACACTTACTTATATTCAATAGGGACCCAAATGGTGAATGTGAGGGGAAAATAGACATTTTTTAATTAACTATAAGAAAATAATCATAGTAAAAAAGTTTCATGATGTGAGAGGGTTTCAATGGTTCCACTATCTCTATCATGTCACATTGTTCATCTGTTGGCTCTATTTGGATACTGTGAATTATTTCTATTTTAGACTCAGTTAAAAATCATTTTTTGGTCTATTCCAAGTTATTATTATTTGAGTTGAATTGTTTCCATTTTAGATTGAGTTGAAAAGTCAATTTTTGGGGTGGTTAACTTTTCCCTCATTTTGTGTCATAAAATTTAATGAATGAATGATTGGATAACATGTAACATTATTATTTGAGGTGGTGAATTTTTCCCTCGTGCATCGATATTCTTGGGTAGATGGGTCCCATGCACCATTATATATTTAAAAAATTCTTATAAAATATTCACACCTATTATATAGGATTAACTATTATTTAGGGAGAATTTTTTGAGGGGTGGGAAGTAACAGGGGGCTAAAGATTTGTATGGTTTCTCTTTTTTCTTTTGGTTTCTAGATATCATTTGCATCCAATCAATTTTTTAGTTTTTTCAAACAAAAATTTTCTAGTAAAATAATCCTAATTTCTCTTAGCAACATGTATTACACATAATTTTTTTAGTCTTCAAAGCACATCCAGATATCTTTAGAGTATCCAGTATAGGTCTTCTGATCACCCTATATCGATATTTAAAGCATTCTTAGACTTATTCATCATCCTGTGTATGTCTTCAAAGCAAACTAGAGCATATTAAAAGAAATTTTGGAGTGTATTTGAAGTGTTTAATCATTGGATCTCACTTCTTGAATCCTCAAAATTATATCCAAAAGAGTTGTTAAAACTATGTGTTGCCTTCTCAAAATTACCTCTCATTGGGATGTTTTATTGTACTCAAAAGTACACCATCATTAGGATGTGTTCCTCTACTCAAAATTACCCTATCCATGGGATGTGTTGCTTTACTCAAAACTATGTTATTCATCCAAGTGAGACACAATAACAAGGTAAAGAATCAACAAAAAACTACATACAAACAATGAACAAATTCCATTCATATCCTACTTAGATCAGACTTTATCTATTAAATGCACTATAATATATAACCAAACACAATAGTTTATATAGCTATGATGATCTATATGAAATGCTCATCATTTCTCCCCCACACTTTACCTTTTATAAGTCCTCTAGTAAAGAAGTGGGATGACTAATACTAAATCCAAATTTCTTGATTCAAACCTTTGACTTAGATCATAAACTCCAAAATGATGGCCCCAATTATGGTGTCCCATTGGCAAGAATCCAAAATCTTTGATAATTGTATGCACCTAGGATTCAAATTTGATTTTTACTTGAGAATTCCAACACCACCATGGAAATAGAGGACACAAAATGATAGGAGGCCTAAACCTCATCCCAATCTAGACATCTAAACCTCTTTCCTCTAAGTGTCAAGTGATTATCTAAAAAAATCCTTTATCTCTTCTTAGATTCCATTTAATATTGGTGGGGCTAAGGACTTCCATGCACTTCAACTCAATAGGTAATGTCTCCCACCTAGCAAGACTTACATTGAAACCATTGGCATAATGGTGGTTTAGAAAAGATCTAAAAGCAACAATATTATATCACAATAGCTCATGATACTTGATCTTCATATGCATATGATATAGTGGTTGAAAAGAAGAAATAAGTTTCTTTGCTTTTATAAATTATGGTCTTATACATAACCTAGTGGCACTTTTATAATTTTAGAAATCTATTGTTGGCTTGTTGCCATGTTATTTGGTTCCTTAAAGTGGAGAGAAAGGCACACAATTGTGTCTCTCTAATAAATCAATTTATCAAAAAACTAGATTGATATCCTAACAATAAATTGAAAGTATAGAAATCACAAATGGCATCATGCCTTTATTCAGTACTCTTTAGAAAAATGTCCATAAATACATGCTCATCTTGAATGATATGTGAAAAACCAAGAGAAATTAACTAAATCTACTATTTATAAAACTGCTTATGTAAGAAAAGAACATAAACTAATGAAGGCTACCTGCATGCTAATAATTTCCTAGAAATAACACAAATGTGCTAGATAGAATCTTATGCTTTTTAAAATTGTAGTTGAGAGTTTTCCAATTGATTCTATGATTCATCCTTAATTTTGGCATTTTCATCCTTCAATTTTTGAATTTTCTTTCGGGTGATATGCCAGGTAGAGATTATTCCATGTAATGGAATAGGGAAAGAGGGAATATCTCTTGTTGAACCCTATGTCTGAATCATAATCTCTTGTGTTTCTCTTTGTATGGTCTAAATAAAGGCTTGTAACTTAGAATTCTAAGTGGCAAGCTCTATTATTATATTAGTAGGTTGGGTAATCATTGTATTTATATCATAAATACTTTCTCTCAGATTATTAATTAGATTATGCCTATCAACATTAAGATTTTGTAAATCAGTAATATTAATATCCTTGATAGCAAGATAATTCTACAAATCAGTAATTTAAGTGTCATTGATAGCAAGAGAATTATGCAAATTACTCAATTCTTGGGTATGTGAAAACATTACATTATGGACCATAGTCTATTTAGCTTGTATTCCTTGAAGAATTATTTTTTGGTCACTAACTCTAGTAATAGATTCTTCCCACCTTTGTTTCAAATTATAAATCATCAAGTCTTAACCTTTCAAAGTTGAATGGATAATATATAACTCTATTTATTATCATCTGATTATTTCCTCATGGTATGATAAAGCCATGGTATGCTACAATTCTTTTTATTCATTGATATAATGTGGAGAAGATGGATCTTCTTCAATTAAGTGTTCATTACCCTTATTAGCAACAAGGGCTATAAGATGCTCTGCTTCTTGAGGTACAACTTCTTCTGTTAGGGTTCCCTTTGCAAATATAATTTTTTATGTGGCCTGCACATCTTTTTCTTCTTCTTACTACAATATAAGTTGGTGAATGAATCAAATTTTAGTTTGAGGATGAGGGGTGTTTGAAGAAATCTGAATTTGTCACTTTGATCTCTAGTGTAGTATCTTTAAAACCAATGGTAGCAGAGATGGTTGTTATGTGATTTCAACTATGGGTTCTTCAATTTGGATTGTAGTGAAAGGAATAGAGACATAAGATGGTGTCTTTTTGGTAGGAACTAGAGAAAAATTTAAGAGGAAAGAGGACCAAGCCTTTTCACCCCTTGGTTTACTAAGAAAATAATGGTGATAAATGAATGTAACTAGCCCATGATGGTGAGTAGACCCAGTACCTCCTCTTATCTTTCAATAAACATTAATTAGAGAAATATGAAGGAAAGAGGGAAGATTGATCTTATATTCTTATTGAATAGCTACTTTCCTCAAATGAAGGAGTCTCATAGCATCTCCACCCACTACTTTAAACTGACCATCACAAGTGATATATTTAATTATCTAGAAAACAACATTTTGCCAAGGTTGAGGAAGACATTCTCTCAAAATTCCCTTGGAAACTCCTTGGGGGGATTTGGCCAATCTGGAGTGTGGCTCATTTCATTCAAAAAACATATAAATTAGGTTAGAAAAATTGATCTTTTCAATGTCAACTACTCCATCCTCAATAATCTCAGATAGAGCACTGATTATAGAGGGATTCACTAGAATGTTCTTCCCTTTGATAATATCATGATCTTCATCAAAATTCTCATAGAGTTCTTGCATAATTTCTTCATGGAATCCCTAAAACATTTTAAATAAAGTTAACCAACCTATTGTTTCAACGACATCTTTGGTTGCTTCATCTTGTAGTAATGCATCAAAGGATTACGGTTCACTTTTTTTCTTTTTCCCACCAATCTTTAGAGAAAGCACTATTTAATTACAAATTTGACTATACTGTAAAAACATAGAGCTCAAATTCACATATGGAATATGGGAAGCAATATGTTAGAGATATGACACAATAATTACTGGCAGTGATAATACAAAAATGAATAGTAAAGCAGGTTATATGATGTGATTGTGAGAATAATGATGGCTAAAATTATGGTTATCTCTTCGGAGCATGTGAGATATAGGTGCTTTATCTAGTCAAGTATTAATATGTGTCATAAAGGTAATTATTGGTAGTAGTAGGAGTAATAATAATAATAATTAATTATCCATCATACCAAATATTTTTAAAAGACCTATTTAAAACATAATTACATCAATCTTGTTTGAAATTATTGTTTGGAAACATTATCACAAAATACCATCACATCAATTTTTTTGGAGATGTTTTAAAAACACTTTCACATCAAATTTTAGATTGTGGCATTATTGGTATAATAGCATTGTTTTGATTCTCAATGATGGAGGTTGATTCTTCCCATCCATGATTTTTCATCTTAAGAGCTTAGTTATTAGTCTTTGGAGCTAAGTTACTAGTCTTAAAATCTAAACCTTCAAAATTTGATCAAAATTGTAGTCCATTCAGACCTTGTTTATATATAAAAGTATAAAGCACCTTATATATAAAAAACCTAATTTATTACAAAAACCTTATATATATTGAGAACCTTATATATATACATAAATAACCTTATATATATGGAGTTGTTTGTATGTATTTGTAGCTAATTACATATGTTTAATCCTCATCTTGTCTGAAGAACCACTTGGGGGCTCTATTGATGGAGGCAATGGTTGAGCTAGATTTTATCCCATATGAATAGAGAAATAGAACCTGTTCTAACTTGAAAGTTCTAGATGTTCCTACTTTGGCCATGGATTTTGAATTTTTATTGATGAAATCAAATGCATAGAAGACCATTTCGGAAAGACTGATTAATACAATGTTGATGGAAATATTGGTTCATGTTGTATTAATGGGCAAGCTTGTTAAACTTTGAACTATTACTTTTAGTAATTAATTTCTATATAATTTAATTTAGCTTTAGTTTGAATTTGATTTTATATCAATTTTAACTTTAAAACTAAAGATTTCCACCTTTCAACATGTGGTTGCCATCTTGAATATAGCTAAGTACTCATGTGGAATGAATATGACTAAGCTATATAGTTGGCTCAAAATATAAATATGTGGCACCTTTTGATTTCCTCATAGATTATTAGAATGTATCTTTCCATGATGACTCATTTTTTATCACCACTTGGTGACCTTTAATTCATAATGAGCTCTTAGGTGGTGACTTTTAATTTTGATACCTTGAATGGGGAATCCACTCTTGTGCCTATTTGAAAGGTATATTAAGAGATAAATTTAAGGTAAAATATAATTTTGTGCACGTTTGAAAGGTATCTTCTAGGAGAAATCCTTTAAAATATCAACTAGTAGTGCCTTCTGTGTAAAAGAAAATTCCACTTGTTCTTTGAAGGAGAAATCCTCTCTTGTGCCTATTTGAAAGGTATCTCTTAGGAGATACCTTGAATTGTAAATCCACTATTGTGATTGAAATTTATCTCTTGGGAGATACCTTGAAGGTATTATGAGGGCCTTCAAAATATCACCTGGTAATGCTTTCCATGTAAAGTAAAATTACACTTGTTCCTTGAAGGAGAAATAAAATATTATCCCTATTTGAAATGTATCTCTTAAGAGATACCTGTTGACATAGTGGATTGCACCTGGGGTAGGAGGCCCAGCTCCTTCCTTTCCACATGCAATAATGGAAACTCCCCTCTCACTTATGGGAGACTGGCAAAGCTAGAGGGGAGAGTCTCTAGGTAAGGGCTATCTCCCTTTGATGCATTTAAGTTGTTCCAATAAGTGCTAATATAGGTATATAGATATATAATGGGGGGTGGGTGAAAAGGGAGAAGGATTACAAGAAAACAAAAGTTACTCTGAAGAGGTGATGCACCAAATGATTTGACCTACTCACTCTCACACTTGAAGCCAGATAAACACATACATACACTTCAAACTGGCAGAAGGACTAGGCTGCATGAAGCATAACAGGGAGGCTTTAATGGAGCACAGAAAATAGAGACTCACCATAGGTGATGTGGAAGGGACACACTGTATAGTAGATTCTTTCTATCTTTGCACTTCCAGGTATAGCTCTCGTTGTTACCTATAGGAATGGCACTTTATAGACACTAGGTGTGTTGATGTTAAACCTGTGGAAGCATTAAGAAAAATTGACTAAACATAGAACTAACACTCAAACACACACAAAGATATCTAACTAGAATAGAGGTAAAAATGCATTTATTGATTTCAGGTGAAAATTTGCCAGGGCTTCGCCTTATAAATGTGAAAGATGTTTTTTCCAATGACAAGTCTACAATATATAGAGGAAGGAAGGAGGCCTTTTGGCACCCTTTTTACAAATGACCCATGTGTGCTTTGATCATTAGGAAGAGCAAAGTGCTTAAACATCAATGAGAAATTATGAGCCGCACCATTTATCTGCTTGCAAGACTACTCCTTCAAGGTGATTATGCAATTTGTCTACTCATTAATGCAAAATGAAGAAAAATGGGTTGCACTGTTAGCCATTTGTGCCTCTTAATAATCAATTCATAGACAATGTATCACCTACTGGAGTAACTCCTTGAATCAGTGCCTCCCTTCACCACTTGGACTATCTACCTGTTCCTACACTTGGCACTTTTCTCTCTTTATTCTCTGGGCTCTTTGTCTTCTTCCTGCTTTTTCTTCTTCTAGCTCCTTCGGCCCTTGGGGCTATCTTCTAGTGGGTCGTTGCATTGCTTGGGCTCCTTTTTGGTTGGTGCTTAGGAAATTTAAAAGCAAATAACTATTTCACCATTTTAAATTTAACATCCACACACCCATCATCATTTGAAAAATAATGGATAATCAATCTTCTTAAAGTTGATGGCTTTCGGGACATCACTATCCTTGGAAAATTCCTTCAGCCCTTTTCTGTGGCTTTTTATTTGTTTCAAACCCTCCCGAAGGGGAAGTGTCCCTTCGGCTCTAGAGGGATGCCCTTCATTTGGCCAGCCAAGAGCCCCTCACAAAGGTACCTACCCTTCGATGGCCTTTTGTCTCTTCAACCTTTTATGTGGGCTTTTTCTCGTGGACAAAAATTCTACGAGAATTGGCCGCTTTGACTTGTCCTTTGGTTTCTTCATGTTGGTAACCTTACTCCAAATTCCTTTAGACTTTTTGTTTGAAGGAATTCCTTCAAACAAAAGTCCAAAAGAATTCAAAGACTTAAGACTTTCTGCATGCTTTTGAAAACCTTTGACTGCCTTCAAAGTGCTCCCTACCCTCCACAAGGGCTTTTAAACCCAGAACTACCCTCTGTAAGGGCACCTGCCCTTCAGATTTAGGATGCTCCCTTGAACCAAGCCATTGAACTGACTGATTAAACCAAAAATGGTTCAATGGTTCAATACTGTGTGCCACTCATTCATTAAACTGAGCCTTCAAACTTACCACTTGAACCAAATGCATTGAACCAAAGTGTCGAACTTGTCGATTGAACCAAGGCATTGAACTAACCGATTGAACCAAAAATGGTTCAATGATTCAATGGTTCAATAGTTCAACATTGTGCACCAATACTTTATTACACCAAGCCTTTGAACCATTCACTAGAACCAAAGCATTGAACCAATCCATTGAATCGGTTCAATGATTCAAACAATTGTTGAACCAAGGCACCAAACCATTTGATTAAACATGTCGATGAACTTGCCAATGAACTGAGTGAGTGAACTGAATGATTGATCCATTTGATGAACCAAGTGATGAACCAAGGATAATAAACTTGAACTTTGAACCAAAACATTGAACTCTACCATTGAACCAAGGAATTAAACCAAGCCCTTTGAACTGAGCTGATGAACTTAAGCATTAAACTAAAGAATTGAACTTTGCCGAAGCATTGAACCAACTGAATTAAACCAAGCCCTTTAAACTGAGCCAATGAACTTAAGCATTAAACCAAGGCATTAAACCATTTTAAAGGTTAAAAAATGCTAACCTTCCTTGTGAATTTCTAGACAAGAGTCTAAAGAAGTTTTATAAAACCTTACATTTTCTGAATTGGTTCTTCATCTACCAAAATAATACACCTATAGAGTTTTTAGAAAATCTCACTGTTGAGTTCGTAGAAACCCAAGCCCTGTAGAGTCCATAGAAAATCAAGCCCTACAGAGTCCATACAAATTGAACTATAGAGTTCATAGAAATAGACCTATAGAGTCTGTAGAAAATTCTTGGACTTATGCAAAATCAAAAATGAATTAGCCGAAAATAGCAGAGGAAGAAGGGGACTAATTTTTGGCCTGTTACACTAAAAAATGGTCAACAAATTGGTGACTCCTAGGGGAAACATGCCTGCTATGCTTAGAATCCAATTGCCTCAAATCCATTGGGCACAGGGTTAGATTATAATTCAAAGATCAGCAATAGCTCTGACAAATTTTAGAACCAATCACAAAGATTTACCTCAAAAGGAAATGAAAACACACACAAAGCTAAGAAAACTACTAACATGTGCAAAAAGCACTTAGGGAAAATAAGAGAAAAGCAAGGGAAATATATACATGATGGAGAAGGAGCTCAGTGGTAATGCTTAAGATGTATCCCATTAATTGGGATATATAGTTCTTCACCATCCAATCTGGAGAGTTAGAATGCATTATTCTACTTGCACTGAGTGATTATGTATGGGCCACTCCATAGGGCATTAAATTTTGCATGCCTTTTAGGTTTAGCTTAGTCTTCATCCCAATTTAAGACAATGTCTCCTTCAGAGAAACCTTTTGATGAAGATTTCTTGTTGAAGTGTCTCTTCACTTGTTGTTGGCAGCTGGTCATAGAAGCCATAGCTTGGTCCCTTATTTCTTAGAGTTCCATCAGCTCACATAGCCTAACCTCCATGCTATTTCATTCTTCTAATTGCAGCTAGCGAGTGAGGTCCAAGGCTGCCAACTCGAGTGAAATAGGGAGCCTAGCTTCCCTTCCATAGATGAGAGTGTATGGCAAGTTGCCAATTGCCCTCTTCGGGGTGACCCTATTTGCCGACAGGGCTGTTTTCCTCCATGGTTCAGTTGATGATCCTAATTAGGTTCTTATTTATAGATTCAGTGAGTCCATTCCCTTGTGGGTAGTAATTGGATGAAGTGCTGTGATATATACCATATCTTAGTGCCCGTTCACTTGTTTTGTTTCCCAGAAAAGCTAATGCATTATCTAAGATTATGGTTGTTGGAACCCCAAACCTTGCCACCAGGTCCTCATAAAAATCTAGGATTGCACTTTCATTTTCCTCCTTTAGAGCAACAACCTCTACCCATCTTGTGAAATAATCCATGGCAATCAGGACCCACTTGTGTCTAGCACTTAATCATCCCTATGAAGTCCAGGCCCCATTGCATGAATGGCTACTCCACCTAAATAGGCTATAAAGGCATGGTAGCCAACCATTGATTCCCATCAAAAAGCATGCACTTCTAGCACTTTCATACCCAGCCATGGGTGTCTCTGAAAAGAGTAGGCCAGAAATAGCCAGCTCTCATTATTCTTGCTGCAGTAGCCCTAGGAGCAAAATGACCACCGGCTGGTCCATCATGGAACTAGATAGCACCCTATCAGCCTGACTTGAGTCCAAGCATCTTAAAAGGACTCTTAAGAGATCCTCTTGAATAGCACTCCATCAATCAGGGCATAAGGGAGACACTAGAGTTTGAAATACCTTATCTTGGTCCTGTCAAGTGAGTGCGAGTACTCACTAGTGAGAAGGAAATACCTCACGTATAATGTCCAATCCTTCATGACAGTTGGTTCTTTTGCTATAGCTGCATCAAGGATTAGTATACTATCCTTCTTTTATTGCTTAAATTTTATGGTAAGGTGTTCACATAGGCCTCTCTCTCTTACCAGTTTGGTGATCTTAATATCTACATCATATTCCATCACCTTAGTGATCCACCCTGTTCTCTTCTCATTTAGGTCTCGATTGACCAAGAAATATTTGATTTCAAGATGTGGAATCGTGAGGTAGATTTTGCTATTAGACAACATGTGTTTGAATTTCTTCAGACTTCATATGATTGCCAAGACTTGCTTTTCCACATTGTGTATTTGACTTCAAAACCTTCTAGGCCTTGGCTAAAAAATGCAATTGGCTATTCAAGGTTATCATCACTTGCTTGGGTAAACATGGTGGAGATTACCTCTTCATTACGAAAGGTGTAGAGGTTGAAATATTTGGTGAGGTCAGGGCTGATCAAAGTAGGAGCTTGAGCTATGGCCTACTTCATCTCTTCAAAACTATATTTTCTCTATGCTGTCCATGTGAACTCCTCACCCTTCCTTAGCATAGAGGTTAATGGCTTGACCATCTCCACAAAATTTTAGATAAATTTCCATATGAAATTTATCTTATCGCAGAAGCTTTGCAAGCCTTTCTTGTGCTTAGGTAAGGATAGCTCTAGGATGGAGTGAACTCTCTCTGGACAATAGCCAAACCCTCTAAAGAAATAATGTGACCAAGGAGCTTCCCCTCGTGGACAACGAACATGCATTTCTTAGGATTGAGAGAGATACCAAACTCTCTACACCTCTCAAAGATTTGCCTTAGGTGTTCCATGTGTTGGCTCACTTCCTTGGAGAAAACTATCACATCATCAAGATATACCAGCATAGTCTTGTTTATCAAGCCTTAAAAGGCCATGTCCATAGCTCATTGGAAGGTGGCACTAGCATTAGATAGTCTAAAAGGCATTTTCTTATAAGCAAATGTTCCCCACTTGGTTGTGAAGGCTATCTTGTGGTGGTCATAGTCTTGCACCAAAATCTAGTTGTAACTTGAATACCCATCTAGGAGGGAGAAATGCTTGCTTCCTGTCACCATCTGAAGGATCTGCTCCATGCTTGGGAGAGGATAATGGTCTTTTAAAGAGACTCTGTTGAGGTCTCTAAAATCAATGCACAATCTAATCTCCCCATTCCTTTTCTAAATAGGAACAATATTGGCCAGCCAATAAGAGTGTTTGATTAGAAATATTATCTTGAACTCAATCAAATTGGTAAGTTCTTTTCGCATGAGAGGTTCAATCATTGGGTCGACAGGCCTCTACTTCTGCTTGATCAGCTTGGCACCTTCTTCTAGCTCAATGGTATGTTGGGCCAAGTTTGGGTCAAAACCCTTCAAATCACTATACTTCTAAGCAAAGATATCAACAAATTCTTGGCACAACAAGATGAAAGCTTGCCTTTCTTGGTTTGTGCACACTTTTCCAAGTGCAAGCATCTTGTCCTTGAATATTTCCACCTTCTCATGGTGCTCCTCCTTTATTGCAATACACACCTTGTCACTTCTCAATTGGTCATCTCCATTAAAGATACTCTCTAGAGTGACCAAACCTTTAGGGAGCTTATTGTTCTTCAGTTGAACAATTTGGCTACCATATTGCTGCTATAGCTTTGCCTAGCTTTTTGCAGTGAATTCTACTTCTTCTTGTAGGAAGAGTGTTATTTGCTAATCACTATTGAAAACTTGCCAGTTGGTGATGTTGTTAGGTACAAAAGGCTAGATCACTACTTTCAAGTGATGTGAGTTGTGGTCTCGACCTATTTC
Source organism: Torreya grandis (assembly GCA_037957365.1). Classification (NCBI taxonomy): domain Eukaryota; kingdom Viridiplantae; phylum Streptophyta; class Pinopsida; order Cupressales; family Taxaceae; genus Torreya; species Torreya grandis. The sequence continues at coordinate 1,465,553 of JARHVA010003065.1, forward strand.
CTAAGGAATATCATACTGGGCACCAACTACTGCCAGTCTATTTGCTTGCTTGTTCTGTTCTCTAGGAATTAAGGAAATATTGAAAGCAAAGAAATTTTCTACTAAGTCCCATACCCTATGTTTTTAGGCCTTCAATAGAGAATTATTTGTGGATGAGGGATTCATATTCCATAATATTGCACATGTAGGAAAATTGGAATTGAAAGGCTAAAAAATACCTCTCTTTTGAAGGAGAGACCAACACCGCTCCACCACCAGCTCCCAACTTACTCTTTAAACCATCAAAGAACAACTTCCATAGACCTTCCTAACTAGATTTCATCAGATTTGGTATGAATGTACCCTCTTGATGCATGTAATAAATTCCAAATCCTACCTCCTCTATGAATCTGTAAGGATCGTGCTCAAAGTTGTTACTTCCCATTCATCTAAGAGTAGGTCTGCAACTCCTTCAAGGGTAGAGGATGGAGATTGGTCTACTTAGAATTCTTCCTAGTTAATGATGGCATAGCTAACATTTGCTAAATTAAGTGAGTAAGGTTCCAAATGATCTCTGTGGAGTGGTTCAGATTCAATCTTGACTTTAGTCCCATACTTGGTTCTAAAAACCAAATAATACCAATTTACTACTAAGTAGCCACCTATCTTGGATGTAAAATCCTTGGATAAGTAGATGGAAAAGTAAGGAGGGACATCCACCACATCCATGTCATGAGCAATTAAGAAATTTGGGCAACCATGCAGTGTTAAGCTCAAACCTCTTACTACCCCAATTGTCTTTGTTGGAGTTCCATCTAGTTCTAGGACTCCCTTGGTCATTTCTTTATATTTCAAGCCCATCTTGTTGGCTATGCATTTGGGCATCACCGAGGTGTTGGCTCCACTATCAATGATGCAATTATGCACCAATAAATCTCCTATGACTAAGGACTCATAAAAGGGAGGAACCTTTTCTTCTTTCTAGGCCTGACTTGAGGTGGAAGGCTATCCATTCATCATCAAAACATTATTATCTTTTGTTAGGATAGCTTATTCATCCAACTCATGCAATTCCTTTTGCAGGATGTCCTTTTGCCCTGGTATTGACAGTGAATCCCATAAGGAGATGTTCATGTGCATATTATTCATCTGGTTCTCCATGTTGACTCAAGGGTTGTTTTCCTTCAAAAATTCTTTAGAATTATTTATAGCCTGAGGCGTAGGCCAAGGAGCTAAAGGTACAATCGATAGTCTAAAACTTAGGACTTTTTGATTTGTGTGTGATGAATAAGGTGTTGCTAACATTTGGGTAGTAGCTTGAGTTTCTTCCATTACTCTCCTTTTGAATCTTGTGTTGGCTACAACATAGTCAGTTGTAGACACCAAAATCGTGTCTACTCCTTGGTCGACTCCCCCCTTGGTCCCCTTGGTCCACTTCTAACACATTCCTAACCCACACACTTTTTAATTTAAAATAATTATTTATTTTGAATTAATAACACCTCCCTTGATACCTCACCCATGACACATCACCCTTGGACACACCCCACCTTGGATACCTCTCCTTGGATGCCTCCTATCACCCTATGACCAATTTATGACCTATTTCAACCCTCCCACTAACCTCTCATGCCTATTAAACCCACCTTCGACCATTTTCCAATGACCACTGAACTTGGTAGATGGAGGAATAGGTAAAAGTCTAAAAATAGCCTTTTTCCTACCTTCTATCCACTGACGTCGGTTACCAATCGGCTGACGCCGGTGGGATCACTGACATCGGTCACTTAAAACAACTCGAAGTTGATTTCTCTTCCCCTTGGGATGCTAAATTCATAGCACTAGATGTTGAATCATGGACCCAAAATTTGACCTCTCTTCCTCTCTCTCCCAGACACACACCAAGCATCATAGGCTACAGGCACTCTATAGAAATAGCTCCAAACTTTGGGTTAAAGAAATTATAGGTACATCAGCCCCATTATCAACAAATCTTCCTCACTCTTCCTTCAGTAAACCATAACTAAGTACTCTTCTTGTATTTCATTTCATTATTTAGAATGTATTAGTAATTAGTTCTCTAGTTACTACTTCTAAGCCATATTATCAACCAGACCCAGCTATCAACCAGACTAGACTTGGCTTTCTTCTTGGAGAGGCTGAGAGGCCTTCCCCATATCCTCACTCCTTTTGACAACCTATCCTCTACCCCTTGTCCCTCTTAAGACCATATTCATTGCCCTGCTGACCTGCACAGACTCTCAAACTACCACAGACCATCCCGTCAACCACAACCCTATCTAGAAACTCATCCAAGGCCATTGCCCTGACTGACATCGACCACTTCCCCTACCGATGTCGGTAGACTAATCGACGTCGGCAACTTGACCAACTAATGCCAGAAAAATAACTGACGTCGGTGACTGTGGCAGACTGACTGCAAAGAAATAGGTATGCATTATCTAATTTCCTCTTTGCTAGTCATTTGTCATTTATTTATTTCCAACACTTTTACTTATTAATAGTGGACTATCATCCCCCAAAGAAGTCTTTGCACTTCTGGGACCAAGCATATCACTTGGCAGTCCACCTTATCTTTATCTAACAATCTCTGTGTTTGAGTCTTTTTCTTCTACAGGTGTCATCCTCCATAACCAAAGAGGAGTCCCTACAATGTCTAGATATGGTGCACAAACTTCATCTGGGTATCATCTAAACCCTGACCATTATCTTAGTTTATTTCATCTTTTGAATGTGGAAAAGCAAAAATAGTTAGAAACATTCTAGCACGCCTGGTGGGACCCTAGGAGTTTTCCTTGGGTTCATACTTTTTCTTTTAAAAGCAACTTTTCATATAGGTGCATTAGATCTCTTCTTGCATCCTTTTCTTTTATCTCTTCCGAAAAGACACCATTAGTAAAATTAAAAAGAATCCTTCTTTTTCTTTCTTTTTGGCATCTTAGAGTAGTGAAATTCATACTCTTCAACCTTTTCTCCACTTATTTGCATCCGAACACACATTTCAATTTGGGCTTAAAATCTATTGCATCTCATTTCTGCCTGAATGCATACTTAGCTCTCACATCTAGTAATTAAAACCGCATTATGAATAAATCATAGTGCACTTATGTTACACAACTAGACCACTATCATAATCAAACATCTAAACATTCCTGAGACAAGGTCTGACTAGGATTTCATCACCTAGCAGATACCTTACCCTTCCTGGTAATCCCACTTGGACTTCATTACTAAGGGGAGAGCCCACTCTATTCTCTGGCAGAGTATAAACTCTAGGGGAAGTATATATTGGCTAAGTGACCCAACTTATCTCTAGGCTCGTGAAGTGAGGGGAGCTTGCTCCTTAGCACCATGCCACATACAGAACCTAATATAGACTTTGAGCACCAAAACTAACCCGAAACCAACCTTAGACTGCCTCTTCTAGGACCCATTCTAAAAGCCAACTTCCCAAACACACTCTTCTAAGGCATAAGCCAACAAGACTCTAAAACTTATTCTTAGGAATTAACGTTTAGGGTCTGCTTGTCTTCATCTATTTTTCTATCTCTATCTGGTTTTTTGAGCTGGTGAGGTCACATTTTGAGCTCCAAGAATAACTCAGACTTTCCTCTTTCTTCTAAAAACTCTCAGTCTTCTAAAGTTTTTGGAAACACAGTCACTGACATTAGTTTTTCCACTGACATTGGCAATCTATTTTCCCTGACATCAGTTATCTGACCGACATCAGCAATTTTATTCACCGACATCAGTTTTTCAGCTGACGCCGATCACTGTCAAAATCCTTCTTCCAAAGTAGCAAGTTTAAAACATGACTTTCTTACTGCTAGACACACATTTTGAGTTTTTAAAACTGAAAAAACATAGTTTCTATAACCTAACTTTTTTTTTGCCTTGAATGGTTTTGACATGTAGTCAAACCAAAACTCTTGTTGACCACGCAAGGCAACAACCACTTCCACCTTCACCCTCCATAACGAGTCCCCTAATGGAGTGTACTTCAGACACTGAATATTCTCCTATCTAGTCAACCCCTGATTAATCTCCTATTGTTCCTGAAGGGGATCAAAATTTTGAGAGATTCCTTAACCATAATGTCAATGCTCTCCAACACTATCTCACTAAGAGCCAAAAGTGAGACTCTTTGATTCAACCAAGTTCATCACATTTTTAGAACTTGATTGTCTCAACTCTGCACACTCTTGCGCCTATAAATGCAAGAGTGACTACCTATCCTTTCACTAGTGTCACCATTCAACCACTTGTAGTGACATCAAGCCAATTTGTGCCTTTTACCTTCATGACACAACCACCCTTGGCTTCCACTTTTGTCCCTATGACTAGTCATCAATATGTTGCACCTATACAAGTGCAACCAACTATGTCATACGCCCCTCCTAATACCTTCCAAGAACCTTACAACCTAAGGGGCACCCCACCTGCAAATCCATCAACTAATCTAATCAAAATGTTGATGGACAAAATGTCTAATCTTGAGACATCTATTTCCAGTTCAATCAATGTCCTTTCATATGACCAAATTTGTAATGAACCCATTCATCCCTCAGTACCAATCCAACCATATCCCAGTCAGTGGGAACTTCCCAAGTTTACTCATTTCCAGAGTAAGGAAGACCCACATCAACATCTACGAGCATTTATACATGCTTGTTATCTCATAGCACATGATGTTGCATTATTACTATGCACATTCCCCTTATCACTTTCTGGTGTTGCCCTTGATTGGTATAGCTCTATTACCAGTCACTCCCTTTTCACATTCACCCAACTGGCTCAACTTTTCCTTGACCACTTTTCTATCAATATCACCAAAAATGTCTCCATCATGGACCTATACTCTATCAAATAGTTTGACGACGAATCCATAGCCAATTTTGTTGCCCATTAGAGAGGCTCAATCAACCAACTCTCCTTTTCCTTACCTCAACCTGAGCTCATCAAGCTCTTTGTATAGGTGTGCGCCAAACATATTTCCTCTACTTTGTGGGTCCAAACATTCCGCACCTTTGATGAAGCTTTCACGATGGCTAGGAAGCTTGAACTACATGCCGTCAAGGAAAACAAGGTCAGATTGCGTAGTAAAAACCCTAATGCAAAGTCAAAGGACTCTTCTTCTAAACCTTCTTCTTCCCACTCTAAGTCTAAAGGAGCAGAAAATGTTGTGGTCGTTAGACCATCATCTTCAACAACAACTAATCAATCCAAACCTTCCACGTCTCAAAGCATCACCAAACAATTCCAACAACGGTATATACATTGTCAGTATACTCTTATAGGAGAATCATATGCTTCCATTTTGGATAAACTTGTCAAACAGGGGGTCCTCAATCTCCCTCAAATTTGACCCCTCAATTTGACCCCTCAAAAGCTATCCCTGCCTGGTATAGGGAAAATGACTTTTGTCATTATCACCATGTCTAAGGCCATGACATAAACAATTGTAAAACCTTCAAGAACATTGTCCAAGACATTATAGACAAGGGTGATCTTGTCTTGGATAACCTGAATGTGCCACCCAATCAAAACATAGACATCTTTAGACAACCTTTTCCTAACCATCCCCTAGCCAAAACAATGTGCAGACCATGGCCGATGACTCCTAAGACAGTAATATACGCACAGTCAACATAGTCTCACCTCTTATGCCTAACCAACCTCTCTCATAGTCTGAAGAGGTTAATCAACCTATTTGTCCATCATAGGAAGAAGAGCCCTCTTCTCCTATTAGTCCATCATAAGGGGACAAACCTTCTTCACCTATTTGTCCTCCACCAATAGAGGATATTCCTCCATCCACCCCTCTTTCACATGAATGAGAGTTAACTTTGAACTCTCCAATATTGGAGGATGTTTTGGTGACTCTAATGCTAGTAGCCTCGGCCTCATCCTTCCTATCATCAATGGGGGATCATACTTTTCCCACGCCTTGACCACATGCCAAAGCCATCACCATCCCTACGCTCTGCCCTCTCGAAGAGCCACAATCTCCAATCCCTTCTCCCCTGAGAGAGGAACTCGCCACTTCACCTACTTCGGTCGAAGAAGATCTAGTGAGCATAGACTTGAACCTGACCCCCCACAATAGTGGCCCTCAAACCAAACCAAAGAAGGCTACTAAACCACATCGGAGAAATTTTCTCCCACCATCATCATTGCCCTCCATTTTGGGCCCTCATCCATCCACCTTAATAGGGGTGCTTCCTACTCTAACACCCAACAAAAACAAATCACCTCCATTACGACCAACACCTAACAAAAACATACTTCCTTCAAAACATCTAACACCTCCTACCACAAAAGTGTCATCTACGCATCTGGCCACACTGCCAAACAAAAGGATGGTACAAAACACTCCCTCAACAGCTTCTAAACAAAAGTTGTCAACTTTTACTACAACACAATGTGTAGATCCATTAACAGGTTCTTACACCTTACTGTTACACCAATTGTTACAATCCTCTAACATCACTCTTCCACCTATCAAACCATTTCAACCTCTCAGACCAAAACCATCTTAGTTCGATGACACTAAAATTTGCTTATATCATCGTACACTTGGGCATGACACTAAAAATTATTGTACCCTTAAGGTTGCCATCCACCAATTCATGGAAAAAAACACCCCTCTTGTTGAAGATATTATCAACAAATATTCAACGCTGTCTCATGTCTCCCAAACCTTTTCACCATCACAATCATCAACTCTCAGACCAAAACCATCTTGGTTTGATGACACTAAATTTTGTGCATATCATCGCACACCTAGACATGACATTGAGCGTTGATGTGCTATTAAAGCTGTCATTCGTCAACACCTGAAAAAGGACACCCTTTTCACTAAAGATCCTCTTGACCACTTTTTCAACAAACCACTGACACCATCACATACCTCTCAAACCTCATCACCTAAATCAGGATCTCAATGTAAGACTGTGGTTCCTTTAACCCCTTCAACCCCATTATTTGAAATCAACACCATTAATGTGGCCAATAGGTCACAAACCATGAAGGATAAAGGGAAAGATAAGATTTCTCTCCCTCAAACATATCCATTTATCAAGTCTCCTCAACCATCAAAACCCAAGATTTCAATTTTGGGCACATCTCAACCAACTTTTTCTAAACCAATTCATGACTCCAAGGTGAAACACCTTCACCAAACCTCTATGAAGACATCTTTGTATGACCTCATTCAAAGCTCTCCACAACATCGACAAGCCTTAATCAAAACCTTACAGGCAGTGGAGGTTCAACCTAAAGACCCCCAACCACTAGTTGCCTTAGTCCCATCATTACCTACCATTGCCTCCATCACCATCCTTAATTTTGAGATTCCAAACTCCAACGTGGAAGATCAAGATCTTGCCCTCTCAAACTAAGTTTGTCAGACATTCTCCCTACCACATAAGTGACTAGGGGAATTTGACTTTATCCTGACTATCGACCTCGACCAAGCCTCAACCAAGCCTCCACCAAGCATCGACCAAGCATCGACCAAGCCTCGACCAAGCCTCATCCAAGCCTTGACCAAGCATCGACCAAGCCTCAACCAAGCATCAACCAAGCATTGACCAAACATCAACCAACTTCTTAATGATCTTTAACACATGACCAATTTGGAAAGAAGCAAATGAGGCAGGTTTGCTCTTAATTGGCTCAGACCCTACATCATGCTGCATAAGCATAGATCAGGGACTTATCATCTGTCTTCTCTTGAAGGCCGACCAGAACTTGAGCCTCTTAATGCCTTACATCTATGACCATTCTACTATTAGTTGAGTACTCGTTCACTTGAAATTTAACTTGAGCTCATCCCTTGAGCAATCCTTGTCATCTTAATCCTCACAAACACTATGTGACCCTTTTATAAAATATGGATGCTTTATCCTAATAAAAGGGAGCCCTCAACCTTCTATAGTCTTGTCCATGACTACAAATTATGTCAAAAATAAATTGAAATGTGAAAATATCAAAAGGTCATAAACTCTAAATGTAGACTGCTCCCTCAAAGGATAGTTGCATCATCATTGCTATAGCTAATAGATTTCTCCCTTTAAGGACAACTATTCAAAGCCCTCAAATATATATAAAGTAAAATATAAACCACTCCCTCGAAGGATGGCTATGCCTAAAATATTTCTATAAACATCACTCTCTTAGAAGCTTCCCACATCGATCAGCTTCACAAATGACCACAAAACAAAATGACATCCCCATGTAGACTTCCCGCATCGATCAGTCTACCAAAAAAAAAAGGGGTCATGGACTTGACTTGTAGTCATTCTCAGGGTCTCCTATAAAAAGAGGCAAAGTTATCCCTACTAAAAAGGGTTACCCTATCCTACCATATCACATCGCCTACTCAAGGGATTTTGAGCTCATTTTAATGTCAAAGTGATTCGATTACTTCTCTAACACAACCAATGGTCGACGACGTAATGCATGAATGGGGATTTTGTTTTTAAAAACCCCCTACCTATGCTATCACTATGGTCCTTGTCAATGAAAGAGCAACATGCCTTTCACTTCTTACATACACTTTGGTCACATTCAACCAAATCATTTGTCAACCAAACCAAACCAACCCAAACCTTTTTCGACCACTATCATAGCCAATTCACACTAGTTTCTATGGATAACAATACACATGGAAACTATCGACCACATAATTTATGTCAAGCATAAACCATTACTTGCTGAAGCATAAATTGACTCATTTCATTTTTAGCATACACCCATCACCGATATGGACACTTGCTAAGGATGAAAGACCACTCAACCAATGTTACAAAATACACCATCACATAATATGGAAAAGGCTGTAACATCATCATACCCTCATCATTTATAACCTGACCAAACCAACCTATCAACCACTTTGACTCCTAGTCTAAAACTATATTGGTCTGAGGCCCTTCTAACAAGGGCTATGTAGGCAGCACTTAGATGGCATGACATCTTTTGGGGTTAGCTCAGCCACATCTGTTTGTTTGTCTACTCGATGGCCAAACCATTTTGACCTTTAACCATGACTTAACCTCATCCAACCCACATCCATAACCGACCCTCTTCCTCCCTTTTAGGGAGAACTACATTGGCCTGAGGCCCTTCAGATAGGGGCTATGTAGGTATCACTCAGTTGACACGTGGTCTTCTGAGGTTAGCTCAGCCATTCCTTCATCCATCCATCTACTGGACCAACTATCTCAACTCAACTCGACCAACAACCTTGGAGATCATGACTATCTCCTCAGACCATGACCACTTCCAAGACAACTTTGCCTTGGTTATTTTTGCATGTATGATACCTCATGAATGGTTAAAAAAATTGTCCACAACCCATATTATGACCCTCATAAGTATTGGATCACGAGCAAGTTGATCCCCACTACTTGTGACATTTTTGTGTTTTCTAAGAGCACTTCACGAGCCTGGGATACTTGGAACATGACTACCATTGGAGCTACAACTTGGATCGAATAACCCAATCAGCTACAACTAAATGTTGGGGCCCAGTTATTTTGATTTTAGCACTCCTCAACCCTTGACCTATGATAATTTGACCTGACCATCTCGTGAAGTGGTATGCACGCAATATCAACCTTTATAGCGTTCACACTCAAACTTCACCATATCCATCCACTATCTATCAAATCGACACCCGATTTTAGGTTCCCTTCCCTCAACTCTCACTTTCAAGGGGAATACCTCATCCCATAATTAGGGCAACTTACTCTTATTTTTGTCTTGCAGTTCATTAGAACAACCAATAGGACAAAAAGACCTCATCCCATACCTGGGGCAACTTACTCCTATTTTTGTCTTACAGTTCATCAAAACAACCAACAAGACAAAAAGGGGCAAATGTAGACACCAAAATTGTGTCTACTCCTTGGTCAACTCCCCCCCTTGGTCCCCTTGGTCCACTTCTAACACATTCTTAACCCACACACTTATTAATTTAAAATAATTATTTATTTTGAATTAATAACACCTCCCTTGACACCTCACCCATGACACATCACCCTTGGACACACCCCACCTTGGATACCTCTCCTTGGATGCCTCCCATCAACCTATGACCAATTTATGACCTATTTCAACCCTCCCACTAACCTCTCACCCCTATTAAACCCACCTTCAACTATTTTCCAATGACCACTGAACTCGGTAGATGGAGGAATGGGTAAAAGGCTAAAAATAACCTTTTTCCTATCTTTTCTCTACCGATGTCAGTTACCAATCGACCGACGCCAGTGGGATCACTGACGTCGGTCACTTAAAATAACTTGAAGGCAATTTCTCTTCCCCTTGGGATGTTAAAATCATAGCACTAAATGCTAAATCACAGACTCAAAATTTGACCTCTCTTCTTCTCTCTCTCCCAGACACACACCAAGCATCACAGGCTACATGCACTCTACAAAAATAGATCTAGACTTTGGGTTAAAGACATTACAGGTACATTAGACCCATCAGCAACAAATCTTCCTCACTCTTCCTTCAGCAAAATAGAGCTAAGTACTCTTCTTTTATTTCATTTCATTATTTATAATGTATTAGTAATTGGTTCTCTAGTTGCTACTTCTAAGCCATATTATCAACCAGACCAAGCTATCAACCAGACTAGACTTGACTTTCTTCTTAGAGAGGCTGAGAGGCCTTCCCCATATCCTCACTCCTTTTGACAACCTATCCTCTACCCCTTGTCCCTCTTAAGACCATATTCACTACCCTGCTAACCTGCACAGACTCTTAGACTACCATAGACCATCCTATCAACCATAACCCTATCCAAAAACTCATCCAAGGCCATTGCCCTGACTGACATCAACCACTTCCCCTACTAACATCGGTAGACTAACCGATGTTGGCAACCTGACCAACTAATGCTAGTAGAACAATCGACGTCGATGACTGTGGTAGACCGACTGCAAAGAAATAGGTACACATTATCTAATTTCCTCTTTGCTAGTCATTTGTCATTTCTTTATTTCCAACACTTTTACTTATTAATAGTGGACTGTCATCCCCCAAGGAAGTCTTTGCACTTCTAGGACTGAGCATATTGCTTAGCAGTCCACCTTATCTTTATCTAACAATATCTATGTTTGAGTCTTTTTCTTCTACAGGTGTCATCCTCCACAGCCAAAGAGGAGTCCCTACAATGTGTGGATACAGTGCACAAAATTCATCTAGGTATCATCTAACCCCTAACTATTATCTTAGTTTATTTCATCTTTTGAATGTGGAAAAGCAAAAATAGTTAAAAACATCAGCCTGATTGTCTATAGCACCTAGATAATTGATTGAATAGAATTCTCCTTCTAGATGATTCATGAGGGTAAAATCAGGCTGGGCCTGATTGCTACTTGTGCTAAGTTGCATTGGAGCCTAAAAGATTTGGGAATGGGTGGCTACCTAATTGTCTTGTATAGTTGGGTAATAACCTATCATTTCATTTGTATAAATAACCTGCTCCTGACCATATCCCATGGTCAAACAACTTGGTTGTTCTTGCACTAGATTGTTTTAAACGAGAACCATAGCCTTAGATGATGAAGGGGTGCTTGGGTTATAGCCTTGAAAGGGTCTGGTCTAAGTAAGTTGACCCTATCCTTGATTGTAATTTTTGAAAGGGGGTCTAGGAGCTTGACCATACTACTGGTATCCTTGGTTTTGTCAGTTGCTTTGTGCTTGCTACCTTTTAAGAGCCACAAGTTCATTTGACATACTTTACAATAGACTCTTAACTTCATAAAGCTCATTAGATGGAGCAGTAGCTGGTTTCTCTATGCTAAGTAGAGGAGCTAATGTGGGAGTAGTGGTCTGAATTAGAGGTAGCATTTTAGGGAAAGTGGCATATGGGATTTAGGATCTATTTTTCCAGCTTGCACTAGGCAATTTTTAGCTGCTATAGCTATGTCATAGGTGGTAGGTAGCACATGTCCTCCCATGGATTGTATCATAACAGTGATATCATTGTTCAATGCTCTTAAGTAATATAATAAAGCATAGGTAGGAGTAGGTTTTACCAAAATGGGTATTTTATCCGATGTCTTCTAAAATTGAGCATTGAAATCCTAGATGTATTCAAGTGGGGCTCTTTTCATGGTAGTCAACTACTCAAAAAGTGAGAGGTGGTCACTCTTTTCTCCAAAATGGTCCATCAAGTGAGTTCCCAATTCATTCCAGGAATTGATTGAATTTATAGTCAAAGTCCCATACCAGTCAAGAGCTTTGCCCTTGAGAGACAATGCCAACAATCTGATTATAAATTTTTTTCAGTGATATTGTGGATATTGTAGAGGTTAGCAATATTTTTGATGTGTTTGATGACTATAATGGGCCCCTCTCCATCAAAGGAAGGCACACTTTTGAGGGTTTCTCCTAGAATTGGGTCATAATGTTAAAGATTCAATGGACTCTGACCATAAAAAGTCACAAAGGGAAGTGCCATAGCTATGATGGGATGTAATTGTGGCCCTATTGCATATGTGTTCTTTACAACAGGTTTGGGAAGGTGGTTTTTTGATTAAGGATGAGTCCTCTCAAACCTAAGTCTTTTTTCTAAGTTCAAAGGCAAATCAATGAAGTTGAAAGGAACACCCCTAGAAGCAGACCGTGTGGTGACTTTAGGTATAGAAAGTTAGACTGGTCTTTGATTAGAAAATGAAGTTCTTACTAGTGGAGTTGCCAAATGCTAAAAATAGTTGATTTGCTATAATAAGACCATCATCAATCTTGAAACTTTGTTAAGTGTAAAATTGAGTCCCACTGGGCGTGCCAAAAACTATTGACATAGTGGATTGCACCTGGGGTAAGAGGCTAAGCTCCTGCCTTTCCACACACAACAATGGAAATTCCCCTCTCACCTATGGGACTATCAAAGCTAGAGGGGAGAGTCTCTAGGTAAGGGCTAGCTCCCTTTGATGGATATAAATTGTTCTAATAAGTGCTAATATAGGTATATACTTACTCTCACACTTGAATCCAGACAAACGCATACATAAACTTCAAATTGGTAGAAGGACCAGGCTGCAAGAAGCTTAACAGGAAGGCTTTAATGGAACACATAGAAAATAGAGACTCACCATAGGTGTTGTGGAAGGGACACATTGTATAGTAGATTCTTTCTATCTCTGCACTTCTAGGTATAGCTCTTCTTATCACATACAAGAATGGCACCTTATAGACACCAAGTGTGTTGATGTTAAACTTATGGAAGCATTAAGAAGCATTGACTAAACATAAAACTAATAGTCAGACACATATAAAGATATCTAACTAGAATAGAGGTAAAAATGCATTTATTGATTTTAGGTGAAAATTTGCTAGGGCTTCACCTTACAAATGTGAAAGATGTTTTTTCCAATGACAAGTCTATAATATATAGAGGAAGGAAGGAGGCCTTTTGGCACCCCTTTTTCAAAATAACTCATGTGTGCTTTGATCATTAGGAAGAGCAAGCTGCTTAAAAATCAATGAGAAATTATGAGCCATGCCGTTTGTCTGCTTTCAAGACCACTCCTTCAAGGTGATTACGCAGTTTGTCTGCTCATTAATGTGAAATGAAAAAAAATGGGTCACATTGTTAGCCATTTGCACCTATTAATAATTAATTCATAGACACTATATCACCTGTTGGAGTAACTCCTTAAGTCGGCACCTCCCTTCACCACTTAGACTATTTGCCTATTCCTACACTTGGCACTTTTCTCTCTTTATTCTCTAGGCTCTTTGTCTTCTTATTGCTTTGTCTTCTTTTAGCTCCTTTGGCCCTCAAGGTTGTCTTCTGGTGGGTCACTATGCTCCTTAGGCTCCTTTCTAGTTGGCACTTAGGCAATTTAAAAGCAAACAACTATTTCACCATTTTAAATTTGATGTCTGTGCACCCGTCATCATTTGAAAAATAATAGCTAATCCATCTTCTTAATGTTGATGGGTTCCGAGATGTCACTGTCCTTGGCAAATTCCTTCAGCCCTTTTCTATGGCTTTTTCTTTGTTTCAAACCCTCCCAAAGGGGAAATGTCCCTTTAGCTTTAGAGGGATGCCCTTCATTTGGCTAGCTGAGAGCCCCCCGTAAGGGTACCTACCCTTCGGCCTTTTCTTCAAGTTTTTTCTCATGGACAAAAAGTCTACGAGAATTGGCCACTTTGACTTATCTTTTGGTTTCTTCATGCTGGAAGCCTTCCTTCGAATTCCTTTAGAATTTTTGTCTAAAAGAATTCATTTGAAAAAAATTCTAAAAGAATTCAAAGCCTTAAGACATTCTGTATGCTTTTGAAAACCTTCAGCTACCTTTGAAGTGCTCCCTGCCCTCTACAAGGGCTTTTGAACCCAAAAATGCCCTCCATAAGGGCACCTGCCCTTGATCTTTAGGATGCTCCCTTGAACCAAGCCATTAAACCAAAAATGGTTCAACAATTCAATGGTTCAATGGTTCAATACTTCATGCCACTCATTCATTGAACCAAGCCTTCAAACCTGCCGCTTGAATTAAACACATTAAACCAAAGCGTTGAACTTGCCAATTGAACCAAGGTGTTAAATTGACTAATTAAACCAAAAATGGTTCAATGGTTTAACACTACATGCCAATCCTTTGTTGCACTAAACCTTTAAACCATTTGCTTGAACCAATCCATTAAACTAGTTCAATGGTTCAAACAATTGTTGAACCAAGGCACCGAACCTTTTGATTGAACCTATCAATGAACTTGCCAATGAACTGACTGAGTGTGTTGAATGATTAAACCATCTAATGAACCAAGTGATGAACCAAGGCTGATGAACTTGAGCTTTGAACCAAAACATTGAACTCTACCATTGAACCAAAGAATTAAACCAAGCCCTTTGAATCGAGCCGATGAACTTAAGTGTTGAACCAAAAAATTGAACTTTGTCAAAGTGTTGAACCAACTAAATTGAACTGAGCCTTTTGAACTGAGCTGATGAACTTAAGCATTGAACTAAGGCATTGAACCAGTTAAAAGGTTAAAAAATGTTAACCTTGTGAATTTTTAGACAAGAGTCTAAAGAAGTTTTATAAAACCTTGCACTCTCTGAACTGGTTCTTCATCTGCCAAAAGAATACACCTACAGAGTTCGTAGAAAATCTCACTATTGAGTCTGTAAAAACCCAAGCCCTGTAAAGTCTATAGAAAATCAAGCCCTACAAAGTCCATAGAAATAGACCTACATAGTCTATAGAAATAGACCTGTAGAGTCTGTAGAAAATTCTTGGACTTGTGCAAAATCAAAAATGAATTGGCCTAAAATAGCAGAGGAAGAAGAGGACTGATTTTTGGCCTATTACACCAAAAAATGGTCAACAATAACTTGAATGGGAATTATACTTATTTTCATGTTTTAAATGTATCTCCTACAAGATACATTTAAGGTATTATAGGTGCATTCAAAATATCATCCAGTAGGACCTTTTATGTAAAGGAAATTCCACTTGTTCTTTGTAGAAGAAATCCACTCTTGTGAATGTTTAAAAAGGTATCTCCTAAGAGATACATCAAAGGCGAAATACAATATTATGAATTTTTTAAATGTATATATTAGGAGATACCTTGAAGGTATTACAAAGGCATTCAAAATATCACCCAGTAGTGTCTTCTATGTAAAGGAAATTTCCACTTGTTCCTTGAAGGAGAAATCCATTCTTGTGCCTATTTGAAATGTATCTCCTATTAGATACATTGAAGGGGAAATTCACCATTATGAATGTTTTAAATGTATTTCCTAGGATATACCTTGAAGTTATTACAAGGGCCTTCAAAATATCACCCAATAGTTCCTTCCATGTAAAGGAAAATTGCAATTGTTCTTTGAAGAAAAAATCCACTTTTGTAGTTGTTTGAAATGCCTCTCCTAAGATATACCTTGAAGGGGAAATACACTCTTGTGAATTTTTTAAAATTATCTACTAATAGATACCTTGAATGTATTACAAAATCTTTCAAAATATCACTCAATAGTGCCATTTGTGTAAAGGAAAATTCCACTTATTCCTTGCAAGAGAAATCCACTCTTGTGCCTATTTGAAAGGAATCTCCTAGGAGATAACTTGAAGGAGACATCCATTATTTTTCATGTTTTAAAGGTACCTCATAATAGATACCTTAAGGTACTATAAAGGCCTTCCAAATATCACCCAGTAGTGCCTTCTATGAAAATTCCCCTTGTTCCTTGAAGGAGAAATCCACTATTGTGTTATTTGAAAGGTGTCTCCTAAGAGATACCTTGAAGGGGAAATACACTCTTGTTCATGTTTGAAAGGTATTTATTAGGATATACCTAAAAATATCACCCAATAATGCCTTCCATGTAAAGGAAATTGTACTTGTTCTTTGAAGGAAAAATCCACTTTTATCCCTATTTGAACTGTATCTCCTAGGAGACACCTTAAAGGGTAAATACACTCTTGTGCATGTTTTAAAGGTATATCATCAGAGATACCTTAAAGGTATTACAAAATATTTCAAAATATCACTTATTAGTGCCTTTTATGCAAAGGAAAATTCCACTTGTTCTTTCAAGGAGAAATCCACTCTTGTGGCTATTTAAAAGGTATCTCTTAGGAGATACCTTAAAGTGGAAATACACTTTTTTACATGTTTTAAAGGTATCTCATAAGAGATACCTTGAAGGTATTACAATGGCCGTCAAAATTCACCTAATAGTGCATTATGTGTAAAGTTAATTCCACTTATTCCTTGAAGGAGAAATCCACTCTTGTACCTACTTAAAAGGTATCTCCTAGGAGATACCTTGAAAATGGAAATCCACTCTTACGAAGGTATTACAAGGGAATTCAAAATATCACCCAGTAGTGCCTTTTCCATGTAAAGGAAAATTTACTTGTTTTTTGAAGGAGAAATCCACTCTCATTATTATTTGAAATGTATCTCCTAAGAGGTTTGGTTTATTGAATTGCTCAAAATCAAAGAGGTGAGAGAACAAGAAATTGATGCAAAGATCATTTGAAAATAAGAAAATAAGTGATGGTTTGATAGGAAGTAGTCAAACCTAAGATTTAAACCTAGAGATTTAGTTATCAAATATGATCAACAATCCACAAAGCCAGGACATCATATGAAGTTTGATTCTCTTTGAAGAGGATAATTTTACATCATCAGTGATAGGCAGGGGAATGATTTTGAATTAAAAAATCAAGAGGGAAACACATTGGAAATCCCCATCAATGGGATCAATCTAAAGCATATCAACTAACCTACCCATCTCTCCCATTTGTACATAATTATCTAGTTTCCTTTTTTGTTGTGTGTTTCCCTTTTCTATCTATTTGTTTCCTTTGTTTTATTCCTTTTCTTGTTTACTTTTTAAAATAAGTGTCACTAGCATAGGTGTTCAATCTAATTGTCATGCATCCTCTCCCTAATCCTCCCAAATCTTTGAAACATCCTCTAAAATATGTTTAGTAACCCACCTCACCTATCACTAATGTTAGACACTCCATCACATATGATTTACCATAATGATCACCATAAAATATCTTGAAAATGACCCTTTGGGCATGTTTGATAGGCTTAGAATTCATGGGGATGATCATTTTTTAAATTTACATAAGTATATTACTAAGTGGCACCAGAGCTTAAATACTCTTTCTCTTGTTTGAAGCTAGATATTGGGCACATTGAGATTTTATTAAGAGCATTAAGTAATTGAGATAAATAGAGAAAGAGTGTTTATAGGTGAATGAGATAGTGAAGAACCATCAATCCAATTATAAGGTAGAAATAGAGAGTGATTTTGAATAAGATATCTTAGCATGGAAGCTTCTACATCCTCATTTAGAAGCAAAAAGCCTCCCTCAAAATAGAAAAGCCTCATAATAAATAGTGGTGGAGATCCTCCCCATAAGTATGCCATGAGAAAATCCTATGCTTCAGCCCTTTCCAAAGTAAAGGAAAAAGTGCCAAATATTAGTAAGGAAAATAAGGGGCCTTTTAATGATAAGACTTTGGTAATTGATATCATGGATGACATATTTTACTTAGAGTTAGCCCAAAATCCCAAGAATCTAAGAGAGGGTGCCCACACCCAGATGCTTGAGATGGTCAAAAGGAAAGAGTATAACTATTTTAAATTTATAATATAAGATATGATGTCATATGTACATCAATTATTATGCCATATGTACACCCATGCCCTAAGGTCATCACTCTTTCCATAGAGATATATGATTATAGTGCCAACATTATCACTTATAATGTCTATTTTAAGGTTAAGATCGATGCAAATAAAATCAAGGTAATGTTTTATTTCCCATACAATCCCAGGGCCACTATCTATATCATTGAGATCCTCTAGAGCATCTGGGATTCCTTAAAAGATAGGGTGTGCTTCCTTGGATCTCTCCTTAAGGAAAAGATCACAAAGATTCCTCTACTACCCATGTCCCTATTGAGTTTTCCCATGCAGCACTTAAAAGACACCTTATCTATAGTATCCTTCATCATAGGTATGGAATCTGATGATAATCACCATTAGCCCTGCCCCATAGACTTTTACATTTCTCCCTTTTAACTCTCACCATCTATTCACTTAGTTCCACAAGAGTAGGATCCACTAATTTACAACAATAATGAGATATTCTATTTACACTACCATAAAGGATCCCATTTGTTGGAGAGATCATCTAAGTGCCAAAATAGTACTAGTAGTAGGTGGATGTAGCATATGGTTCTTGGTCAAGCCCCTAATGTCTCCAAGGTGGAGAAGATATTTCACCCACTCACCCAGATGGAGTTCCAGATGTTAGAAGTGGTCAAAAACTTGGGAAAAATATCCTTTAAGGAGATCATAGATCTAAATTAAACCTTAAAGTCTCTCAATAAGAAGACCCTATGAAAGGATCAAGATTGGGCACCATTGTAGGTGGCCCTTCAAAAAAATTAGGTTTTTTCACCTTCCTCCCAATTTTGCAATTTTTCTTCAATTGGTCTGAATGTCAAAGTTTTTTAGGTTCTCCCATCTATAGAAAGATGTGCCTGTGAGTCACCAAGAACTATGGATTAGAAATCCACATTTGTTATTTTGGAGTAGTTTATTTCTAGCTTCAAACTCACTCAGTAGCTAGTAGTTCCTCAACACCTTTTGGTGGCCCCCCTTTTAGAATATTTCTTCTTTAATCCCACTTTCAAATTTCATCCAAGCATTATCCTTCATCTAATTCTAATACATGGAAACTAAATGATAATCTGATTCAAAAATACTTCCATCTCACTTTGGAGAAGTGACAGTTTAACACATGGTGTTCTTACACTTGATCTCACCAAGGAGTCCTTAGCCCCTCTAGAGAAACACAACTTGATGCATGCCATTTCCATGCTTGCTCAAAATTAGTATTGGGTTTCTATATATTAGAATAGTGCCCTTTAATGAAGTTTTAGTTCCCCCCATGCAAACAAAGCTTTTGAAATGTTTAAAGTGTAAATTGATGATTTTTAGGAGGATCAATGTTGTTGGATGCACCATAGCAGGGATAGATTTGGAAGAGGACATGTGGGATCACCTCGCTTCTCCCAAGCATAGTGGCCATAATAGAAAAATGTAGTTGTACCATATCTAGGATTTGAAGGCTAACTTCACTCATGAGATTGAGACCCTATTTTATTTACAAAAACATCATCATGGGTATGAGTGTTAGGATATCTTGGTGTTACTTTATCCAAGAAGTCACCTCACCTATATATTATGGGCTCTTCCCATTTTGAAGGGGTTGGTTATTATTTTTGTGAGTTATCATATTTTTATTTGTCATTGTAATAGACTAGGAATAGAATAAGTTAGCAATTTTTATATTCTATAACCTTAATAGGTACACCTCATGGGTGTGAAAAGATGCTTTGTATGTGCCCCCTTGTGGCCTTTTATATTCAGTCTCCATCTACAATGAAGAAGATGTGATGTTCTATGTTATTTGGAGTGGGAAATTACATCTATATGTTATTTCTTTGTTTTTGTTTCTATAGTAGGGAAAATCCACTCTTGTGCATGTTTTAAAGGTATATCCTAGGAGATACCTTGAAATTATTAAAAGGGCCTTCAAAATATCACCCATTAGTGCCTTCCATGTAAAGGAAAATTGCACTTTTTCTTTGAGGAAAAAGTCCACTTTTGTCCTTGTTTGAAATGCATCTCCTAAGATATACCTTGAAATGGACATGCACTCTTGTGAATGTTTTAATATTATCTACTAATAGACACCTTTAATGTATTACAAAATCTTTCACAATATCACTCAATAGTGCCTTTTGTGTAAAGGAAAATTCCACTTATTCCTTGCAGGAGAAATCCACTTTTGTGCCTATTTGAAAGGAATCTCCTAGGAGATAACTTGAAGGAAACATCCATTATTTTTCATGTTTTAAAGGTACCTCATAATAAATAAATTAAGGTATTATAAAGGCCTTCCAAATATCACCTAGTAGTGCCTTCTATGAAAATTCCCCTTGTTCCTTGAAGGACAAATCCACTATTGTGTTATTTGAAAGGTGTCTCCTAAGAGATACCTTGAAGGGGAAATACACTCTTGTGCATGTTTGAAAGGTATTTATTAGGAGATACCTATAAATATCGCTCAATAATGCCTTCCATGTAAAGGAAAATTGTACTTGTTCTTTAAAGGAAAAATCCACTTTTGTCCCTATTTGAATTGTATCTCCTAGGAGATACCTTGAATGGTAATCCACTCTTGTGCATGTTTTAAAGGTATATCATAAGAGATACCTTGAAGATATTACAAAATCTTTCAAAATATCACTTAGTAGTGCCTTTCATGCAAAGGAAATTCCACTTGTTCTTTTGAGGAGAAATCCACTCTTGTGCCTATTTAAAAGGTATCTCTTAGGAGATACCTTAAAGTGGAAATACACTCTTGTACTTGTTTTAAAGGTATCTCATAAGAGATACCTTGAAGGTATTACAATGGCCTTCAAAATTCACCTAGTAGTGCATTATCTGTAAAGTTAAATCCACTTGTTCCTTCAAGGAAAAATCCATTCTTGTACCTATTTGAAAGGTATCTCCTAGGAGATACCTTGAAAATGGAAATCCACTCTTATGAAGTTATTACAAGGGACATCAAAATATCACCCAGTAGTGCCTTTTACATGTAAAGGAAAATTGTACTTGTTCTTTGAAGGAGAAATCCACTCTCATTATTATTTGAAATGTATCTCCTAGGAGGTTTGGTTTGTTAAATTGCTCAAACTCCAAGAGGTGAGGAAACAAGAAATTGATGAAAAGATCATTTGAAAATAAGAAAATAAGTGATGGTTTGATAGGATGTATTCAAACCTAAGATTTAAACCTGGAGATTTAGTTATCAAATATGATCAACGATCCACAAAGCCAGGACATCATATGAAGTTTGATTCTCTTTGAAGAGGATAATTTTACATCATCAGTGATAGGCAAGGAAATGATTTTGAATTAAAAAATAAAGAGGGAAACACATTAGAAATACCCATCAATGGGATCAATCTAATGCATTTCAACCAGCCTACCCATCTCTCCCCTTTATACATAATTAACTAGTTTCCTTTTTTGTTGTGTGTTTCCCTTTTCTATCTATTTGTTTCCTTTGTTTTATTCCTTTTATTGTTTCCTTTTTAAAATAAGTGTCAATAGCATAGGTGCTCAATCTAATTGCCATGCATCCTCTCCCCAATCCTCCCAAATCTTTGAAACATCCTCTAAAATATGTTTAGTTACCCACCTCACCTATCATTAATGTCAGACACTCCATCACAAATGATTTACCATAATGATCACCATAAAATATATTGAAAATGACTCTTTGGGCATGTGTGATAGGCTTATAATTCATGGGGATTCTCATTTTTTAAATTTCCATAAGTATATTACTAAGTGGCACTAGTGCATAAATATTCTTTCTCTTGTTTGAAGTTAGATATTGGGCACTTCGTGATTTTATTAAGAGCATTCAGAAATTGAGATAAATAGAGAAAGAGTGTCTATAAGTGAATGAGATAGTGAAGAACCATCAATCCAATTTTAAGGTAGAAATAAAGAGTGATTTTGAAGAAGATATCTCAGCATGGAAGCTTATAGATCCTCATTTAGAAGCAAAAGGCCTCCCTAAAAATAGAGAAGCCTCAGAATAAATAGTGGTGAAGGTCCTCCCCCTAAGTATGCCATGAGAAAATCCTATGCTTCAGCCCTTTCCAAATTAAAGGAAAAAGTGTGAAATATTGATAGGGAAAATAAGGGGCCTTTTAATGACAAGACTTTTGTAATTGATATCATGGATGACATATATTACTTAGAGTTAGCCCAAAATCCCAAGAATCTAAGAGAGGGTGCCCACACCCAGATGCCTGAGATGATCAATAGGAAAGAGTATAACTATTTTAAATGTATAATATGGGATATGATGTCATATGTACACCAATTATTATGCCATATGTACACCCATGCCCTGAGGTCATCACTATTTCCATAGAGATATATGATGATAGTGCCAACATGATCACTTATAATGTCCATTTGAAGGTTAATATCAATGCAAATAACATCAAGGCAATTTTTCATCTCCCATACAATCCCAGGGCCACTATCTATATCATTGAGATCCTCTAGAGCATCTGGGATTCCTTAAAAAATAAGGTGTGCTTCCTCAGATCTCTCCTTAAGGAAAAGATCACAAAGATGCCTCTACTACCCATGTCCCTATTGAATTTTCCCATGTAGCACTTAAAAGACACCTTATCCATATTTCCCTTCATCATAGGTATGGAATCTGATGACAATCACCATTTGCCCTACCCCATAGACTTTTACCTTTCTCCTTTTCAACTCTCACCATCTATTCACTCAGTTCCACAAGAGTAGAATCCACTAATTTAAAAAAATAATGAGATAATCTATTTACACTACCATAGGGGATCCCCTTTGTGGGAGAGATCATCTAAGTGCCAAAATAATACTAGTAGTAGGTGGATGTAGCATATGGTTCTTGGTCAAGCCCCTGATGTCTCCAAGGTGGAGAAGATCTTTCACCCACTCACCCAGATGGAGTTCCAAATGTTGGAAGTGGTCAAAAACTTGGGAAAAATATCCTTTAAGGAGATCATAGATCTATATTGAGCCTTAAAGGCTCTTAATAATAAGACCCTATGAAAGGATGAAGATTGGGCACCATTGTAGGTGGCCCTTCAAAAATTATAGGTTTTTTCACCTTCCTCCCAATTTTGAAATTTTTCTTTGATTGGTTTGAGTGTCAAAGTTTTTAAGGTTATCCCATCTATAGGAAGATGCCCCCGTGAGTCACCAAGAACTATGGATCAAAAATCCACATTTGTTATTTTGGAGTAGTTTATTTCTAGCTTCAAACTCACTCAGTTGTTAGTAGTTCCTCAACACCTTTTGGTGGCCCCCCTTTTAGAATATTTCTTCTTTAATCCTACTTTCAAATTTTTTCCAAGTCTTATCCCTCATCTACTTCTAATACATGGCAACTAAATGATAATCTAATTCAAAAAGACTTCCATCTCACTTTGGAAAAGTGACAATTTGACACATGGTGTTCTTACACTTGATCTCACCAAGGAGTTACTAGTCCCTCTAGAGAAACACAACTTGATGCATGTCATTTCCATGCTTGCTCAAAATTAGTATTGGTTTTGTAGATCTTAGAAGATTGCCCTATAATAAAGTTTTAGTCCCCCCCATGCAAATAAAGCTTTTGAAATGTTTAAAGTGTAAATTGATGATTTTTAGGAGGATCAAAGTTGTTGCATGCACCATAGCAGGGATAGATATGGAAGAGAACATGTGGGATCACCTTGCTTCTCCCAAGTGTAGTGGCCATAATAGAAAAATGTACTTGTGTCATATCTAATATTTGAAGGCTAACTTCACTCATGAGCTTGAGACCCTATTTTAGTTACAAAAACATCATCATGGGTATGAGTGCTAGGATATCTTGGTGTAACTTTATCCAAGAAGTCACCTCACCTATATATTATGGGTTCTTCCCATTTTGAAGGGGTTGGATTTATTTTTGTGAGTTATCATATTTTTATTTGTCATTGTCATAGACTAGGAATAGAATATGTTAGCAATTTTTCTATTTTATAACCTTAATAGGTACATCTCATGGGTGTGAAAGGATGCTTTGTATGTGCCCCCTTTTGGCCTTCTATATTCAGTCTCCATCTACAATGAAGAAGATGTGATGTTCTATGTTATTTGGAGTGGGAAATTATATCCTTATGTTATTTCTTTGTTTTTGTTTCTATAGTAGGGAAAATCCACTCTTGTGCACGTTTTAAAGGTATATCCTAGGAGATACATTGAAATTATTAAAAGGGCGTTCAAAATATCACCCATTAGTGCCTTCCATGTAAAGGAAAATTCCACTTGTTCCTTGAAGGACAAATTCATTCTTGCACCTATTTAAAAGGTATCTCCTAGGAGATACATTTCAATGGAAATCCACTCTTGTGCTTGAAATGTATATCCTAGGGGATACCTTGAAGGTATTATAAATGCCTTCAAAATATCACCCAGTAGTGTCTTCCATGTAAATGAAAATTCCACTTATTCCATGAAGGACAAATCCACTCTTGCACTTGTTTGAAAGGTAGATCCTAAGAGATACTTTAAAGAGGAAATCCACTTTGTGCATGTTTGAAAGGTATCTCCTAAGAGATGATTTGAAGGTATTATAGGGGCCTTAAAAATATAACATAATAGTGCATTCCATACAAAGGAAAATTATACTCATTCCTTGAAGGAGAAATCCAGAAAATAGACTTTAGGCTAAACAAATTAGGCTAAGATTTAATCATGATTTGACCAACTAAAATCTAATAAAAGATAAATTTAAAATTGAAGAAAAAATACCATAATCACTTTCATTTCCAAATAAAATTCCATCGAACTTGAAATATAGAAACACAAGTAACATTAGAAGGGGTAAAACCTTAATCATCTAAAAACATGTCCATTAATCCAAATGAGAGTCAGGAACAATGTATAACCAAAATAGGAATGGATGATCTCCAAATTAAAAAATTTCACTTGTCAATGAGTGAGATTGGTTCTTGAAGATAATAGGAAATATTAATTTAGGGCTTAAGAACATATAAAATCTTAAACAAAGTGACATAGATTAAATTTTTCAACATGATAAAATGGCCATGACATAAAAATAGTCTGAAGAAATCAATGTCTTATGTAAATTATCTCAGGTGAAATATTTCATAGGTTGAAGGGCACTTTCAAAACGTCTGAAGGGTACTTCTCATTGAGGAAAGGTTTGGGACAAAATTCTAAAAGGGCAAAGGGCCTTTACAAAAATGTTGAAGGGTACTTTCAAAAAACTTGAAAGGTACTTTCAAAAATCCTGATGGGTAGTTTTAAAAAGCTCGAAGGGTACTTTCAAAAATCCTAAAGTGTAATTTTAGAAGGCCCAAAAGGAACTTCTTATTGGGAAAAAGGCCCTAAAATACCTATTCATTGTCAACCATCTTTATTTGTTTTTCCCTTCCCCTTGTTGTTTCCTTTTACAAATAAGTTCCATTAGCACAAGTGGATGACCTATTTTCCATGCATCCTTTCCCCTAATTCTCTCAAATCCCTAAAAACATTCTCTAAAAGATGGTTATTTGCCCACCTTAGCTAACATTGATATCATACACTCCATCATGCACAAATACCCATGATTATTTTTTTAAATCTCTAGCGTATGGCTCTTCAAGCATATGTGCTACCCCCATTATTTATGAGGGCACATCTTTCCAAAAATTTCCATAATGGACACACATAAAAGTGGCAATAACACATAAATATCCATTTTCTCCTTTCAAGACAAAAACTTGACACTTTTTGATTTAGAAGAATATATTAATCAATTAGGAAGGAAAGAAAGAGACTTTGTAGGATGAATGAGGTAGTAACCATCAATCCAATCTTACAAGTAGAAGTAGAAAAGGGTTTTTGAAATAGATACAAATATGGAGGCCTCTACATCCTCATCTAGCAGTAGTAACCATCCCTCAAAGTTGAGATCCCATAGTTTAAGTAATGGAGGAGATCCTACCTTTAAGCACATAATGGACAAATCCTACACTTCAACCCCTACTCAAATAAAGGAAAAGGTGACATACACCAAATTGATGACTAGGGAACCCTGTAGAGACTGAGATTTGGTTATTGATTTTATGGATAATATATTTTACCCAAAATTAAAGCAAAATCCCAAGGATTTGAGAGAGGGTGCTTATGCTCAAATGCTTGACAAGATAAGAAAGAAAGATTTTAATGCCTTTGAATGTAGATTATGGTAAAGCATGCTACTACAATACATGGTGCCTCAAGTACACCCATGCACTAAGATTATTACCCTCTACCCAAGAATATATTACACCAATACTAGAGTGATCACTGGTAATACCCACTTAAGGGTCAAAATTAGTGTAGATGATATCAGAGAGATGCTCTAGCTTCTTTACAATCCCAAAGCCATTGTCTGCATCATTAAAAGACTCTAACTTGGTATTCCTAGGTTAAGGATAAAGTGGGTTCACATAGGAATCTACTCAACCATGAGGTCACCAAGATGCCTCTTCTACTCATACCTTGGTTGACCTTTCCCACACAACATCTAAAAGACACTCTAACTATGCTAGTTTTAATCCTAGGCATGGGTAGAGATATTAACACGTCAAATTCCATCTAGGGGTGCTCTTCTTATTGACATAAAAAATGGGGAAAGAATTCATAATGGAATCTACCAAATACATTACTTCAAACATGAGGAATGAACTAGAGAATTTATCAATAATGAGTAACTTTTGGTACTCATCCTTCGTCATGCATTTGATCCTACACCAACATTCCAAGTTCTTTTCCAAGTATCCCCAAATTCACACCTCTAATACTAATAATTTTCTTCATGTAGTAGCCCCCATCAAAAAATGGACTAACATATTATCAAAGATTAGGGATTACTATGAAAACTAAAAGAAATTCATCACTCTAGTTCTCATGGATCTCAGCTAAATAGTCAATACTTATAGGATGGTGAATTATCAACAAGCTTGGTTGTCAACTAATAAATTCCAAACTAACTAGTTCTAGAGATCACACTTCTCTTTCATATGAGTATATGGTTTCAAATGAGAGTCCTTTTGGCTTCCCCTCACATTGATAGACAAAACCTTAGCCCTTGAGTTAGCTCACCAACTTGATGTTGTAGACCTTGTCTACAGGGCCAAGAAGAATAAAAAGGATGTATATGATGTTCGCTTCTCAAGGGTTACCATCATAGTGAAAAAAGGCATCAAGGGTGCCTCTTCATGACCAAGCGAGCAGAACTTGGCCTTGATTTGATAGATGATTGATGGGACTATGATCTGAAAGGATACATAGTTGAATTAAAGACTACAACTGTTCCCAAGCATTAAGCTCAACCCTATTTAGAGAAAAGTAATTCTCCCATAGAGGATGTCCCCCAAAATCACATGGACCTAGTTCAGATGCCAAAATATGCCCTTAAACCATGGGATTCTTTTTATTACAAGGTCTAAAAATATGACCTGAGCCAAAAGTTATCAAAGAGAATGAAGTGCATGCTCACCCAATTAACTTGTAACATAAAGAATAAAATTTCCTTCATCAAATACAGGTTTGAAACTGATAATCCATGCAAGGGCTTATATGATGATTACCAAGATGAGAAGTTTGAAAATATTTAGGATAAGTTTCACCTAGAAGAGTTTGGGTCTAAGGAAGAATCTACTTCCAAGGTTGAGATGGGGGGAAGAAGAAGAAGAAGAAGAAGAAAATCCCATGGTGGAAGCAGGGGGCACAAACCTAAAAGTGGAAACAAAAGAAGTGAAGGTAGTGGCCACCTAGGATCCTTCAACATGGCTGATTCCCATACCTTCAAATCTCTCAGCCCCATAATAATAGTAGGATCCCTTTAGGAACCTTGCAATTGGGTCATCCCAGATCAAGTGCATTGAGTCACCCATTTCTATCTCTCTACTAACTTCCCCATTGAAGAAGATCTGCTTCATATATCCCTTATTTTTCACCTCTACATCTTTTTCTACTACCCCATCCCCCTCTACAACTCCAAAATAGGTTTCAACATCATCTATTACACAACCAAGCACTTCATCTCCCATTGTCACTTCATCATCTATCTTGGTAGCCCCACTATAGGTTGTAGTACCTTTCACTTCTCAACCTAGTACCACATTGGCCCTAATCTCCTCATCTAATTAACCTATCACTAGGCCTAACCCCTTCTCTTGTGATATACCTATCTCCTCTCACATCCCTTTTCCCACTCCCCTACCTTCATCTTCCACCTCATCCCCTTAGTGATGTAATCCCCATTCACCCCACCCTATGGAATTCCATATTTCTCCCCTTCAACCCTTTAATTTCATTCACTCACCTCCATAGGCACAAGGCCCATTGCTTCATAATAGTAATTGGTTATCCCATTCATGATTTAATAAGGGACCCCATTCATAGGAGAGATAATTCAAGTTATAGACTAGTTCTAGTAGCTGGTGGACATAGTAAGGGCAACTTGAAATGCCCAAGTATAAAAGAAAAGGGGAAAAAAGACAATTCTTATGCCCAAGATCACATGTAGTCATTTTATGACCCAATGTAGTAATATATTATGGCTACTCACTTGAATCCCCAAGTAATCAAGCCCCTTAAATAGATACAACCAAGGGATTGTGTTATCTAAGCTATTGGCCTTAACCTTAGTTAATCTTGGCCCACTAATAGAGTCAATATTATGGAGAAGATGCAAAATTTTATGATAATGGACTATGATAAGGTGGTTAGTCATCTAGAGAAGACTAAGCTAGAGATATCAAGAGTAAAATGTATAAATTATCACCTCAATATTAGCTAAAGATATTGACCTCAACAGGGCACATCTAAAGATACATGGTAGTATCCTAAATAAAAGTTTCTAAGAAGTTTATTTACATAGAGATGTTGAAACTAAGTTGAAAGAGTAGGATATGAAATTGGATGAGATCTATTATTAGTTCCACAATGTAAATTGGTCATATCAACTATTATAGAACTAGGCATAACAAGACTCCTCGATTAAATACTAGGAGATTGAAAAGTTAGTAAACAACCTTGCTACTTGACCCTAGGCCATTGAGATCCTTCCCATAGTCTAATATTTATACAGATCTTATTGGGAAAGGATCAAAGCCACTATATCAACCTTGAAGATAACACTAACATTCATTATAAACATGGAGAAGTTATCCTCTTAGGTGAGCACATTTGTTGGTCATATGATTAATTTCATCTCCCCAAAGGTCCTAGAGTCATAGATCCTTATTTAAAAGATCTACAACACTTCTTTTAAAGCATTAATGGTAGTAAAGGTGATCGACTGGAGGTGGGTACAAGTAAAGGTAAATGATTTTTTAAGCTACAATAGGGTAGTAAATAAGTGTAAGGCATTTGTTAATGCTTTGGATCAAGTGGCCCAAAAAAGGTGGGAACATGTAGAACATTTGGTCCATTTAGGATTCCCCTCCCCTTTTTTGGAAAATAATAGTGTCCTCCTTAAGGATAAAACTAAGGCACTACTTGATAAAAATAAATATGACTAAACCATCTTTGTGTCTCTTGATCAAATTCCTGATGCCTTTAAGGTGGAAAAAATATTGCACTCACTCACCTAGTTAGAGTTTCAATCACTAACGATGGTTGAAGGATTGAGAAGAATCTCCTTTAAGAAGATGATAGATATAGATATAGCCTTTGATCCTCTAAAAAAATACCTAGCCAAAATAGGAGTGGGTGCCCTTACAGGCAACCCTTCAAAATTTGTAGATTTCTACACCTTCCTCTCTTTTGTAGTTTTGTTTCGACTGGTCCAAGCACTAGAGTTTTGGATTTTCCCATCCATAGGTGGACGCCCCTATGAGTCACCAAAAAAATATGAATTGAAAATCCAAATATTTTCAATTTTGGAGTAGTTAATTTATTTTTTCAAGATCACTTGGTGTCGACATGGTTCTTTGGCACCTTCTGGTGGATCCCCTTTTGGTGTTTCTTCTCGAGGGCCCCTTTCACAATTTTGACAAGGTCACAACCTTTTTCCACCTCTTATACATCACATTTACATGCTTAACCTCACCAAATAAGTCCCCAACTAATCCAAATAATAACCTATGCAACACATGTCATCTTCATCCTTACTTATGAGTTTTGTTGGTTCATTAGTATTTAAAGAAGCACCATTAGATGACAGTGTGGGTCCCCCTTTTGAAAAAATCTTTTGATACACTTTAAGCTTGGCCTAATGTCTAATCCTTTGGTTTTTAGAGGCTAGAACTATTGAGTGCAATATACATGAGATGTCTCTAGGAGTAGACACATGGTACCACCTCACTTATCCCAAACATAGTGGTCTTAACATAATAATGTAGTCATCTAATATCTAGGATCTAGAGGCCAATTGAACTCATGAGATCAAGACCTCATTTTAGTTGTAATAGCATCATCATGGTCATAGAGAGGGAATCTCCATGTGTCTCTTAAATTGGTGTTCACCTCACCTATTCATTCAAAGCTCATTTCTTTTGTAATGGGTAGTTGGTGATCATTTTGTTTCTTCACATTCTCATTTTTATGGACAACCATTGTAATAGACTAGGATAGTATCAATTGACATTTTTATATTCTACAACCTTAGACATCACAATTTCATCCCACATATATAAATATTTCCATAGGAAACTATTCATTGAGACTTATATTTTTATGCATCAACAATATCGACTAGGAGATTCCTTCATGGGTAACTTGAAGTATCTCTTAGGAGATACCTTGAAGAAATTACAAACCTCAATAACAATGGGCAAGTTCATACTCGAGGTATCCAATAGGAGATTCCTTTGAGGGCCTTCTAATACCTTCATGGATAACTTGAAGGTATATATTAAGAGATACTTTGAAGATATTAAAAGGACCATCAAGGTAAAGGAAAATTTTATAGGTACAACAACGTAATTATTCAGATCTAAAACTATTAATGTAATAGGAAAAATTGTTAAACTAGATTGAGGTGGAAATAGCATGTGTATAGGAGGACCTAAAATGCATGATCTCCCAAGTAATATAAGTCCCTTCAAGCTATCAATTTATCAAATAGTAGTTATTTTAAGGTGAAGGGAAGTTCTACTGGGAGATACATTTAACGTCCCTTTGAATTTATGATAACACCCTTCAAGATGTCCACTAGGAGATTCTTTAAAGGGCCTTGAAGTTTACTTATAATACCATCATGGTTAAATTTAAGGTATCTCCTATGATATGTCTTATAATAAAAATTCACTCTTGTGAATGAATAAAAGGTATCTCCTATGAGACACCTTTAAGGTATCTATTGATGGGCATTTTGACACATACTAGAAACATACTTCCCCTTATCTTTCTCCTTTGACATAAATGTTTGTGGATTCCTTTTCCCATTAGATTATATAGGTTAGTGCTCATAATTTATTTTTGGTTTGGTCATACCTTATTAGTTAAGGTGTGAGTTAATGTATATATTATAATATTTAATATGTATTTTTTATTGTAGTTTATAATTAGAATTTATTAATTTACATTTAATCACTACTCAAACACAAAAAAAATCATGAATTGATGTAATATGAAACTTAAATTTTATAAAATATCAATATTTAAATCATTTCAATTGTTTTGTATAATGTCTTTAGGTGAAAAAAGAATTACCACTCTTAAAATGTAGAAGGTGGCCTCACTCAAAGAGAATTTGGATAAAATATAGAAGAAGGCCTCACTCCAAGAGAATTTGGATAAAGTATAATTTAAATTAAAAAAACTAAAATTAAATCCACATAAACATCTTCCATTTTATGGTGGTGATAAAATTCCTCTTGATTATTGCTATTTTCAATTGTTTAGTCTACCAAACATGCATATAGATATATACTTGTTTAGCACTACATCAGGAAAAGAATCTTCTCTGATTGGAATAATCATGGACTATGATAAGGATGAAATTTAATATGCCCTTAAATTCTAACTATAAGTATGGAATGGAGAAGAAGGAATTATCCATCAAGCTACAACTAATTTCAATAAATTTACACCTAGTAAAATGGAGTTGACACAAATTATTTTTTCTCCTTGTGAAACATTTGGGTTTCATTTGAATAGCTATGACAACATATAAATTTCTCGGTTGATAGATAGAGATAATTTGGTCATTATAATACAAAACATGTTGAAATAAAAACATGAATAAGGGGAAACAGCTTCTTCCACTTGCCACCATGTAGACAAGTATTTAAGATACCCTACAGACATGAGAAAAAAACATTGAAGAAAATAAGACAAGTAAGGGAAACATATTTGTATGTAGATTTGAAATAGGCCACATAAATACTCATACTAGTGGAGAAAAATAATATCGAACAAAATTTTGGAACACTTTTGTTGACACAAACTTTTGATGAGACACACAGTGAATTCTCTACATGATATATTTCATCTATCAATTATGCCTTAAACATTCCTATAGGGCTCTATGAATTGGGGGATGCAAATATAAAAATAATAAATATAAATGAAAGAGGGGTGAATTTTGGGCATGAAACCTAGCCCTATTAGCCAAGTACTTCCATTGCGGCTCTGTTGGTCTCGGGGTCTAGTCCCCGCCTCGTGGTATCGGTATTAGGCATGTCTAGCCAGCACCGCCGGTCACGTTAAAATGTTTACCAAGATTTTTTAAAAAAAAGAAAATAAAGGGGTGAATTATATAATTCATTCATTTGTAAAACATATTGATGTTCCAATGAAGGATGATTTGTTAATTCCTTTTTATCCAAGCAACATCAATTTTTTTATTAAATCAAAGGAAGTCCTAGAAGATATGATGGAGAAAAAAATTGTAAGATTCAAAATTGTAGATGACCAACACATAATTATAGCATAACAAAGAATTATTTTAGAGGAGGAATAAAATTCATAATCATTGAAAAATAAATGTTGTGTTAGAAGGGCAAGATTTTTGAATTTTTTTACTTCATTCCTTATTGTGCACAAAATATGTAATCAATATAATGAAGCCAATGAAATGATTTATAAGGATTAATTTGTAGAAAGAGTTTGATCTACACATGACCTTATCAAACTGAGAGGTTGGAAGAATCTTTAAATAGGGAAGAATAATATGAAATAAATACATGAGCAATATAAACATTTGTTCACAAAAATTAACTATTCAGCACAACTACAGGAAATAAAATTCCTTTTTTTCATTAAACAACACATTTGGGATTTTTCTATTAAGGCATTTGATTTGTTTAAAATTGGTACTTTACCTAGTTTAGATAAATAAGATTTAAATCATATTGGTATAATAATACTTAAAATTATTTAAGAGATTTTAGATAAATAAAAATTAGAACTAGTAAAGTTTTGGAAAAAAGGTCTATGTCCTTCTTAAAAACCCCTAGGTATAATAACATGGATAATTAATGAAAAAAAGTAAAGATGGAAAGTAACATATTATCAAAAATTGTAGATTATTTCAGCAATCATTATATGACATTGCCGCTAGACAAAAAAATCACACCTAAAGAGAAAATGGAGCATTATAAAATTTCTATGAAAAGGTTTGATTTTTGTGTGTCCTAAATGAAGGTACTTCAAAAAAAAAAAAAAAAAAGGCTGGGAAGTATTATCTCAAGATTAATTAAGCATATTAAATATTTATCTTCATAATGATGGAGGTCAACTTCCTAAGATAGATATAGAAAGATTCAGCTACCATTACAGGCCCTCATGTCTTTGGCCATCCATTTTAGAATATTTTAGTGAAACATTCATTCTTGGTCTAAACATTGATTTGATAATTATTGACCTTTTGAATCTCACTAAAGTTTTTAAGGAAGAACATCTTTGCCTATTTCTTTAGCCATTGATTAAAAAATTTATTATCAGGGCCTTCAATGTATTCATCATCCACAAACTAGAACATTATCCTACTATTTATACCTCTCTCAAGAATCTACATGTTAGTGATTTCCATTACATGCAAGATACGGTTGTCATAATATGGGGTCCAAATAGTTATGGATTTGATTGGACACATATTACAGGTATCAATTTTTTTAGGATCCATCTCATTTTTAGCTATAAGGTTTTAACCTCTATTCATAATAAATTAGATTAGAGGATGGTTTTGACATCTACAAATTCATACCAACATTTCAAATGATTGGTTTGCACAAAACAAGAAGTCCATTCAAAAATGAACTAGATACCATCTTTTGGGAGACACTTATCTCTAATTTCAATGATTTGGATGTTGTGACGTGCTAAGGGTATATATAGGAGATGGATTGGTGTGTTCTTGTACAAAATTGAAAATAAATTTATATTACATTACAAAAAGTGAATAACAAATGATTTTTAATGTTTAATTTCAAATTTGTTTGATAAATTTAGAGAAACCAATATAAGAATAATTTCTTTGATCAGTACCAGGTGCATAACATTTTTAATTTATTTTATAATCATGCTTCATTTTCCAAATATAACATCTTAATAATCTTTTGATGTGTACACTTTATTTTTCAAACCTAAAAGCTTAACAATATTTCAGTGTGTAGCACCAATGGCATTGGATGCAATTGAATAAATAAAAATAAGGGAAAATCATACCAATGAACATGACACATCACAAGTTGAATAAGGAAACATAAGATTATGCATATTTTTTCAATTATAAAATTCTTTATTTATCAATGATTCATGATACTGATAGAATATTTCTTCATATGTTTATGTCTCAATTAAAATAGCTCACAATATAGCTCTAGCACTTTGTGTCTACAACACAACAACCCATGACATAAGTATATAGGTTGGTGCCTCCACAAAAATAACATAGGGTAAAACTTTACAATAAGAAACATTTTTAAAATACAAATAATAACAATAATTTTTAGTTACTACATTATATAATACCTTGTAGGGAATAAAGAACCAAAGTTTCAATGAAAGAGTGCACCTATACAAACTACAAAATGGGAAAAAAGGTGAAAACCCCTTTTAATAAATGTGTAATTATACAATTTCATACAATTATATAATATATTAATTATATTTATTTATTTAAACACATTACAATTAAATTTTCCTTTATGGACAAGAGATTGTAGAAGACAATAAAATATAGACTTGTATCAGCTTGGGATTTGGAAGTGTGGTTTATTTTATTGTTGTGTAGATTTAATGTGGTTGTATTTACCCATTAAAATTTTGTTTACAATTTTAATTATTACAATGGTGTTTACATGTTTAATCTACCTAGTTTAAAATAACATAATATGTGTTATACTATGTCTTCAATACAATAAATTTTGATACAGAGTATCCATGTGTTCTTTATCAATAAAAAATAATAAAGTATATTATTCTATAAATAATTATATTGCTATTGATTCAAACAATTTTTAATTTGATGTGTCTTATTGTAAGTATAGTAAGGGAGTTTAACTATTAAGGTGTATATTCATTTGAATTTAGTGATAGTGAACTACGGATTAGAAGAGTAAATCCTATTTTATTTTTTATGATGGGTTATGTAAAAATATAAATATGTATTGGTATGCATAAGAATAGTTTATACTCTCATTATTATAAGTATATATATGTTGTTTGATCAATGTTAAATTCCTATCAATGTCTATGAGAAATGAGTTATGGCAAAACTGGACTTATTCAGATTATGATACATTCATGGTCAAGTTATAAGGATTTATTATGAACTTGTATATGCATATGTGTGTTACAAAACTGGCAATAGAAATGGTACATCCATGTATAATGAGTATTATAGTTATAATGTGCCTGAGCATGTATTTAAATTTATGTGTTTATATGAATCTCTATAAGATTTAAAGAAATGCAAAAAAAAAAAAAAAAAAATCAAACAAAATGCATTATGTTTTTATGTACAATAAGAAATGCAAATCAAAATCACATCAATGACCAGTCTAGTAACATGTAAAACATTTTCTTAGAAAATTTTCATGTTATATATCTTATAATATAATATTTTTAATAAATGATTCATTTATTTTTTAACAAATTTCAAACATTTCAAAGGAGGAGCTAAAACCGACTTCTAAAAAACTATTGATTTTGGGGTTGGATGACTTATTATTTGTTGTGCACAAAATAAAAGATATGAAAATGCATGATACGGGGAAAAAAAAAGATTATAAAATTGAAAATATGTCATACTACATTTGATATCATTCCAATAAAAATTTGAAGTAGCACTACATTCTTTTTCTCACATTGGCATTTGGTCAATGATAGAGGACAATCATTTGAGGATACTCATTCAAGGCATGGGTTATAATATTCTAAGCCATTCAATATAAACATTAAAAAATTGGATGAAGTTATTTTTAAATGGACCTTTGGAGATGATTTTTCAATTGCCAACATGTTGTTCATTGATTGTAATTCTCAGAATGTGTTACAAATCAAAAATTAAAAATGAGTTATGTTACATTAAGGAGATATACTGGAAATGGAATTCATAAAGATGAAAAGGATTAGAGAATCAAAATGACATCAATCATCACATTCTTGGGAGAAAGCAAAAAATCCATGCTAGCAACTATGAACCAATGTTTAGAAAGATGTAACTTCACCTGATTCTTTCAAGTGTATTTATTGTTTATAAACTATAATTCTAGTAATAAAAATTAGCATCAATTTCATACAAATCAATTCTAAATTATTTAAAATATATTTCAATTAATTTCAAAATAATTGATTCTAATTTATAATTACTTTGCTCTGGTTATTAGTTCAATTTGATTTATAGTTGGAGATTCCTTGTAATTATTGAATTAGTATATTGACACTCACTCATTCAAAAGATCTTCCCAATGAAAAATAATAATTTTCAAGATATTTTATTATGTATATGAACTAGATTTATTAATATGTTTTCATCCATAATTGGGACAGTTAAATGGTGCCATGTGTCCCTGCAATGAAAGCTAATTCAAAGGACCAATGATAGATATGAAGGCCCAAAAGGGTGCCATGAGTTCAAAACATCCAATATATTCAAAATGATCTAATCCCAAATGGTTTAAAATAATTCAATTTATTTGGAATATATAAAACATATTTATGGAGAAAATATTATCCACTCCACTTTAGTGGGTATAATTTCAAATTATTTAAAATAGCCCAATTTAATCAAAATCATCTATGCTCAAATGGTTTAAAACAATATAATTTATTTGGAATAAACAAATTTTATTTTGGAGAATATCTTCTTCAAAATCATTTAATTTTATAGGCATAGGTTTAAATAATTCAAAATATACCTATCTACTCAAAATGATCTATGTACAAATGCTTTGAAATAGTCCAATTTATTTCGAATATAACAAATTAATTTTTGGAGAAAATTATCTTCACTCCACTTTAGTGGGTATAAGTACATTTTATTTAAAATATCCTAATTTATTCAAAATTATCTATGCCCAAATGTTTTTAAACACTCCAATTTATTTAGAAAAAATGAAATTTATTTTTTGAAGAAAATTTTCTTGACTCCACTTTATGGGGTATAAGTCCAAATTATTCAAAATAGTCCAATTCATTCGAAATGATCTATGGACCAAATGGTTTGAAATATTCCATTTTATTTGGAACATAATAAAATTATTTTTGAGAAAATTTTCTCCACTCCACTTTAGTGTGTATAAGTCCAAATTATATGAAATAGTCCTTTAAGTCACCTTTTAGGTCCTATGGATACTCATTCACATCTTTGACACTTGTATGAGAAAACTAAGAACATAATACCACTTCCAAATGCATGGAACCATTTCAAATGACCCCTTTAGCATCCTCAAATGATTAATATCACCAAAACACTCTTCTACTAAAGGACAATTTACTCAAACAACATTTTATGTACATAATCACTATGAATAAAACACATAGTCAATTTATAAGCCTTTGTTAATACTGAATATAATTGTTAAAACCTTCATAAATCACACATATGGTCCTTAATGATTCTAAAACATGATCCAATAGATAATTCATCATGATACATCCAAATAATAACAAAACAATATCAAACATCCTTCTGAGGTCACTTGCAGAACATAGTCAAACACATAGTCACATTTAGACCTTAATAACTTTTATTTTCCACACTCTTAGACCTTAAAATTTATATTTAAATATGTGTCTTAGATTTATCTACAAATTCACTTTTTATACCATGGTCAAATTTTGCATAGATCAAAAGTTATGGCTCAAAAACTAAGCACTGGTATTTCTTTTGTTAAATTCAAATATTTGAATTCAAACGGTCATATTTAAACATTGAACATTATTTTTTCATTGTGTTTACTTATGTATTATATTAATCATTCACTATCAATCTTATTCAAAATTTAACTCAAATTTACTATTAAACATTGAATAGTTGACCTCATCTTGTGCAATATTGACCACATATACACCATCAAACTCTTGTACTTAGCTCAGTCTTTATTTTTTTTAAACATTGGAAACATTGAAATCCTCTCTATTAATATGTACAATTTATCTATATATGTATGAGCATCCACTCACTATTGGATCTTGTAAGAAGCTCGATCTTTATCTCTTCTTGATTTTAAACTTTGAACACTTGTATTCATCTTGCTACTTCTAGACATCTTGGAATAAATGCACTTCATAAATATTCTCAAGGGTTGCTTGAATTTTACCTTATGTACATTTGACTAAGTATGGTAACCTTTTCAATCTATCTATAAGGTCAACTTTGTACCTTTATATCTTTTTCTTGGCTCAAGTGTGTGATCTAAAACTTTGACTATATGATCTCCTCGCATAGGAGAATCCAACCATATGTCAATCTGCTCTTAGAACCCTCATGTGTGTGAGATATAACTCCATTAATCTGATCACTTAGATTTTTTTGACACAGAGCAAAATATGTTAAGAACTATATAGAAGGCCAACTTTGAATATGAATATCTTTTATCATGCTTCATCGCATGACCTAAAATTTATCACATATCAACTAAGAATAAAATTGAACAACCCATATGATAAAATTATTTTGAAATATCCACACATGTGAGACATGCCATCACCTAACTATTTACTTGGCCCTTTCTTACCTCATGCAAATTTGGCTAAGTATGGGAAAAGACTGTCAATCTATGTGGGAACCAATATTGCACTTGTATATATTTTATTGAAATTATTCATGTGATTTACAATCTTGTGCATAATATATTCTCTCATAGGTAAATTAATCCATATATCAATCTATTCTTGAAAGTTTCATACATGTGACATATGATGTCACCAGACTACTTACTCAACTCTGTTTGAACATAAAAAAACACTATCAAAATGCCTGGGATCCAAAATTTTAACACACATATCTTTGGTTGTGATTTATTGCATGACTTGAGACTTTACACATATAAAATAGGGACTAATGTGATAATAACCATATGACCAAATCCCCTTGACTCATCCACACATGGAAATGGTGATGTCAACAAACTACCTATTCAAATTTTTTGCCACTAGACCCAAAATGTCTAGATAAAAACAATGATCAACTAGATGAAATCCACTCATGCACACAATCACTCAAATAATATAAAACCTATTTTAGGGATATTTCACATCCTCAAGTCACCATACTCATCTCTAAATATCTCTAACCATGCCAAAACTAAAGATCAACCAAACTTCCTTCAATCATACTAGGATAAACACATTGTACACTTTGTCATTGTCACTTAGACTATGAAGGTACTTTATCCACTCAATTAGACACCTCCATGACATCACCATGATATCATTAATAATTATTCAACAATATCCCCTTTGTCATTGATGTCAACACACATCATATATCATACATGCTTATTATCCTCCTCTCTCAAACTACATCAAGGATCACCAACAAAACTTTATGAAAATCACCAAATATAAAACATGCTTTAAAATAACTTGACAAATCACCTTGAAAAAATCATTCCTTATTTTTTTGGAGAAACTGAACAAAAATCACTCTTCTTCTCACTAGACCTATCTAGTCTCCTTGTAACCCTACCTAGAACTTGTAGAACCCACAGTAAACACACCATCAAGACCAAATTCTTTATTTGGAGCACTCTCATGTTCCCCCTTCAAGGACACCAATTGTCAATAACCAGGTCATTCTTTTCAATATACTTCCTTCACAACCCAACTTGTCAATTAGGCCTCCATCGTGATAAAAACATGAATAACTTGAAAACCACAAACCTTCAAATCTTTGTGAAGCTTGATTTGAAAACCTATTTCACCCATGCAAAATTTTTTTAGTCAAATTCCAACTCTAAAACTTATTGTACACCTAGAGACAACCATTACACACTTCTGGACCAATATTTAAGCTTCCACATCTTTGAGAACCCATACATCCTATAACCCATATTAGGACTTGTATACTTTAAGCACAAACTAGGAAACCTGAGAGTAAACAAAAAATTTCTAATTGCAAAAAAAGATATACAAAGTTTTAAATCATTTAAAAAACATCACAAATAAGTGTATATACATTTTTAAACATCAAAATCTTCTTGACATTGCATCAATCTCATTAGGCCAGCTAGACA
The DNA here is from genome assembly GCA_037957365.1 of Torreya grandis. Taxonomy (NCBI): domain Eukaryota; kingdom Viridiplantae; phylum Streptophyta; class Pinopsida; order Cupressales; family Taxaceae; genus Torreya; species Torreya grandis. The sequence continues at coordinate 1,506,359 of JARHVA010003065.1, forward strand.
TACCCATTCTAACCCTGTACTCTAGCTCCTTCACAAATATTTGAAGCAAGCTCATGAAATTGTTGCTCCCCATTAACCAATGACCTTATTTGATTGGAATTATGATCTTGAGCATACATACTTTATTCTCCACAAGAATGATGTCTCCTAAGAAGCATAGGTAGATACACTTTACTTCATGATGTCTTAAAACAGTGTGAAACTAGGAGTTACCCACAACTCCTCATATTCCTTATCCTCTTTGGTCATCTGATACTTACATATTTCTTCTTATTTTTAGGCTTAATAGAAGCAACATTCTCATCCACTAAAATATTCTCCTCTATGATTGGGTTGACAATAGATGGAGATAACATAGATTCATGACATACCTTTTCATCTATAGAATATTCCTTACAACTTGGAACCTTATCACTAGGCACTAAAAATTGATGTTCTTTAAATGAAACTTTCTCAATAATAATAGTATGTTCACTTGGATCCATACTTACCTCAAAATTATGCTCAACCAATACCTTGGTATTCTCCTTGAGCTTGGTCTCTTCATTCACAACATGAGAAAACAATGAGATCCCTTGGCATTCTTTAACTTTTAAAGCATTCTCCACCATATAAAATAGATTACATGGACCTACAACCTCATCATGACTCATACTTACCATCTTTGGCTTCCATGAGTTAACTTGCCTTCCTCCTTGCACTCTTGGAGTCTAATTGAACCTAGTATGATTTGTAGACCTTTGCTTGTAGAATCTAAAAATAAGATCAATATTTTCATAGTTGTATAAAAAAATAATCATTAATGGAAACTCATCTTGTCTTACCTTGTTCATAAAAAAATAATTAATGTGTCCAATGTCATGATAATTGAAACAAACTACTCTTTTTGAAGAAGACTTACCTTGCATTTACTTATTTAGACAATACTTAGCAAAGTGTCCCTTATCAAGATAGTTGAAACACTCAACCTTGATTACACCTTTTGACTGATGACCCTCATCATAGTCCCATGAAAAATAATTTCTAATAAGTCTTATACATTCTCTAGATCTATGCCCAAACTGATTACAAGTATAAAAGTAACCATTGAAATTTGCATACCTTATGGCATTTGGTTGTTTGATCTAATTTGTCTTGATTCTACCAGAACCTTCTTTCCATGTCTAATGATTTACCTTCAAAGTCTGATCTATCCTTGTCTCATTGACATTCATGTCAAATTGAGATGAAACTTTGGGCTATTCATTAAAACCCAATCCAAATCTATCACTTCCTAACTTTTGACTCTTTAGGAGATCATCTAGATCATTAGAACTTTTATCAAACTTGACAAATGATTTCACCTTGCTTGTAGACTTTTATAACTCATATTTCAAAGACACAATGTCTTAATCATACCTCTAACATTTTTATTCTTTGACTCTTAGACTTGTAAACATAGATTCCAACTTAGAATTAAGAAACATGATAACACCTTCATGTTATCTAGAGTCTTTAATCAATCTTGCCTCAAACACACTAAATTTTTCCTCACATTATTTGAGTTTATATTTCATCTTCTTTTTTATCTTCTTCTTAATCTTTATTTCTTCAAGAGCATTCATTAATTCAGTCTCATAGTCCATCTCATCTTTATCATCATCTGAATCACTCCAAGTGCACTCCTTTTGATGTGATCAACTACCTTCCTTATACATGAACATGTATTAATCTTCAATAGGACCATAATCTTCATGATCACACTCTGCTTCATTAACTTCTTTCTCATTTGATGATTTGAAATATTATTTGGTGTAGAGACTCTTTTTATACTTGAAGTAGTTCTTCTTGTCAAACCTTATGAATCCCCATTTTATTTTATCAAACCTAAATTATCTCTTTCCATCATCATGACCTTAATCATGATCTTCATCATCATCCTTCTTATACTTATGAGGCCACTTATTAACAAAATGTCCTACCTCTCTGCAATTGAAGTATTTAATGGTTAGTTTACCCTCATACTTGCCTAAACCTATTTTTAATGTCCTTGATATCAAAGCATTTAGTTCATCCTCATCTATATCAAAATTTTCATCCTCCTTGGGTTTATTACCTTGGAACTTCTTCTTTTTCTTCATTTTAGTCTTGGAAGTTTCTTCCTTCTTTGGTGGTATATCATCATTCTTCCTCATCTCATAGGTGGTAAAGGTGACATGTAATTGATCCATCTTCAACTAAGTAAGATCATGACTTTCTTCTATAAAAGATACTTTTAGATCAAACTTGAGGGATAGAGACATTAATACCTTTTGAACTATAATAAATTATTAAAGGTTATCTCTGAGACCTATGATAATGTTCACAATCTCACTAACTCTCTGTAGAAAGGATGCCATAGAATCTTCTTCATTCATCTTTAGACTTTCAAATTGCTTTCTATGAGTCTAAAACTTAGAAAGTTTGACCTTTGAATCTCCTTCATATATGATCTTCATTTTATCCCATATCTCTTTAGTATATTTATAAAATATTACCTTGGTGAACTTAGTCTCTATAAGACCACAAGTGATGGCATTCATTGCCTTATAATTATTTTCAAATAGCTTCTTGTTTGTAGCACTAGATAAAGGAGAAGTAGGAATAACATAACCATCCACAATATATTTCCATACATCAAAACCTATGGATATAATATATGTCCTCACCTTTTCACTCTAAAAAGTATAATTGGATCCATTAAACATTGGTGCTTGCTTAGTAGAGAAACCTCCTTGATGACTACCCATATTGTACCTTGGATCACCTTTAAGCTATCTAGAGCCTTTACCAAAGGACCCACTATGATACCAATTGTTAGAGGTAAAATCACTAAGAGGGGGAGTGAATCAGTGAGCTCAGATATTTCAATTTCAATTCCAATCCTTTCAAACTATTAAACAATTAACAAATATCAACTTGATCAAGCAAAATTAACAAGAAAGCTCATTCATTCAATGGATACACAAGACTAAACACATAATAGATATTTCCTATGGGAAACCCTCATAGGGAATAAAACCTACTCTCAAGCCTATAACACATCGACTAACTTTCCTATAAGAAAATATAAACAAGATACTAGTCAACTCCTTCAGACTAAGAAACCTTGATCAAAGGCCTTTCGTGAAATGTGTGTTTCATAAAGAGTAACTACCACTAAGGAAGATCAAGTCCTTTAGACCCTCCTTTGAATTAAACATCTCCACATTATAACTAATGTCTTCAACAACTAATTATGGATCTCTATTATTATAATCCCAACACAAACTCCCTCTCTATCTCATACAGGCCTCCCACATAGCCATGCCACAATCTCTCTCCTTCTTTACTCAAATTATCATCATATGTACACTTAGACCTCTTTGCATATCCTTAAACTATAAGATCACTAATATATCATTATAAACATAACTTATAGGTCATACAAATAGTCAACATACTATTCTTCTCATCACCTCATCCAATAAGCACACTACCTATCCTCTCTTCTTTGCTTCAATGCATACTCCACATATAAACCTTACACAAGTCTCCTCAAAAGTATAGAAAATAACACCTTTGGTTTCACCATTTATTCATTATTTATCAATATCAATATATTTACTATCAACCACAACACATGACATAAACCTTAAGGCATCTTATATGGGTCACACTTAAGCACAACTCTCTTTCAAATAGACCTAAGTCACATTTTAGGTCCTATAGATAACCATTCACCTCTTTGACTCTTATCTGAGAAAAATAAAAACATGGGACCACTTCCAAATTCATATACTCATTCCGCATGAACCATTTGACATAATTAAATTATCATAATTTCCAAAAAACTCTTCTACTAAAGTAAAATTTTCTCAAACAACATTCTATGCACACAGTCATCATGAATGAAAACACAGTCACTTTATATGTCTTTATTCATACTACATATGATTTCTAAAACCTTCATAATCACACATATGTTCCTTATGGAGTCTACAACATGATCCAATATCTAATTCATCATGAGACATCCAAGCAACAACAAAATAATCTTTAACATCCTTCTCGGGTCACCTGTAGAACATAGTCAAACATATATTAAAATTTGAACCTTCATAACTTTGAAAATACACACTTTTAGAGATTAAAATTTATATTTTTAGATGTGATTTGGAGTTCTCTACAAATTCACTTTTTACACTATGGTCAAATTCTTCATAGATTAAAAGTTATGGCTCAAAAATAGGCACTGGTTTTTCTTTTATTAAATTCAAATATTTGAATTCAAAATGTCATAGTTAAACATTGAACACTATTATATCATATTGTGTCCTCACTACTTATATTAGTCACACACTATCAATATTATTTGAACTTTAACTTGGATATACTATTAAATATCTAACAATTGACCTCATCTCATGTAATCTTTACCACATATACACCATTGATCTCTTGTGTGTAGCTTGGTATTTATCTATGTTAAACATTGGACACATTTCATCTAGATCAATATTCACCATTTATTTTTATATATACAAACATACTCTCACCATTGGATCTTAAGAAAATCTTAGTCTTCTCTACTTGACATTAAACTTCAAACACTTGTCCTCATTTCGTTGCTTTTATAAATCTTGGAATAAATGTGCTTCATTGATCTTATCAATGGTTGCTAACAATTTACCTTGTGCACATTTGACTAAGTATTGGAACCTTTGCAATCTATTTATAAGGTTAACTTTGTACCTTCATATCTTTTACTTCAGTCAAGTGCATGATCTAAAATTTAGACCATATGATCTCATCACATAGGAGAATCCAACCATATGTCAATCTACTCATATAACCCTCATGTGTGAAAGATATAACTCCATTAATCTACTCACTTATATTTTTCTAGCACAGAGATAACTATGTCAAGAATTGTTTGAAAGGCCAATTGAACATGCATATCTTTTATCACACTTTATCACATGAGCTAAAATTTAGTGAATATAAGCTAGGCATAAATCTAAACAAACCCATATGATCAAATTGTTTTGAAAAATCCATATGTGTGAGATATACCATCACCAAATTACTTACTCAACTCTTTCTTGCCTCATGAAAATTTGGCTAATTATGGAAAAACACTATCAAACTACTTGGGAACCCAAATTTTCACTTACATATGTTTTGTCACACTTGGTTGCATGACCTAGGATCTTGTACATAAGATCTTATATCATAGGGTAATTCATCCATATATCAATCTACTCTTGAAACTTTCATATGTGAAAGATATAATGTCACAAAACTACTTACTTGACTCTATTTGAACATAGAAAACACTATCAAAATACCTAGGAGCCCAACTTTTTAAACATATATCTTTGGTTATGCTTCACAATATGACTTGAGAATTTTTACATAAAAACTAGGGACTAATGTGATCACAAACATATGAAAAAATCCCCCTAAATCATCCACATGTGGCAATGGTGATGTCATCACACTACCTACTCAAATTTTTTTCCACTAGACCCAAAATGTCTAGATTAAAATTATGATCAATCAAATGAAATCCACTCATGCACACAAGCACTCAAAGCATAGAAAACCTCTTATAAGACCTCTTTCACATCTTCAAGTCACCATACTTGTCCTTGAACATATCTAACCATGCCAAAACTAAATATCAAGCAAACCTCTTTTAAGTATACTAGGACAAGCATATTGCACACTTTGTCATTGTCACTTATACTATCAAGGTACTTCATTCAGTCACCTGAACACTTCCATGACATCACCATGAAATAATTAACAATTCTCCAACAAAAGGTGTATTGATAAAGGGATGGGAAGACCGTTGGTGATTCTCATGATTATTGTCCCTATACTACCACTTGTTATCATTCTAACCATCTCCTAAAAACATTCCCTTAAGATTTGCCTCCTCTTTTTCACCCTCTTCTTGTCATTTTTTCCCTTCATTATCCCTTCCCTAGCCTAAACTATTTTTTGAAATTTTACAATACACTATAAGCCCCATCGTTCTTGTACTCTAATTGATAAAACTCATTTAGGGTCTAGGTTAGCTCCTAGCTGACCTAGTCCAAGACCTAATTTTCTTTTGTCAATAACAATATAGAGTTGATTAGGTTGACTTTATTGGCTAAAATTTTAGAATGGACTAGGGTTAATGTCAGCTATATAAACACATCCATTTAGTCCTTAGAGAAGAATAAGAAGATATATATATATATATATATATATTACATCTACTTATCCACCATTCTACTTGAAGAACATAGCTTAGGATTTCATACTTTCTTTAGAGATATGTATCTTATCTTATGGATAAGTCTTTTAGATGCATAGATAGGTTGTGTATCCTAGAGATGATTTATCCTTTTCATCCTTACATATCATAATAACCTCTTACAAAACACCTTATCCAAGGGAGATATTGAGGCTCCAAGGGTTTGTCTTCAAAGATAAGTATTCTTAAAAAATTTCCTCATTTGTAATAGTAGATAAATATGCATTTGTACTTCTCTCCCATGCATTAGGATTCTGTATACATTGATGTGAGTATATGTCTTTTATGCATGTTTAATTTTATGTTTATTACCTCCATTTTATGACATAAGTTTTGGTGAGCACTAGATTAGAATTTAATTTACATTTGTCATTTACTTAGTAAATATGAAAACATAGGACCTAGTTAGGTTATTTCATAGTTTTGCTTGACTAGAGGCTTTGAAACCCTCCCTAGTGATTTTATTGTGGTAAGAGACCCATTAGCTAGGTCTACAAATCCATCTTGGTCATGACCCTAAATATCTAATGTATCAACAATCAGAAGTGTAATTAGGATTTATCTTCTCTGAGCTAAGATTGATTTATAGATCAATTGCATTTCCCTTTGTATACACATAGCTTGTAGAACATTTGCTCACATAGCACAAGTTTCACACCAGATTTTAAAACTACACATTAGCATTTTATAATATCAAACCCTTATTATATAGGTATGGAAATATGACCATTATAATTTGACCATTGTAAAGTGTCTATTGTAACGTAACCATTGTAAAGTGATTATAGTGCCTAATGGGTCCTGTTTTCCAATAGTAATATTAGAGGGTCCATATGTCTAATGGTCATATTAATATACTTTATTATTTATTTACATGAGCATCACCTCACAATAAATAATAAATCATATTAGTATTTATTAGATGTAATATAATGTATTAAGGGTATATGAATGCACCACTTAACCATTATTTATTCCAACACTCCTTAATTTTAAGTTGGGATACATGCCAAAATCACCTTTATAATAAAAATGTTACACTCCATGAACCATCCACATGATTAGTTTTATGAGGTAATAATAGAATAAACTTATGCTCCTTAAACCATCAACATGATGAGTTTTAGGAGGTAATAATTGAAGGGTGCATCGTTCATCATGCCATTGTCACCTAAATGTTTTACACTATGTAACCATAGTCAAATTTAGGAATTACACTATATAACTATAGATATTTTCCTTTAAAGGAATTATATTATACACCCATAGAGACCTGAAGGCATGACACTATGTAACCAAGTCACCTTTAAAGGAATTATACTATGTAATCCTAAATCACATAGAGTGAGTTTAGGTTGGCATAATCATGAGACTACATCTCATAGTTTCTCATGAATAAATAATCAAGAATATATTGGAGCCTTTTATAACATAAAAACCTTCATGTTAATATGTATTGGGTACAATGTAAACTTTCACATGTATTTTAACAAAATCACGTAAAGTGATATATTACAATGTTTTACAATGAGAATAAGTATAAAGAGAAAGAAGGAAACACATGACCCACATGGTTATTAGGAAGTGAAAATTTCATGCACACTCCCCCACATCGAGAGGCTCAACATTGTAAAAGACTAACAAAACTTGGTATCACTAAGCACTTTTTTGAAGATATTTGTACCTATTCATCTATAGGACAAAATCATAGATCAATATCCCCATTAAGGACTATATCTCAAATAAAATTCACATGAAATTCAATATGTTTATTTCTTTGGTGTTGCACTATGTTTTTTCTAGATATATACATGTTGACTATCACCAAGAAGGTTGGTATAATGAAGAACGTTCAAATGAAGATCTTCTGTCATCCTTCATATCCACAAGGATTCTTTAAAAGATTACATATGAAGTGATCCAAGTGACAACACCTACACCAAACTAAAACACATATCCAAAAGTATATTCATGATAGCATAATATGGTTAGAATCATAATAACCAAATAAATTAACATTATCAAAGGAATAATAATATAAACCAAAGTTTATAGTTCCTTTTATATATCAAAGTGTCCACTTTGATAATTTATAATGATCCAAGTGTGGATCTATCATGAATATGGAAGAAACATCCACATCATATTAATTATCTATCCTATTAAAGGTTAAATAAATTAAATGACTAACAAGATTTATATAAAGAGTGGGGTTAGCTTTATCGCACATGGTTTTTTCTTGGATCAAACTTAACACCAACTTTAATAGGAGTAGATTTAGGCTTGAAATCAAACATGTTAAATTTAACAAGTAGGTTATGTGATGCACATACAA